>CM055403.1:60957800-60978872 GCA_029228625.1 Pseudolycoriella hygida | reverse complement strand
AATTTTTTGGAAATTTTGGAAATTTTTTGGAAATTTTGGAAATTTTTAGGAAATTTTGAAAATTTAAATTTCCAAAAATAGGCCCTGGTTCTACGACGCGACTTGATAGAAACTCCAAGTTACTTCCTAAAAATGTTGATGAACCTTAGGTTAGACTAGAAACTTCTACGTCTACATCTTTAGTGCACAGTGTGTATTTCATGTAACTTTTTTTCCTCGAAATTCAGCAAATTTACTTGTAATTTTCTTACTCTGCGAACTGAATTCTTTGAGTTTTCAAAGTTTTTTTCATGAATTTTTTGCCTGTCATTAATTGGTATGTACAAGCCATCGTTTTAAGCCGACGCTAACAACTTTTTCCGGCTAGCCGACGACGCGCCGTAGTTTTTTCCACTGCGCCCATTTCTGGTGTGTATGCAGTACATATGATAATGATTTAATGACGAAATGTTTTAATTTAATTTATTAAACTTATTTATTTATTGGATAGCGACTTAATTGTGAAAGTCGGTTTTATTTTGACTACTTCCATGATGCGTACGGTTCCATAGTGATACACTTTTTGAATCATCAACATGTATGAGGTTTTCACGCTTTGTTGATTGTTTTTGGTTTAACACAAATAGCTTTAGAGAATTAAATCAAGTGTGCGAACCTGTAAATTTCGCTATTCCGAGCCGAGGGACAGGTATTCATATTTTTGGAAAACCATTCGCGCTCGAAAAAGTCCTTTATGGAATCCAGAGAAATATCGGGGATAAATGTGTCACTATAAGTTAAGGAGCGTTCTCATAAATACTTTGATGCAGCGTTAGAGTAGTTTATTCGACTCTTTTTTTTAATGGAAAGATGAGATATCCTGGGAGAGAGTTCTCAGCCAGCACTTTGTTTCTTTTTGATTTAAAAGTAAAAACATATGCAAGGGACCCGTAACTATCAGAATAGATGTGGCTAACAGAGTTGTTGTTACGAAAAGACTCGAACGGAAGCCTAGCGCTGCATCATAGACCTTTGTGAACTTTGGGAAAGCTCTTTGTAGAAATTTGAAAGTCACCGCAATCAATTTTTTTTAGAAAAGCATTATCGAATGTCATAAATATTTAATTTCAAACTTTTAAGAGCGTGTCAGATATTTTGACAGTTCTATATTTTGCGATGTTTTTTCATTGCATATTTCTAAGGCGGTGATCATCAATTTTAAATTGCGAAACATCTACTGTTTGCATAACACATCCCTTTATAGATTCTCTGAATCAGAATATATAATTATTGAGTCTTGGTGTCAAAATTTGATCTGCAAAAACATCGCAAAATACTCGGCTCCATAATACAATGCGATGTTTTTTGCAGATCAAATTTTGACACTTAGACTCAATAATTATACATTCTGATTCAGAGAATCTATAAAGGGATGTGTTATGCCTTAGAAATATGCAGTGAAAAAACATCGCAAAATATAGAACTGTCAAAACATCTGACACGCTCTAAGTCCACGGAGACTGTAAATCTAACCAGCGAGTGCTCTATATACTTTGGTTATATACATTTGACTTTTATTTAGACGACGATCTGCAATCCAACGGCATGCAGATCGCATAAACTCTCGGCACACGAGTTTGAGGTGAATTTATATTCGCAATGTTGCTTGCAGGTCAAATTTGTTTTTCTTAAGTTGCCTTCAAAGTGAAATTGTATTATAACGAAAGTATACGCAGCTACGTTTTTGCATGAAAGTGTCACGGATGCCAATATAACGCAGCTAATTCACCTCAAACTCGTGTGCTAAAAAAATACATTATACTCTCACTGCGTGTATAACCTTGCTGCAATCAGCGTGTGAAGATTAGGCATATTCACTTTTTGAATTTTCATCTAAATTCTTGTTCTTATGGCACACAAAATTGTTATGATATGAAAGTAGGGAAAAACTCAATTTCAGGATTTTTGTTTCGTTTTTTGTGGCCGGGTGTTTTAGGGTGTTTTCATGTGAGTAAACTTTGATAATTTGGAAAATTTACCAAAAAATCGCTCTGACATGTTAAAACCGTCACCGAAAATCCATTTTTCACTCAATCTTGACAAGTGTAAAGTAATTTATTGATCTTACTAAAAAAATGATTTTGGGTGTCTATTAGTTGAGGGGTTGATGAATGGATGGGGAATTGCAGGAAAAACACCCCAAAACACCATTTTCGAATTTTCCCGGCGACGCGACATGAAACGAAACAAAAATCCCGAAAATGAGTTTTTTCCTTTCATATCATAACCATTTTTCTGGGACATAAGAACAAGAATTTAGAAGAAAATCCAAAAAAAGAATATGCCTAGTGAAAGTAGTGAAGATACATTTAAACGCAGTTGGTAGATATAAAAGAACGGAAACGAATGATCCACTTAACGCTGTTGTTAATATTCAGAAATGGAAAAGAATGTTTGGGCCAAGGCGGTAGCGGAAGCTCGAGATTGCCCTGGCAACAAACTGGATTCTTCGAATTCACGTATTTTGCGCACTGATTGCAGAAAAGTTTCAATGAATTTTATGCCTCTGTTTTGTTATTATTTAGTATCGGACTACTGGTGCACAGGCACCAACTCGGATGTGTGACAAGTCAAGTGAAGTCATTTAAGTGATTTTTTTAGAATTCTTTCATTGCTGTTTTTCTGTAGCCAAATTTTAGCCAAATTTCCAATGGGGGCTAAGCCCCCATTATTTCTCTTCAATATTTCATTGCTGTTTCTCTCGCGCCAAATTTCCAATGTGGCTAGGCCATTATTTCTCGTCAATAGGGGCCCGAGCCCCGAAGCCCCCATGGAGTCGGCGCTCCTGTCTACCACCTAGCAAAAAACTATTTTTTTTGTCTAGGGTCGACCTTAGGACCGACCTAGATTCCTCAGGAGAGGCCTCGGTCAAATATTTAATAAACGGGCAATTCTACGAAAAAGTGGAAAATGTCATATGAGAGCGGCCTTCACAGCCTTAATCTTAGAAAAGTGTGAGTTTAGTTCTATGAAACGAAGCTAAAGAATTGGTTTCTGAAGCTTTGTTCCATAGAACCAAACTCACAATTTTCTAAGATTAAGGCAGTGGAGACCGCTCTCATATTACATACAGTTAGAATGGCCCAAACAAAAATATTTCCCTCCATTTTCTCTACAACATAGTGAAAAACCATTTTTTTGTCTAGGGCAGACCTCAGGACCGACCTAGGACCATAAGGAAACGCCTCGAACACATAATTCCATAGACAAAAATGTTTCCCATAATTTGCCCTGCAACATAGCAAAAAAAATTTTTTTTTAGTTAGGGCCGTCCTTAGGACAGACCTGAGGCCCATTTCAGCCCTAAGCACATGCCCCGGGTCCAAATTTGTTTTTTAATATTATTCGGTACTCGATTACTTCTCAAATAGAAAAAGAATCAACAAAATCAGTTAGGATTTATCCAACTTATGTAAGCGAACACGTTGTGCCCTAGCAGAAACTCAGTTTTAGGGGCCTGACTAGAGGTGTGGGCCGGGGTTCTTCGGCTGGGTGGGAGGCCGAATCTCAGCCGAATGTCGACTCAAAGTCGGCGCAACTCAAATAATGTGTTCCAGTGACATTTACAAGTAAAATTGTCTTTATGAGCCGATTAGATACAACTTTCCTCTACATTTTTGCTCAACATTTGACTAGTCTAGCCGACGAAACAGCGGCGCACACCTCTAGTCCTGACTGAGTCCAAGGGTTTCTAATCAAAAAATTTTCTTCCATAAATCGGGAGACAGTCTTAGACCTTTCGATCAAAATAAAAAAAAAATTGAAAATCGGAAAAGATTTACTCGAGTTATGTACAAAAACACGTATGGCCCTAACATAGACACGGTTTTAGTGCCCTAGCTAAGTCCAAGGACTGAAATTTAAAAAACTTTCTTCCATATATTGTCGGCGATGCCTAGATATTTCAAACAAAAAAAATTTATGAAAATCGGAAAAGATTTACTCGAGTTATGTACAAAATACCAAAAACCACTTAAACGGCCCTAGCTCAGCGGCCCTTGGGCCGACAATGCTCAGATTCAATCCCATAATAGTATATTATATCACTTGGACCAAAAAGACATGATTTTGACCCAGGTGTTGAAAACGTACAAGGATGGAGCGGACCGGAGTCCGAGGATGTTTTCAACACCGTGGTCAAAATCATATCTTTTTGGTCCGAGTAATATACAATCTTTCCAATCTCGACATTATACAATTATGTCTTTTGAGAGTTATTTTTGTGGGTTTAAAACACAATGAATAAATTCAAATTCGGTGTTGCCGCTTTTGAACGAATGTATGTAAACAAATTGGCCATGTCATGTCATTTGTCAACAAAAATACAAATCGGAAGATTCCCGTAATGATCACAAATTAAATTACATTTTTTTATTAGAAAAGTTAATTCGAAACTTAACAAAATTTTACAAATTTTTCTAAATAGATAAACGTTTCTAATAAAAACAAAATTCTCGAAAATCCTCTAGAGGAAAGCGAAATAATGCTTGCAGAAGCTGAAAGTTTTAAAACACTTTTCACAGCACAGCAAATGATCAAAACGTAATAACAATTGAAATTATTTTAAGGGACGTAAAACAATAATTTGTGAGATACTTCACTAGAAAATCTAAAATTTTAAAAAATATACTGAAGTACTGCTACTGTCAAAGCCGTCAATCAAAACAATGGATGATAATGTAGATAAAGATGATGAAAATCACGATACGCTTGACCCGTACGGTTATTTCAAAAATAAATTGAATTTTCGAAAAAATTGAATTTTCAAGAAATTTAAAGTTTTTGTGAAAATTCAAAGTTATCAAGAAGACACAAATTTTTGAAAAATCCCAATTCTTTCTCCAAATATAAATTTTTGTGAAAATCAAAATTTCAAGGAAATCCCAAAATTACAGGAAAATATAAATTTCTAGAAAAATTTTAAATTATCAAAAAAATTAAAAATTTCAAAAGAATTAGACTCGCTCAGAAAATTGGAGTTTTATAAGATATGCGAATCCCCGAAATAATCGAACTTTCTGCAAAATTAAGTTTTTAGGAAATTTACAAAATTAAACAAAAAACTACATTTGCAAGAAAATTCAAATTGTTGAAGTAATTTCTAAATCCAACATTAAATAAAAAATAATGCGAAGAAACAAATATCGATCTATTCCGAAATTTGCTAGCAACAGAGTCATCAAACAAATGTGCAAAAATTTTAAGTCAGAGAACGTTTGAATTTTACAAAAAAAATGCGCCAATTAACGAACTCAATGAAACTGCATTATCGATGTACATTTAGCAAAAGCCAAAAGCGACAACACTAAAACTGGGTGTGGGTTTTAGATCTCAAAGAACTCGCAGAACCCACAAATCGCAAGTTTTGTATGATTTTTCATTTGGATCGCTTGTATATATATTATGTTTAAGCGGAGCAAAAAGTCACATTCCGAACGAACCACAACATCAAACATGAATTTAGGATTTGTGTACTGATCGTAGTGTACTGCTCACATTTTTATTTTTCAATCAGTTGCAAATTGTGGTTTGGTTGTTTACAACAAATTAATCGGTCAAAAACATACATTTACTATACGCAACAAGAAAAAAAATCAAATGGAGCTACGCTTCAAAATTCGATGCAAATCTTTGCATGAATAAACAGACGAATTGTTAAAGCACTGGACTAATATGCGGCAGGTCGGTGTAGTATTTAAAATCCTGGTCGGCACAATTTAATTTTTATTTCAAAATAATAATAAAAAAGAAGGCACAATAAGCAAAAATAATATTTCAAATAATTTAAGTGAAGGGTCAACATAATGATGTTAACATTGTATCGCATTCAAATTCACACCATAAATCACAGTGTAGGGACAAAAAAGTGAGACAAAATAAGTGGGCAAAAAAAGTAGGCAAAAATATTGACGTTTCGGTTCTCCATCTGGTGAGGAAATGTGACGTTTTTGGTCCGCTTGAACATAAAATATTTTTTCAGAGAAAAAATTTTTGAAAATCGGTTATCGCGTTGACGGACGGACGGACGGACGGGCTCCCCTATTCCACGGTCGAAATTGGGGTGGTAACAAACGTCGTGGTAAACGCATAGGACCCCTTTTCGAAGAACTTCGTTCTTCGCACGGGTCTAATGAGATCCTTGGAAAGTGTGGTCTGGTCATGCTCTCATGTGTGCTGGTACTCTCGCTGGTACACACTGCAATTCTGAGGTTTCCAGCAACAACCGAAGGCGAATTCAGGAATGACATGCAGAAGACACGTAAAGAAAGAGTCCTATCCGCCAAATCGGTCTTTGACACTAGAAATTGAAATATTGGTGTTAAAAAAAATAATTTTCGCGTAAACAAAGTCGCCAGAATCCATTTAGCAAGCAATTTTCGCTAATCTATTCGCTAAATGTACAACATAACAGAAACATGGCACAAATTATCAGATTTTTAGATACCGGATACCGTTTTTCTTTTGGCACGTTTCTACCTAAATGCTGTTGTGTTGCTAAGCCATTAACGTTACTAAGAGATGAAAAATGCATGTGTTTCGAAAGATGTGCTTTGTGGTTTTATGCGATAAATGTAAATATCGGATTTCGTATTTTGTGATTCGGTTTTTCCACAAAGGAACTAACGATCAATCAACTGATTAATGTCGCCATTATCTTCTAAATACCTTCGTTGTTTTCTATCTGCTTGAATTGCTAAAAGGCTAACGGCAATACGAATGATCTATGCCGAGGAAACACACAAAAGTTTGACTTAAAAATTTAATGAGAGACTATAAACGAGTGGAAAAATTGAAGTTTATTTTTATTCTTTTCTCAATGATAGCATCATTTCTACTCGATAAATATGTGGATTTGCAATTATTTTGATAATTAATTATTTTTTCAATGATTGGCAAGCTTCAGACTTAGTGAAGCATACAAAATAAATGTGTCGAGGACTTTCAATGAGATTGCTAATGTTTACCTGCCTAACAACATGTAATTGTTGGTAATTGTTGCGTATCAAAAGTAAAATTACGACTTGTGCAAATGCATAATAACATATCGGATTCTTCTAAGTAGTCAAATTACATGCTACATGCCTGTATCGTCTCTGCCAACCAAAGAACGGCCGTCTCTACAAAAACTGTGACTCCAGCGAAGAATTTACCCGATGATATGGAAAAGCATAAGGAATCAGAGTCTACTCTCAAAAAGGCTGAAAAGAAAAAACCTCGTGTTATTCGTCTACCGAATACCAGTTACATTAAACCGTTCCTCACAACTTTATTAACCGAACTATCAAACACTGGTGAATTGTGTATGGATGCAACAGAAATAGCAAAAGCGGTAGACGTGGTCTCGACCGTGAAAAAGGACCTGGAGAGTGGTAAAGCCTGGAAAGAAAAAATTGAGGTTGCAGAAAACTTACATTTGAAGCTGTACAAATCAGGGCTAGTCTTATATCATAAATAATAGTCTTACTTTAATCATTCTCTGTAATTCTGATAACTTTTACCAAAAATAAATGTGTCAAAAAAATAAAAAAGTGTTTTAATAAAGGGTTGTAAATAAAAACTACGAATTGATTTTCATAAAATTGTCGATGTAAAGGACAGTAATTGACCGGTTATTCAAAAACCCTACTTTAGCAATAACTTTTCGCAATAATTTTTCATGTAACAAATACGATGACTGAGAAAATATCATTTAATATCACGATATCTAAATTCCTATAGAATTCAGCGGTAAGGGTTGTAAAATTTTTGACAAAATCACTTCAATGATGAATCTATTAGGTAGGGTCAAGTATTTTAAAAATAGCACACGTGGGTTTTTTATTTAATTGTGAGGTAATAATTTAAAAGAATCCAATACAATTGGCTTTTGTCATATTGATATAAAATCATACGGGATTTTCCCCCTCGAGTATTTTTGATGTGTAAAATTTGATATTAAGGTACAAATACCTCCAGATGCACGTGCTTTTTGTCAAATAGTTATGAAAATCAATGCTCATGACTAATTTAAATTATATCGTCACCATATAAAATACTTTTGTGTAAATTTCACTCAACAATTTTGTATATCTGCATTTTAACACCGCAGGATTTGGTCATCTCTATGATTTTTTTGAACATCTGGGTATCGCTAAAACCGCGGGCAGCTGCGCAAATTCAAAATAAAAATAGCAATCTGATACAGACCATTAATTCTGACCATAAATGTCATTCTCATAATATTTATTACAGGGTATTAGACAGTACTCGCCAAAAGTTGCAGCTGGATGACAATAATCTGAATTAGAGCCATTGTTACCATCACCCCGTAGGTAATAAAATATTTAGCCAGACCATTAATCTGAATTTGGACCATTGTTATCGCCATCCCAAAGGTAATAAATTATTTACCACACCCCATTAATGTCAGCTAGTTCTATTGTCCCATACTGAAGAAAAGTGTTCAAAACCCATTAATTTCACCCCTCCATTGTTATCATCCCTCCTCTAGGTAATAAATCATTTAGTCACACCCCGCCTTAATTACCTCTATTGTTATCACCGCTTCATACTGAAGAAAAGTCGCTACACATCTTCTGTCGCGTCGTCGTGGCTTTCCACCTGGTGGGGACAAATTCTGTGTACAAATATCTGAGTCTAGCTTTAAACGGAGATACAATTAGCACCAGAAGAAATTCTAATGGTAAAATGCTAGTTACCGTTGGGCGTAGTTCGGAATTCACGTTAAGCGTGTGAGTACATCATAGATGGCACTAGGTTTGTGTGCAATTTACCATTGACAAATATCGGTAACGAAAGGATAAAAATATCTATCTGAGCAAAAGCTCATAAAAATTGCGGGACTAGTAAATACAAAATGATCTAGCATCTGACCCGGACGGGCTGTAACGGCGGATTATTATCATGCCCGCAGCGGTAGCGGAGGGCTTGACGCAGTCCCCACACCCCAAAAAAGAAGTCCACAAACTCAAAAAACGCCATACAAAAACCTTTGGGACAAGGAGCCATAGGCGAACTTTTGAGTTTTTTCCCCTCGCCCTCTCCCCCTACAAATTATTTTTACAAAAAACTACGTAGCAGCAGGTTTTCAACGAGCCCAGACTCATCAAAATCGATTGAAAATTGGCTGAGATATCGAGGTTTGAAAACGACATTTTTGTATGGGATTCGATTTTATGAAAACTTTTTTCTGATCTGTCGGTTTCTATCTATGGTTTCTATCTATGGAACTAGACCGCCGATATTCCTGAAATTTTCAGGGAACGTCAGTCTCACCCCCAAATGAAAAATTTCATATGCCGCTTTTCCGGGAAAATTCTGGAAAAGCCGTGGCATGTGGAAAAGTGGTCAATTTTGAAGGTTTTTTAGGCAATGCTCGGAGTTGCTAGAGAGTTGGTTTCTTCGAGAAAGTTGTAGAGTTTGGTCGGGACAACTTTTTTGTATCTTAAGAAAATGGCTGCCAGCTCCGGAATGACACTACTTAGAGAGATGGTTTCTTCTAGAAAGTTATAGAATTTGGTCAGGAGAATTTTTAAGCATTTTAAGAAAATGGCTGCCAACTGTCAAAGTGACGCCATCTTGGATTTTTTGCTAAATTCTGAATAAGAATACCTAGACAGGTGGTTTCAAATTGTTGAAAATATAAATAAAAATGTTTAAAATGTTCAAACATCCAAAAAAATTTCTTTCTATGGCGACTTCATGCATCACACGTACATATGCACGTTTGTGGTGAATAATTGTAACCATACTGCTGTGCGATTTCTATGAAAATAATGTGTAAGTAATATAACATCATTTTTGTGTAGAAACGTATGTCCGGTTAGCTCGGTGATAGCGTCGACGACTTGAGCGCGGGAGGCTGATGGTTCGTTTCTTCATTGAGACTTTTTTTTTAATGATGCGCAATGAGCAATATCACAATATAATTCCTAGAATTTTTTTTTATTATTTTTACTTTGTAAGATGTAAAAACCAATGAATTTAAAAGATCAATTTGATTTATTTGTCTATAGGACATCGTTTAGAATAATGATAATATTTTAATAGCCGCTCACCAACATTTAATTAAATTACTGTTCCTACTGAATATGTTCAAATGGTATATTTTTTATGAGGTTCCTAAGTTTACATTGCGTTACAAGTTTGTTGATTAAACGAAAAAAAACGCCAATATAATTTTTTTTTTTCAATTGAATGAAAACATTTCTTTCATTTATAATGGTGAAATTGGTGACTTTATGAATACACACATACATCCATGCATAGCATACTGTTAACGTTTATGTGGACTAAATGTATGAACGATTTAGCGTAGTGGTATCGTCTCGGTCTTGTAACCAGGAGGTCAGTGGGTCGAATCTCGGTTGTGCCAATCGAATTTTTTATGTTAAGAAATTTCGCTTTAATGCGTATATTCCCGGACAGTGTCTTGCAAATGACAGAAATGCAGAAATGACAAACTTTCGAAACCGAAAACGACTAAGCAAACTCAACGTATCGAGCGCGTACACAAAACGCTTTTTTTTGAGAAATTTTTTTTCTGATAAAAATTTTTGCTCAGAAATTTTTTTTTGAAAAAAAAAACTTTTTTTGGAGAAAAACTTTTTTGTTTGAGAAAATTTTTTTGGAAAAAATTTTTGTTGGAGAAAATTTTTTTGGAAAAACCTTGTGCAGAAAATGTTTTCTAAAAATTTTTTTTGGAGATAAATTTCTTTTTTTGGAGAAAATTTTTTAATTTTTCGAAGATAATTTTTTCGGAGAAACTTTTTTCGAAGTAAATTTTTTTCGAAGAAATTTTTTTTGGAGAAAAATTTTTTTCTGAGAAGAAATTTTTTTTCTACGAAAACGTTCTTTTCTGAGAAAATTTTTTTCGGAGAGAAATGTTTTCAAAAAATAGAAAATTGTTCACATGAATTTTAGTTATATCAACTGAAAACTT
Source organism: Pseudolycoriella hygida (assembly GCA_029228625.1). Taxonomy (NCBI): domain Eukaryota; kingdom Metazoa; phylum Arthropoda; class Insecta; order Diptera; family Sciaridae; genus Pseudolycoriella; species Pseudolycoriella hygida. The sequence goes on along the minus strand of CM055403.1, from coordinate 60,967,891 downwards.
CCACAACAAAAACCTCTTAAAAGGTAGAGCGTGACGCAGTCCGTAAGTACGCTTCCAAAATTAATGAAATCGCTTGAGGTGACGCTTACTCTGAAAATGAGCAAAAAATGACGATGAAAAAAAAAAATTTTTAAAGAAAATTCAAATGTTTGAAATTGCGTCACAAATGTCAAGATTACATTTAAATATTTTAAACTTAAAGATTCAATTCTCAATTATATTTCAATGTAATAATTTTTCCACTTTTTCAGTTTTCATATGCAAAACTCTCTAAAAAACTAAGTTAATAAAGTTATTTGGGTACCTTTTACAAGAATTTTAAAAATTAATTTTGAATTCAGTAAAAAAATTCTTCTCAAAAGTCAGGCATCAATAAGGTCAGATTTTTGTTATGTAAAAACTGAAAGTACAAATTCTTTACGGCTACTTTTACTTCTCAACTAGACAGATGGGTGCCGAGTTGAAACATAGTGCATAGTAATGTACTCGTTCCCCACTCCAACATTGCCATTGAAAATTTTCTGCCATAAATCTGCCCAGCTTTATATGCAGACCTCTACTTGCTACAATTTTTCTACATGAAAATGTTCTACACGACGGACGGTGACATAAGAAGTTCATGAACTACACAAAGGACCAGTCTACTGCGTGAACTCCTTATTTCACAGTCTCGTAGAATATTTTCATGGAGTAAAAATTGCAACAAACAGAGGCCTTTTTTAACCAACACAGCCAAGAGCATTTACTTACTTATTTGGGTCTTACAACGTGGTATTGGCTTATGGTTTTGGCCCTCACCAGCATCCTGCTCTAACCGGAGCTAATCCGTGCCTACATTTTCCAACCGCTTACTCCTAGTTCTTTCAGATTCGACTTAACTGCGTCTTTATATCCTGTCTTTTTAGCCTTCCTGGTTTGCGTTTACCATAGGGGTTAGTGTTTAGCAGTTTCAGAGGTACACGTTCCTTCTCCATTCTTTGCATATGACATCTACTTGTTGTATTTGACTATATCGGGCTCGTTTTAAAGCTAATGCAGCTCATGGTTCTTCACCAATCGCCTTGCACGCTCACTCCTCCAAATATATTGACCGAAGAGTCTCCACCACTCCGAAAGTGTTTGCTCGTCTCGCTGAGTAATGCACGAAGCTTCCGATCCGTATGCTACAACTGTTCATATCAGTGATCTTTACATGTCACACTTAAGGTTGCGATTGAGTGTTTTCGATCGGAATAGTTTCTGAAGACTGTAGTAACTCCTGTTACCAAGCGTTATCCTTCTACGCATTTTTAATCGCCGATGCTATTTGCACTGCGACACCAAGCTGTGAACAGTATCGGAGGGCTTTCTGTTCACCTCTATTGTGTAGTTTGTTTTTCACGTGACTGATTTTTAGGCCGAACTCAGCATTCTCTTCCTCAATGCTCAATATTCGTGAAATTCTCTTTAACGACATCAACATTGCTTTTCATTACGATTATTGGTTGGCCGCTGGTTTCAATTTGAAATATTCCGCAACCACTTTCAGAACTCTTGATAGATTGGTGATGTTTGTACTCATGCAAATAGTAACAAATAGAAACATGCTCGTGTCATCAGCAAACAAATATGTCGAAGAAACAGGCGGGAGTTCATTAAAATCGTTTATGAAAACCAAAAATAGAAGCGATCCAAGGATGCTTCCTTGTACAAACCCATAGGACATCTTCATGTAGGAACTAAAAGAGTCATTTACCATAACATACTGATACCTGGTTGTTAGGTAGCTTGCCATGAGATCCAGGGCCACACCTCTTATTCCTGCTAGCTCAAGCTTTCTCAACAGGAGACCATGTTTTACTTAGCCAGGTCAAGAAAAATGCCAGACACTATGTTTTTGCTCTCGATTTTTTTACTCACTTCATCAATAAGTTCATACAATGCAGTTCTAGTTCTACACCCAACACGAAAACCATATTGTTTAGAATAAAAAAAATTTGTTGAACGTCAAGATGTTGATGTCACTTGATATGTTAGCCCTAAAACTCGCGACGCTGACGGGCCTACAGTATTACCGATAGTAACAACTCAATACAACAAATTCTATACATTTTTTATACAACAAACTGAAAAGAGGCGATCATGAACGAGTATGCGAATTTTAGTTGAATTCCAACTTGAAAAAATATAATTTTTTCTGGCTGGTGGCTGGTGTCTTACCCATGAGATAAGGTTGAGATTCGACTTTTAGACATATCCGGCGGTGTTCGAAGAATTTTATTAGTTGCTACGACTCAAAGAAAAACTTTGTTTCCATTTCAGATTCTCAAAAAACTGAACCAGACGATGTATTTACTTCCAAATCATGTTTATCTAAGCCAATAAGATGCCCTCATCCGCAAATTCAATTTTTCCTGTACACACGAAGAACTCAAAAGTCGCCTGAACTTTTGGATGTTCTCGATCCCGATTCATTTTACTACACACATTTCAACAGGGCGCATCCTACGAAAATTGTGATACATGGATTCGGTGGTAAGTTTTTGTTTCTCAACTTTTTCGAGCCTACAAATTCATTTATTGTTAGGTGGTAGAAATCTGTCACCAAGTCCTGATATTCGAGACGCGTATTTCAAACGCGGCGATTACAATATAATTATTGTTGATTATGGAAGCGCAGTTAAGGAACCCTGCTTGAGTCAGATGGAGTGGGCGCCCAGATTCGGTGGATTGTGTATATCACAACTAGTCAAATATATGAATCGACATCCAAGAGGAGTTCGTCCCGATGACATTCACTTCATTGGGTATCATCCATTTCACATTTTCAGTCCCTCAATGATTCATTTGATTTTCTTTTACAATAAAAGGTACAGCGTTGGAGCACACATCGCGGGATTGGTTGCCAATTACCTAAAACCAGAAGAAGGAAAAATAGGAAGAATCACCGGCCTAGATCCAACCATATTTTTTTATGCCGGTTCTAACAATACCAGAGATTTAGACAAAACGGATGCACATTTTGTTGACGTTATTCATACAGGTGCAGGTATATTGGGACAATGGAGTCCGAGTGGCCATGCCGATTTTTATGTAAATGGAGGAACTAGTCAGCCTGGGTGCTCAAGCAGCACCATTTTCCGTTAGTATTTCTTGATATTGGCTGCAGTCAAATGAAATGTCGCACGTCCTTATCGTGGAAAACATAAGCTGAAAAACAGCTGAAATTCCTATGACGTTTGTTAGGTAGAAATCTCTAGTGCAGCCACAATTGGTCGACGTTTGTGTCAGTGGAAGAAGGTGGCAGCGGCTAGCAAATTTTAATTTGTGACGGATCTCAATTTCTTGAGCTTCCGCCGGTACCAGCATTTCTTTTCTTGCTCTCAAGTTTGATCGCTTGATCTCCTGGAATTCCATTAATTGTTTACGTTAACTTTGTACTCAATCGTCAAGGAGAATCCATTCGAACGTGCGACATTTACTTTGATACCCAACGAACGTAATCTCCCCATAACACTTTCGGATTATTGCAGAAACGCTTGCTTGCGATCACACGAAAGTAACGCCATATTTTATTGAATCCATCAATAGTCCGAAAGGATTCTTTGCTGGTCCTTGTGCAACTTTATTTTCTTATTTGATTGGATGGTGTGAACCTAAAGAATCGGAATATGTGCTCATGGGCGAACATTGTAGCCACAAGTAAGTTATTATTTTTCCATCCAAACAATTTCATTTCTGGCAATTATTTTTATTTTTCAAGGGCTCGAGGAGTGTATTATGTTACCACAAATGCGAAACCACCTTATGCGAGAGGCTTTCCACAAAAAGCGAAGCGTTCGTCGCAATCAACAGAATACGATAGCGTGAGGAAAAAGTAACTTTAGTGAATGATCTTGTTCGATGTTTCTCCATTAAACTGTAATAAAAAACCAATGATTTGCTCGGGTGTATTGTGTATGTGACGACTTTTTATTCACACAATGCTCACACTAGTCCTTGCCAAAACCTAAGTTTCATTTCTGAATGATGTCCTACATATACCTGTCATTTGTAAAACTCAAACGTGTGGATATCCACTTGTTGAAAATCGTTCTTAGTATCTCCTAACGAAGGTACATTTTGTATAAAAGCGAGAAGTGGAGAATTATTTTTCTGTAAAAGAGCATCAACACAGTGCAGTCTTTCATACACATCTTGTGCGTGGAGCATTTAGAAATCTACTGAGTTTTTACGTTTTGACAGCAAAGAAAAGTGGGAGAATTTTGCACCGTAGAGAGTTTGTTGGCACGAAATAAGCCTATTATAAGTTTGGTGAAAGTAACTGTCGAATCATGCAAACGGTATGAGGGTCTTTTTTTTGAGGGTGAGGAACCGCCTCACAGCATTACTTCGGGGAGGGGCTGTGCTTTCGCATCTACTCTCTCAGATCAACTAGCAGTCTTCTTTGATCGTCTCTCCTTGCACTTTTCACCTTCCCCATCATTTTTGCAACTACATCATCCGCTACTTTAAACACCTCCTCATCGCGACACATCTCCGATTTTGTGTTTTCGGCATTTACCTCTGACCTACTCACAGTCATCAGGTCATCTCGCTCTTGTTCGAAGCGGGGGCAGACAATACGTGCTCCGCAGCCTCTTCTTCTCTCTTGCACGTCGTGCAGCACCCGTGGCCCGACAGAAACTGCGTCAGTTGGAAATTAACCTCTCCATGTTTCCTCTGTACCGATGTCGTTTTGCTTGGTATAAGTCTACGGGTCAACCTTCCCTTGTCCGCGGACTCCCACAATGTTTCAATGACTCGGCTCTTAATTGCGTTTTAACTGTTTGGTAGTTTGACACCCCCTTCTCTTCTTTCTATGACTGTAAGTTGTCATGTCGGTATCATTGAAAATTGCATCATTTTAAGTATTCGCGATTTTTAATGAAAATAGATGGCAGGTTATTCTATACACCTGACATTTGAAGCAGTCTAACTTATTATTCTTTGACAGCTGAAGATGATTTCATTTAGTTCAGTTTTTCACAACTAATGTGAGTGTGGTAACGCCCTCTTCGTTTAGAATCGTTAGAATCACGAATATGACAATTTTTACATTTGGAGCAGATTATCTTCAGTTCTTTATATCGACGCTTCGAGGACAATAAATGTCGCAATTTTCGTTGAGAATCACGAATCGTGTACAACTTCACTTCGGCCACTTGTCACTGCTAATGTGTGTTAAACATGTTAAACGAGACGGTATGGTTGTTGTACTTTTGGAGCAGTATAGCTATATAAATCGGCGCAAATAAAATACCATCAATTAGTACCCCCCTGTATGACATTGGCTGTCTTCCGTCAGCTTTATGCATCGTCCCGGCTATAACACATACCGCTTGTAAATATCGTTGCGACTCTTATTTTAGAGCCTTATGGGCTCTATTAAGCCTCCTCCGATTCCTCTTCGCATCTAGCGCCTGTGTCTTCAATATTGCGGATTATTCCATTTCGTCAGTTTGAACGGCTGATAGGAATTTTGCGCCCATACGGTGCAAAATTCCTACATTAGATGTGGAACTTCGCGCTAGCGTCATTCACAATATGACATTTCATATAAGGAAAATGTTCTATTGTGAATCGCGCAAGCGCGAACTTTCCCGTTAGCGTTTGCACACTTAGTACAGTGAGCAGCTTCTATGAAAGTTATCTACAAAAAATTTGGGGACTCCCGATCTCTCTGAAGACATGTCTGCATTAATTTATGAATTTCACGTTAACGGTAGCACGCAGAATCCATTAACATTAACATTGAGAAAACATTGATGAAGGAAAGGAAAGCGTTCAAAGCGACGTACTTTTTTTCCGCTACGGCTCCAATGGTTTCATGGAAAATTTGTACAAAATTATGACATTTTGGTCAAGAAGATTACTACGAAGAGCTTTAAATTTAAATCTCGGTCATTGTGTCGACGCTTTTTTTCCTGAAATTCGTAAGTATATAACGTCACAAGTGCCATCCACCATATGAGAAAAGAGGAATCATTACGAGAAAACGCCTGATGAAGCGTTGTATGTCGAATTTAGCGAGTACTGAGCGAGACTTTTCAGTGGGGCATAAATCAAATAATAGGGTTTTATTTGATGCATTTTACAATAAATGGGATCGATTTTGAGTAGTGAAAAAATTGAAAAAAAAGAAAAATTACGATTAGTGACGATTGAAGAAATAACGTTAAGCTTTACTGAAGAAAATAAATTTCCTCCATCGGAGGGCTTTCCTCGCTGAATGGCGAGAGATATCCTTTGAAACAGGTAATGCTTTGACTTTGGTTCACCGGTTGCTCGAATCATGCTAGAGCCGACGTTGTTTAACAAATCTACCGCTTCTTTCGACCACGGACCTAATTTTAGAATATTTTGTGTGCTTCCGAACTGTGATCCGCTCAGAAGCCATACACGGATGCTTTCTACCAGCCACATTCGATGCAGCCAAAAGACTCGACACAAGTCGCATCCCACACTAAGACTACCTCTTTCCCAGGCAGTGATGCCGTCTGGGCGTTTTTTACCGTCATCGCGGAATAAACCGAAGGGTTTAGCATAGAATTCATATTGATTGAAGCCAAACTTTTATGCAAAATACGATTAAGTTCTGCGTGTCGGAAAAATTTTCCAGATTTTTTTTTACAGCGTAGACCGTGCCTCCCCAGTGAATTCACAGGAATACCACAGGCGCATTGGTTAGAGTTTTGTTCCCAAACGTGAAGTTTGGGATCGCCATGCGGCTTTTCAAAATAAAAAATGCGTAGTTCGGTGTTCAACTGTAAAATCAAAGGATGGATCGCAAGGCTCAGAATCAATAGGCCTGCTGGGCCGCCTTGTTGAACTCCTCATCATTCTGTCCTACTTTTTATCACTCGAATTTTACTTTACACTCCTTTCGACCTAGACGTAAAAAAAATGTGGTCTGCCTGTGGTTTTGAGAAGGTCGATGAAACTTTTTTGCTTATATCACTGCGAAATTTGCACTGAAATCGCTCTTCAATGTTTTTAATGAAAGATATGGACCACAGGGAGTTGCGGGAATGGTTAATTATTTTCATGTATCCATCGCAAATTTGTATTGTACACTCTTGTCGACTTTATTAAGTTACACCTGAAAGTTCTAAAATAAATAGTGAAATGAAATTTAGAAATATATAAATCGCTAGGGAAATTTCCGAACAAATTAACTGATTTTTGAGTTTTACACTAATTTTTCCCATTAGCTCGGCTGTGTGTGGCTGCGGCAGGATCAATTTTTCAGTTGCAACCAATTTAAATTCGTAGCACGACTAAGTAAAGCCATGAAACACGAAGATCAGAACAAATGAAAAGAAGATCTCTAAGCATAAATTATTGATTTTTCAAGCTTTTGACCCATTTTTTAAATTTTTCTTGCGGGAGTTGCGGGAATTGTGAAAAGTTAGCACAGCGCTGTGTCTGCAATCCGTACAATGGATCAATGCAGAAATATTACGAATAATAATGTCTACGATATTTAATAGTATGAAACTGTATTATTCAGTGTCTAATCTAATTTGCCGAATTTGCCGAATTTGCCTACATGTGATTGGCAAATGTGACGACTTCCCTAACCTGTGTATTATGGTGTTATTCACATCTCGGCACATTTCGACACAAAGTTTTCAGATGTGCAAGAGATGTGAGGAAATGTGCGACGGGAACGACGAATGTGCCACTTGAAAAAAATAAAATTTCACATTTGCGAGGCAAATGTGACTTACATATGTGAAAACAAATGTGGAAATGTGAAAACACATGTCCACATTTCTTGACTCAGAAGGAATTTTTTGATGAAAAAAGCAGACTGGCACAACAAATGTGGCAAATGTGCAAAAAATACAGCTCAGCACTTAAAAAAATATATAAAAACGTACGTAAATTTGAAAAAAAACACAATAAAATACGGATCACTTAATGCGTCGACGAAATTCTTTTTGAGCCTAAACGGCCGCAGGTAATATTCATGAAACATAAATTTGGAAATAAATTTGGAAATGTATGTGAGAGGTTGGAATCGACATAGTGCTAAAATTTTCAGATTGGTTGTGAAATAATGAGTTCAGACAAATATACCAGCTGAAAAGAGATCGTTTCCACACATTTGTATTTTCGAAAAACTTTTTAACGAACTTCTTTAAATGATATTAATGAAATGACAAAGTTCAGTAGTATTTTTCATTGAAAAGTAGCATTTCCCGCAACTCCCTGTTGCTAACGTACATTTGTCACATTTGCCACATTTCTGTGATGGAAATACTTTTGATGAGTGCCACAACAAAATAATCTATGAAATTTGAAAATGTGAAAAAATGTGAGCCACATATGTGAATCACATTTGCGTCACATTTGCGACACATTTGTTTTAAATGTGAAGCCTCTCTCACTATTATAGCACGTTCCCTCCTTTTTTTTTGAAAATTTCGTTTATTATCATTCCTTAATTTCAGTGCGTGGAATGCAATATTATAGTTTTTGCATCATTTTCAAGGCAGTTGGTACAAATATACAATACATAAATAAATACAGTAAAAGTAAACTAGCAGCACATCTTACAAACAAAGTACAGATAGGACAATTTATACATGAAGCGTGTTTACAGAAACTGTCCAAATTGGAAACAGTTTTATAAACGAGTCATAATTTATCAATATTTAGCACCAATGGGTTTGAAGAAAGAAATTTAAGAAAGAGAAAAAAAAAATATCACAGAATAATTTTTGGCAAAGGGATCACATTTTTTTTTTTTTAATTCAGGAAAAAGTACGGCGATATCACTCGGTATTTACTGCAGTTCATCATAACTTTGATTTTTAACTTTGCTTTGAATGTTCTGATAAAGTTGAGTTGTTTCAACTCAGCACAGTCACAGTTGTATTCGTGCACTGACTGTTTCAATATTGGATGATTGTCGGGACAACGTAGATCATTTGCTTGACGAGTTCGATAAGAATGAATTTCGCGGTTCATTTGGATACTAAAGTTGTGTTTTACCAGCGATCTAACAATCTTGTGGAGGTATGTGACTCGTTCCACAAACGCAAGTTTTTCTACCGGAAGAATGGTCGTTGAGTACAGATACGTCGTCGGTGTGAGTTTAGGTAACTGGTAAAGTGCTTTGATGCAACGGTTCTGTACTTTTTGTAGTTGATTGAGTTTCGTTTTGGAACCGCTACTGTAAATCGGCAGCATATACGCGATATGACTTTGCACGTAAGCAAAATAAATCTGTTTGCGTTTGTTCATCGGGATGTATCTCCCTCGCCTCCACATGAGTGGTATGAACGGACGAATCACCTTCTTGACGTGTTCGATATAGGCTTTAAATGACAGGTTTTCATCAAAAATCAAGCCGAGATACTTAAAAGTAGTCACTCGTTTAATTGTCTCGCCACTTATTAAGATGTCGAAGTCCGGAAGTTTCTTCGCTTTGCCAAATGTCATGTAGCACGTCTTACCGATGTTCATCGTAAGAACGTTGCGATTTAGCCATTCATTTATGATCCGAATGTCTCTCTTCATGGATTCTTCCAGCTCTACAGCAGTGTCGCATGCATAATACAAAGCGGTATCATCAGCATACAGAATCAAACGTCCAAGCAACCCAAGAGTCAACATATCTGCCATATAGACGATGAAATGCAGTGGACCCATCTTCGACCCTTGTGCTACACCCACGGAAACACTTCGGAATTTGCTGCATTTGCCATTAATAGTAGTGGCTGTGTTGCGATTGCAAAGATAGCTCATCATCAGATCAGCTGCTCTGTTGGAAAGACCGACACGCCTAAACTTGAGTGAAAGTCGGTAGGGGTCAACAGTGTCAAATGCACGCTTTAAGTCTATAGACCGCAACGAATTTACTTCTGTATCTGGACTGGATAAAGTCAACAAGCTGGTACGCAGCACCGAGGCAACACGAATGACGAATGAAGCCGAATTGGTTACTTTTAAAGAAATCTAATCCGTTCAGATAAGCTATTAGTTGTGTGGACAGCAGATGTTCAAATACTTTAGAGAGCGATGGTAGCAAAGTTAATCCTCTAAAATTCTCTATATCGAAA
>CM055403.1:60938166-60957300 GCA_029228625.1 Pseudolycoriella hygida | reverse complement strand
TTTTTTCGCCGGAAATATTTTTCTCCTGCAATTTTTTTTCGCCGGGAATTTTTTCCACCGAAAATTTTTTCTCCAAAATTTGTTTCCTCTTTTCTTTCGAAACTACTGATATCACAACAAAAATCCTTTTTCAAAGGGAAATGTGACGCAAAACAACTGATATCAATGTAGGTGACGCTTACAGCTTCGCAACGCAAAAAATTCTTTTCAAATATTTTCACATTTGATTACAAAAATGCATTACAAATGGGGACCCCAAGTTATAGTTTTTCTATTTTTTCAAATTTTACACCCAAAAAATTTAGCTTTGCGTGATGTCTGGAGTACCAACTATAGACTAGAGACTATAGACTCTAACCAACGCATTAGAATAGATGAACGAAAGTCGCGTGCCAGGCATCAAGACCCAATTTTTTCGGAAAAAGTTCTTCACAAATGCTGAATTACGTCAAACTATCTGCCAAAAAAACTACTCCCCAAGATGAAAAGTCTAGTAGCACACCAATGTTTCCCTAGTCACCACAGTTTGTCTTTAACGGCCTATTGTAGTCACTTCCATCTGCTTCTGCTTAAAACGTTTACATTTCTATAAATTTTAGAAAATGTGCGCTCTTCATTTGTCTGTGATTCCAATGTTCGTAAACAGATGTAGCGCAAAATGTCTAAATGTGCTGAATTTCAACTGTCGAATTCAAAATATGATAACAAGTTTCAGTTCAGTGCTACGAAATATGACCATCATATGTTTTCGTGTTGTGAAAGTTAATTATTGCAAATTTACGGTTTAATATTTATTTGAAGGAAATATTTGATGTGATTTGCAACTAATTATGCTTAGCAGGATGAGATTTTATTTAAATAAGACATTTATCGGGTGACTTTCAGTGGAATAATGCAGTTGTTTACGTTATGCCACACACTTAACCAAACTTTATTTTCACAATTTGGAAGTCTGTCAAACATCTCCAAATAGAGGCCACTTGTAAAATAAATATTTTGAATGATTTTGCCGTTAAAAACTTGACTTTTTGTTTGTTTTGTTTTTAATCCAAAGATCGAGCAAATCCAAAGGTTATTCTCGCAAGTGTTTTTTTTAAATTGATCTCGCATTGTTGTTGTGATCTGTAACATTGGAAATATTTTTGCAAATATTTTCCATTGATGTGAAAATTTGTTTGGCAAAATTCCCGAAAAATCAAAGTCAAATCGTTGAACAGAGACGTGTAAGTGTTGTTTGTGAGTGTAGCTCTGATCCATTCAGTTTATTCTTATGAAGTGTTTGCATCGAATAGAAAAGTCAGAGTTTAATCGAAAACAAATTAGTTTTTGTGTTATATCATCTGTTGTTATTAAACCCATGTCATAGTATGGGATCGAATGGCAAGCAATGCACACTATTACAGGTCTCAACGGATAAATTAGTTAAAAATATTGTTACAATTAGTGGAGTGATTTTTCTCAAACAATTTTCAGCTTTCTTTTTGCATCGATATCAGCTTTATCAACCGTTGGTCTGAGTATCATTAGGTTTGTGTAATTTCATTTTAGAGGTAAGTTGAATACATTGAAAAATTGAAAAATTATTGGGTTACACTATTTTTCTGTTTGCCGACATTGCGATATCTAATCGTTGATTAAAATTTGGAGTATGCGAATCGTGTATGAAAAATTAAAACGATAAAATACTTTAATAACAACAAAAATTAAAAATAGAAATTCGCCAGTTCCTCATTTTATTTTTTAAGGCCTGTGAAGTGTAACACGTTGGGATTTAAGATAGCATTTCTCTTCATTCGATAACAAATGATTTGCAATCTCTATTTCTGTATGACTGCTGTGAAGTTAGCCCGTGAGAGAATATGGTGGTCAGAGAGTCAGTACGTGGAAAGTGAACGGCTCCTCGTCACTCTCTCAAAATTGTATTATCTCAGCCAAATCTTACGGGTTACGGGTTTATCGGCGCTCTACGTGTGAGGGGTCCCCGGTTCGGTTTCGATTTTTTTTTAATAAAACGTGTATTTTACTTTCAATTTTTTTTTTACTCTACTTCCGGAAGCATCTATGCGAGCTAACACATTTAACAAAGTTCCCTCCATTGAAATTTGTCTCAAAAAAAAGTTATTCAGGAGATGCGAAAGAGGCCCAGTTGTGAGTACAGTCGTTAGAAAGCATATGGCCAGGACTATCTCTAGTAGAAGGAGTAGAAGTCACCAATGAGTCCAAGCTTTCTTTCCCAAACGGCATCTCGAGAAAGTTCCCTCCTGTGAAAAATGTATTCAAATAGATTTTGTTCTGGGAATGACAGATGTGAGGCCTGGACCCAGTAGTGGGTATAGTCGTTAGAAAGCCTATAGCCAGGACTGTCTTTGGTAAGAGTTACCAATGGGTCCAATCCTTCCTTCCCAGACGGCAGCCCGAACTAGTTCCCGCCCGTGAAAAATGTATTCAAATTGGTTTTGTTCTGGGAACGTAGAGCGCCGATAAACCCGTGACCTTAAAGGTGAGCTTGTGAGTGAAGATTTAATGATACAATATAAAGATTTGGCTGAGATAATACAATAGTAAGAGAGTGGCGAGGAGCCGTTCACTTTTCACGTACTAACTCTATGACCATCATATTTTCTCACGGGCGGATTCTCTCACGGGCTAACTTCACAGCAGTTCTGTATGGGCTGTTTTACCTGAACAGTTAAGGACATTAGATAATTCAAAAGAAAACATTCCTCGGACATTTTTTCATGTTTCGTTCACAACTGACCAGTTAGAGAAACTGGTCAAAACGATCAGGTTGTGACATTATCCTAGCGATCTTGAAACACAGATCAAAAGACTTTTTGCTTCCTTTCCAGTAATTATTTAAACCTTTGTCACCTGTCTGTCACCGTGTGTTATTTCTGTATGAAGCAACTTATTAGACGTGGAGGCGGTTGTAACAGTAACCGTTGTGCAATTATTTTTCATCGACAATCGTTTTAGCCGTCTTACAACGGTTCCCTGTCGTTGCAACCGGCACACACGGTTACACAACCTTACGACAACGTTGAAGCTACTAATAAGTTCTTTCATACTAAAATGCTACTTGGGAAGCTCGGTTTGGAGTCTTCTGAAGATCATAAAATATAGACTCCGAGAAGCCTACGTAGTTGATGAATCAAATGTAAAGAATACTGATTCATCTTTCCGTCCGAAGGAGTCACATCTGGTTATTTTAAACAGACAATACTGTCCTGCCCTGCCCTACAACGCATAAAAAACCTAGCGACGTTATCAGATGAGAGATTTTCATATATTTTCTCTCACAAATTCTCGTCGCTAGGTTTTTTATGCGTTGCCCTACAGCGCATAAAGAACCTAGCGACGAGATTTTGGGAGAGAAAATATATGAAAATCTCTCATCTGATTACGTCACTAAGGTTTTTATGCGTTGTAGAGCAGAATAGACTTACATAAAATAAACGCTAAGCTGGGCGAGAGCGTTCGTTGAAATATTTACGTCACTAGGAGAGAGCAATGATTCCCTCCCAGTGTTGTATGAATTTTTAAATTCTTCTGTTTTCCCATAATGGAGAGAAACATTTTGTATTCAAGATTTCTTTCATTTCATAGTTACACTTTTTCTCATAGGGAATTGTGATGTATTTGGCTTTTTGAAGGGTTTCTACAGCTTATTATACACTCGAAAGTAGCCAATTACGCAGAAAATGATTGGCTGTGATCTCAGCATTCAAAATATATTTTTAGTTTCGCTATTAATTTATTCACACCTTTGAATATTAATTTTCTTATTTCTATTACTTGAAATGCTTCATCGTTTAGTACTGATCTGTTAATTTAAATAAGTTTTGTCTGTTCTATTTCAAAGACGTTTCTTTAGAATGGGGGGTCATTCAGTAATGATGCACACAACAAGGGATCAGGGTGGGATCTCAAAATTTTAGACAAAAGTTGACATGGGCGGACACCGGGAAATCACTGATATTTCACCGGGGAATCAGCGAGGATTCACAGTGGAATCACCGATTATTCACAAGGGAATCATCGATGATTCAAAGTGGAATTAATAATTTATGATTCATTGTCAGTGATTCATTGGTTAATGATCGGTGATTCCACTGTGAATTTACAGTGGAATAACATATGATTCACAGTGGAATTAATAACTGATGATTCACAGTGGAATCACCGAGGAATCACAGGTGAATCATCGGTGATTCATTGGTTAATGATCGGTGATTCCACTGTGAATTTACAGTGGAATCACCGAGAAATTACAGGTGAATCATCGGTGATTCATTGGTTAATGATCGGTGATTCTACTGTGAATTTACAGTGTAATCACAGATGATGCACCGTTGAAATAATAACTGATGATTCACAGTGTAATCACCGCGGAATCACAGGTGAATCATCTTTGCTTCATTGGTTAAAGATCGGTGATTCAGGTGAACCATCTGTGATTCCACTGCAAATCATCTGTAATTCCACTGTAAATCATCTGTGATTCCACGATGAATCATCGGTGATTCCATTGTGAATCATCGGCGATTCACCGGTGAATCATCGGAGATTTCCCTATGAATTATCGCTGATTCTCCGGTGAATAATCGGTGAATTAGCGCTTATTCTACTGTGAATCATCAGTGATTCACCAATGAATCTCCGATGATTTAGGTTCAAAATTAACTTCTTTAACTACATTCTATCGCTACTTTCCTATATCCATGACAATGCTTTATTGGTCGTTGGGGAGATCTCAAGCTAAGTAAGCAGATACCACTTTAAAAGTAATTTTCCTCTCAACTTTGTGACTTTTTCTAGAAATTAGATTTTAAAAACTTTACACATGAAAAGTTAACACTGCACTGATTTCACTTGCCTGGTAAAAAACCTGACAAACTCGCAAAATAGTTGTGCCCTGTCCTTTCCTTTGATTTTCCTTTCCCATTGCACATGAAAACTGAAATCTTTGTTGTGCTAACTTCGTGTGGTACGGCGAGTATCCGAATAATTTATGTGTTTTTCTTCTCCAGTCGAATAATAATATTTTTGTAAGTAATTTATAAAACGCGTTTTTATCCCGATCAAGTGTTGTAAAAAGTGTTGAACATTTATAAAAAATGAGTGATCCCGATCCGCCATCGTCAGTTGATCAGTGTGAAACCGAATCGGTTCAAAGTGATACAAAGTCAGTTAAGTCAACAACATCATCAATAGCAAGACCAACAGGAATTAAACCGCCGTCAGTGACTACAACAAGAATTGGTAGACCATGTTGCGCTGGGCATTTACCGAAGCCGGGGCTGCCACCTCCACCGGAACCAAAAAGTAAGTATCGAATTGATTGAAGTTTGGTTTTGATTGGGTGTTCAATGTTTAAGATTTCATCTTTATATAATTCTAACTTTGATTTTTCATTGAACGCAATATTATATAAAGTCCAACTTTGTTTGAGAATCTTTCATAGTTCTTCCAGCTTTCACAAATAACATATTTTATGATGAAGTGCATAAGCTAACGAGCACAAATTTTTCGCTTGGCATATTATGGTATTTGTCATGATAATTTGTATAATTTGACATAAGTCTATGCCGAACTTAACGGTAAGACGTCATGTGGTATGTAGAAAACCTACTTTTGTGAGTGGAAATTTTTCGACATAACAATTAACAGCGCATCTCGAATAAGTCACTACAATTTAATTCCATACTGAATTGAAAATGTAAATATTCTTCCGCTTTCTAAGTGTAACTTACTCCATGCTCATTAAACGGTGATGCATTCAAAATTAAATAATTTCCCACCCGCACACTACACGACTAACATTCATTCGAAAAACGAACGGAAATTAGATATGTCTTTTATGTGCGGGAAATTATTCTGATGTTGATAAATTGTCGTGTAACTAAGATGGATTTAATAAATATCTCACAAAACTATAATTAAAACACCTTACAGCATTTCTGTATTGCGTCGTCAATCACTGGAATTAAAAATATTTATTTTTCCTACACAACAAACACGTAAAAAACATTACGGTTGTAAAGCACGAATAACAGCATGCATTTCATCTGACCATCCTATTTTTTCGTACTTTTAATCTGTTTGTAAATTAAGCGCCAGTATTGAAATTATCTCACTTCTTGTATTGATTGGGTTCTGTTTTCAAATCAATATACCCGAAATTTTCATAAAACATGTGCTCAAATAGTGAATTTATTATTCATTTGCCGGCTTCATTTATCATAAATTTGTATCGCCTTGCAAAACGTTTCAAAATGTGAAAGTATGAATGTGACGCAGTCCCATGTCTTTTGTCACAGCTTTTAAAGGTACCTTGGTTTTTAACTTATAACACCACAAAATGATAAAATTTATCTTCAACATCCAATGAATATCGACTTTTATGGCACGTGAACTTGAACACCACTTGACCAGTTGAAAATTTCCACAGTTCCACAGTTGAGTAAGGAATTAGCTGAATGTTGAAAATCCTATGAAATAATAGATGGCGCCTCTACAGAACAATTACTAGTCAAATGTTGAGACGTAAATTCAGCTATGAAAATAACATACTGGAGGGTGGGAGGCATACACGTAATTAGAAAATTTTAAAATTGTGTAAATTTCGAAAGCTTTTGTAACAGCAGATTTCCGAAAGTTGTATTGAAATAATATTTTCTACGAGTATACTTCAGATGATTGTAGCACGAGGGGGAAACGACTCCAAAAATAGGTGAACCTGATTTTCTTTCCGGATTATTTTTTTAATGATTTCATGATTTTTCAAGTTCAAGTTTCAAGTTTAGTATAAAAAAATGGGTCAATGCATATACAGTCACAATCAGAAGAAACTCATATATGAAAAATTTATATAAAAAAACATTATGCATATGCAAAGCGTAGAAAAAGTAAAACACCATTAAGTAAATACTTTTCAAAGGCGCTAAACAACTTAAAAAAGAAATTACGTATAAAAAATTAATACAAAAATAATGTAGAAAAAAAACTTAGAAAAACAAAATTAAAAACAAAAATGTCAAACCAAAAATCAAGGCAAAAATCATCAAGTAACCAAATATACTATGGACTGAAAGAAAGGAAAAAGGAAAAACCGAGCGAAAAATGCAATCTTTAAAGGCCCCGAAAACGTAGTCTCATGTCCCAAGAAATATTTGAGACCGTTAGACCTCGTTTCCCGAACCTACACCTCTTACTCGGTAACAAAAATGCAATGCTAAGAGATTAATCATCATACGAAAAACATACAAAGACCCTTACGATCAGCAAATGTGCGACAAACAGCATAGATATGGCCAAAGAGAATAGATGTACAAAAAGACTGAACGTACCAAAGATACAAATAAATCAAACAATCCACCGTTTTATGTTTCTTTATAATACTATAAGAGTTTCCAGATCCATAGAATATTACCCACGGTAATGTCAAAGGCCCTACCTGCAGTACGTCCTTAGGGAAAAACCCCCCATTTTTTTTTTTTTTTTTTCAAATCTAGAAAAAGATATCCCAGTCTAACTCGTTTTCCCTAAACCCAGAAACACGGTATCTAAAATTTTATTGTCTAACAACTTTGTCCTTGGAAGCAACTTTCTACCTCGATAGTTCTGGAGATTTGGGTCATCCTGGCATTAGGAATTGGACATATACCAGATTGGACCATACTCACACATACCTGAAAAAAGTGTCACTTAAATAATTCTCACAGTTCGCCTTTGAAGCAATTTCTAACTTCTCATTTTTAACGGTCTAGAGATAATGGGTCCGTCCGCCCCATTGTGGAAGTGGCCCATATATACCAGGATGGGCCATATTTCCCGAAAAAACCCTGAAACAGTGTTCGCTAAATACTTCTCTATAACTCGCTTTTGGAACACCTCTAACTCTCCCTATTCTGGAGATCTGGGTCATCCTGCCCACTATGACGTGGCCATATACCAGGAGTAGGACCATATTTCGAACAAAACACTGCGGCCACGTTTCGCTTAAAGTCATCCCTACAACTTTGCCCCCTTTGAAAGAACTCTCTGTATTGCGTATTTACGCAAATACTGAAAACAAAACAAATTATTTTCCCAATTCCATGGCTCCCAGTGCCCAGACCCCTGACCCGATTCCAACAAAAAAAAATTCCCCAGTTTTTTGGTATCAAATGCTTTCATTTGACACCAAATTGAGCAATTTCCGTGCTTTACTTGCTGAGGTATTTGCGAAAAAGTTTCACCGACCCTCGAAAAACCATGTTTTTGGTCACTTTCTCGACCATATCTCCGGAACCACTTGATCGATTTTGCTCATCTTCGAACTTGAATCATGGGAGGCATGTACCTTTCAGGGAAAAAAAAGACTAGGCTGATCGGTTGAGTCGTTTGGAAAAAAAAGTGGAGATGGACGGACGGACATTTTTTTTATTGCTGATTCGTCATCTCTAGACGATAATAGATGCATCCCCCCCACTCCCACCTCGATCTACCCCATAATAATAATAATAATCGGCCTTACAACCCATGAAGGGTTAGAGGCTAGATCATTATTTACCCCATGTTACAATAAAATTGTTTGTAGTAAACGTATAGGACCTCTTGTACTTCGTACGGGTCAAAAAATTCAAGATAGAATGTGCTATACTTAATCTGAGTATCCTTGTAGCTAGACATTACTTTTAAGTAGTGAGTCACGTAACAAGCGACTAAATCCATATGATGACGCCCTGCGTATATCACGCGGTAACTGATTAAACAAAGTAGGACCATTATATGATAACATACGTTTCCCTATTGTTGTTTGAACTTTGGGTCTAAGCAAAAGGTCAGAATACCTGGTAAAGTGTAGATGCGACGCGGTGGTAAAGTCAATATTGTGATGACACAAGTCATTAATGGACTGGTGAACAAACTTACAAACAGCATATTTATGCAAGTTATTCACAGACAAAACAGACGGATACAATTTCGAAAATAATAGTTTCGTTTGGTATCTACACGAGACTCCATGGGTAAGTTTCAACGCCTTTCTCTGTAGGACTTCAAGTTTATTCATAAGAGATTTATTTGCGCCTCCCCACACTCCAATACAATAAGTTAGAATACCTGTCTGGCTGGATATTACATTACATAACTTGGTAATTTGGGTGTTCCAATTAAGACATTCATCTAAGGTTACCCCTAAAAATTTAATTGAAGTTACCGTTGGAATAATTATATTGTCAAAAACAAATTCTTGCATTTTATGATTTTCCGGAGCTAATTATGATTTAGAATGATTTTCAAAGATTTTTAGTGATTTTTAAACTTTTGCAAAGATTTTTGGTGATTTTTAATGATTTTTGGTGATGTTCAACTATTTTCAACGATAACAAATGACACCAAACCCTTTTCAAGAAAGCAAAAAAGTTTTTAGGGCAGAAAATTCTTTTATCAAAATGTTGTGCCTGTTAGGGGTGTGCGGATCGACGTTTTCGGGTTTGCGTTTTATGGTCTTTATGCAAGTCGAAACGGAAAAGTATAATTTCTTTTTCTTTTAATCTCTTACTAAGATATGTGACCATCTTTACAGTGTTTGATCTGCTCAAAAAATTTCTTTAATTTTGACGTATTGAATTTTTAAAGTTTCGGGTCGGAAAATTCTCGACCCGACATGAGATTTTCCGCCCCAAAACTTTAAAAATGTAATACCTCAAAATTGAAATATTTTTTTAACAGATCAAACACTGTTAGACGTAAGTAAGAGGTTACAAGAACAAATAATTAAAAAGAAATTATGCTTTTCCGTATCGACTTGGATAAAGACAAGAAAACACAAACCCGAAATCGCCGACCCGCACACGTCTAGTGCCTGTATGACGAGTAAATTTTTGCTCTTCGAAAATGTATTAAATTTGTCGTTTTATTGTTGTTTATTCTTTGTTAATGTTTCGGAATGAGTGAAATTAATGGGTGGGATGAGCGACCGCGATTGCAGTGCATTTGTTGGTGTTAATTCTGTATGATTTGACAAAATGATTCCGCTGCGAAACGGTTGCCATTTTTGTTCGCGTTTTTTCTTTCGTAGGTCGATGAATTGCTCGTTTACATTTTGATCCTCTACCTACTGCCAACAGTTAAACGGTCCGACTGAATTTATGGGTCTACCAATGTGGACACACATCCGAGCTGGATTGGTATGCATTCCAATAACCTCAAGGTCATTGCTTGCATGTGCTGAGTATCTGGACGAACGTCACTGATGATAATATGTCTGTAGAGGAGCTCAGTCGACTGCCGGATGGAGAAAGGCATTTAGGATGAATTGTTAATGAAAACGAGAGAGAGTCGAGGAAAACGTACCGCTAGCTTCACAAATCTCACACAACTCTAGCACGCACAGAAGTGATCGCTACCAGTTGTAAAAAAGTTCAAGACTGCAACGTTCTTAGCAATTGCTTTGTGATTCGTTTTGATGTAGTCAATTTCGTTTCTTGTAACTCCATCAGCACTGGCCCATGCCCATTTGCGTTGTATTTTTTCAGGAAAAAAAGAGTTCGCATTAAATAAATTGTGTTGTAGAAAATTCAGAAGTGTGTCGCCTCTTTCATTCCTTCTATCATAGCTGAAATTTGTAATTGAAGTTTCGGATTCTACTTCTCTCTTCCCCAGTTTTGCATTGAAGTCGCCGACGATGATCTGGAAATATGCCCGATCTTCATTCAGAGCTTTCGCAACATCTTCATAAAACGATTCCACTTTTTCATCATCATGTGTGGTTGTTGGTGCGTAAGCCTGAACTACTTTAATGCTGTACTTGCTTTTTATTTTCAGGCATACGTAAATCACTCGATCGGGTATACTCTTAGTGTGAATTATTCTATTCATCCAAAGTTTATTGATGAATAGACCAACACCTTGCATCCATGTTTGTCTGTCGCTTCCTCTATAGTAAAATGTATGTCCAGATTGTAGTTTTAAACACTCCTCTCCAGGTCTCCTTACTTCACTTACGGCGACTACATCCCATTTAATTTTTTCTAGTGCCAATTTCATCTCAATCATTTTTTCCGGTGATGTTAATGTTCTTGTGTTGTATGGAGCAATTTCTAATCCAGTATGACAACTTTCCGTAACCCGGGGATTCTTCGCACCCTCTGCAAGCCGTCTCTGACCGTTGCCGGAGTCAGAAAACGGTAACATGCTTCCGGGAACTGGGAGCCATCTTTGTTCGATCGTTCTTCTCATAGTATCTTTTTTTGGGGGTTGCTAGCATTTAAACACCACGCTTGCTATTGCGGGTTGGTGAGTGATAGTAGTCCATATGACTAGGACTATGCATGCTGCCGTTGTCTCTTGATGTTGAAATCATCCACCAAAATGCTAAGCCGCCATCGCATCTCGATAGCGCCTAGCTGTCTTCGACCCTCTCCCTTTCTATACGTAGCGTTAAGATAATACCCGTTCATGTGGGTTGCACACTATAACAGGAGTCACCACGTGTAGGATAAGATGTAGGAGTAGGTGTACAGACGCTAAGGTACATTAGGAGTACTATATTAAACACACCGTTTGACACCCAAAATCCTTTTACGACATGACAATGCGTTGTGAATGTCTTTAAACATACAAGTACATTAATACTGAAACGCATATGGATTGAATTGATTGGATTGCTATCACACAAAATGGTGAAAGTTTAATTCGTACGCTGTATAACATTTGTTTTTATTTGCGGGCATCAGATTTTTCTCAAAATTTTCCGAAAATCAAGTAAAAAAATCAGCTGCGCCTGGATTTGTTTTCCAAGTCATTCAAATAGTCCGCAGACCCGTAGACAGGCCTTCTTGGAAGAGAAGGTCAAAGTTCAGTCATTCGCGTTCTATTTCAAACGAGGGGTGGCGCACTTCATTTATTCCATTTCTTCCATTTATTCTTTTATTCCATTTATTCCCAAATTTCTTTTTGTTGTTTCTGAGAAACATCTGAACCAAACACATCACAAGTTAGACAAATAAGTTCAAAAAAAGGTTTGCACAAATTATGAAGCATTTAAACCGTCTTGCGATTAAATTTTATTTTTTTGGGAATAAATGGAATAAATTTATTTATTCCATTTATTCCATTTTTCAACAAAAATTCTTTTAAGTTTTCAAAAGAGGGTTTTTTCACTTTTTGACACATTAGTATGGTTTGTTGTGTGCGTTGCCATCAAAATCAAGTCTATTTGAGGTTTTGACGAATTTGAAAAAATTACCATTTATTCCATTTATTC
Organism: Pseudolycoriella hygida; assembly: GCA_029228625.1. Classification (NCBI taxonomy): domain Eukaryota; kingdom Metazoa; phylum Arthropoda; class Insecta; order Diptera; family Sciaridae; genus Pseudolycoriella; species Pseudolycoriella hygida. The sequence continues at coordinate 60,945,047 of CM055403.1, read as the reverse complement.
CAATATTTATTCCATTTATTCCCATTTATTCCCATTTATTCCATTTATTCCCATTTATTCCATTTATTCCATAAACCGCAGAAGTGCGTCACCCCTTGATTTCAAAACTCCTAAATTCTTCCAATTTTATAAAATTCTTTCTTCCAATTTTTCTGCATAAATAAAATAAATTGTCATAAATTTTGAGAAAAGTGCTTAAAACGAGCGAATTATTTGACGACCCTTTAACAGATAAAGACGAAACCAAAATTTATCATATATATCATTTATAACCTTTTAAAGATCGTATTCTGGTCAACAGAACTGAACCGATTCGTAAGTTATTATCTACTAATGTCGGTTGTGTTGCTACCGTTCCCAAAGTATCCAACATCAAATAAAACGGGCGTTCAAATTCCTCCGACTCACAAAAATCTTACTTGGCGAAGATTTAAAATTTCATATTACAGGACTTGTTTTCATGATTTTTTTCTTAATTTCTTTATGATTTTTCATGATTTTTGAAGATTTTCCATGATTTTTTAAGATTTTCTACTATTTTTGAAGATTTTCTGTGATTTTTTGTTTATTTTAATGGTTTAAATGATTTTACCGGAGTAAAAATGATTTCACCGGATTTCTATGACTGTTCAGAATGATTTTTGATTTTTTTTGCACTGTACTATAATTTTCCGGAGTCGTTTCCCCCTCGTTGTAGCGTAAGGATTTCCGTGTTTTTTTAGTTCGCAACGAAATTGATTTACAAAACGCTGATTCATTTAAATAAACAAATCTTTTGTTTTCACCTGTAAATACACCTTATTTGAATTGATTAGCCGTGTCCTCATACAAAAAATGTTTATTTTGTGTTATAATATGAAATTTCATCTTAAGACTTATCTCGAAAATGTCGAGAAATGTATGAAAAACTACAATTTTCTCAAAATATTACCAATCCTTTGATGGTTTCCAGTTTAAGTTGCTCAATTGTTGCAATTTACATAACAAACCACACAGTAAAACTATTGTAAATGGAAACACCTTCTTCACACTGCTGACTTACAAATACATGTTAGCAACGTAAATACAGCTGCAAAAAAGTTACCATTGAAAATGATAACAACTACAATATTTTTTTAATTGAAGTCTAAAGACTCAATCAATGAATCGAAATTGCGAAACCCCGTAGCTTTATTGAGATTTAATATATTACGTAATTGCTTACACATTTTCATCTTGACTTAAGGTCAACTTGTACATATTTTCGAAACACAAGGAAAGGTTTGTACAGGTAGAGAGAAAGAGAGATAATTTATCTTTCAGGTAGCTTTCCTCTGTATTCTCTGCTCTAGAGCACTAAAATTTAAAGTATTGCGTGTTAGACCTCAGCCTCAACCTTATGGATGTGTCGTAACGCATTCGGGGAAAACCGCGTTTGAAAGTCCCTCCATCCTTTCTCAAAAATCACATCTCCATACATGGAAACAAAAAACCTTCAAGAAACACTGGGAGTTAGTTGACCAAGCCCAACAAGCTAAGAAACGCATTAAAATAAATCCAGAAAACTCCAAATACTTCCTTTTGCTCAGCAGGAAAAGAAGAATCGCAAGCATCCTTACGGGACACTACTTTCTGAACAAACACGCCTACACAATGGGGTTTCGTGGCAACCCACATTGCGACAATTGTGACGATATCGAAACGGCTGTCCACTTCCTATGCGAGTTCCCGGCATACATAACAGCCAGAGCGAAAAGCCTCGTAGCTTACTTACCACACAATATTATCTGGAGTATACCTCCAAGTTACATCCTAGATTACCTTAATAGAACCAACAGGGCCTAGGTGTAGGTAATCCAGTATGAGTACGCACAAAAGGCCCACTAGAGCCTTAGGTGCAGGGGCTCAGTCCCGCCCATTCATACTAAACTAAACTAGACCACTCGCAAAAACCTTATGCACCCGCTTGCGTTTTGAATTTTGCGGACGGCTAATTCTTTATATTCGACATAAGCCGACGACGGCACACGCGCACGAAAGGATAATAAGATGGTCTTAACGATTTATTAGTGAGTGAGTTTATAGAGTTTACATATCGTCGGAGACGTAAATGAAGAAGTTTTATAATTTTTCTCGCGATTTTCTACCCTCTGCATGCATACTTGTTTGGGACTGAAGCCCTAGATTTTGCATGGCTCTAGTCGGTATACTGGTTCCTGGTTCTTTAAGTTGATAGACGATGGAATCAGTTACATGTTGAACCACATCTAACAATGAAATTATTTGATGGCGCTACTGTCAGTCGGTGACACTCTTTAGGGACCATCCATGAAGGACGTCCTCATTTTTTTCGACATTTTTAACCCCCCTCCCTCTGTCCACAAAAATGTATGGAAAAAAATTGGAAAATGCATAGGGCGTCCGCTTTTGCTAGACCCCCCCCCCCCCCCCCTAAAAAGTGGACGTCCTTTATGGATGTTTCCTTATATCGGAGCGTAATCAGCTATAGAAAATGAAGAGATGGCGCCACCGTTTGTCGGTGACTATTTTCGACTATTGCCCAATGCGATCTATTGGAACAATATTGACGAATTTTTCGTCTAGAGCATGTAAAATATCAAAACTTTTTTAATGTAATGCTGATTGTTGTTAAGTATTTCAGAATGTTACAATGATCTTAGATGATGTGATGTTATGATGATTAATAATGTTGTTTGCGTGTTTTCATTACTATAACAATGTCACCTTCTGCCTTCAAATGAAATACGAAAAGTATTGCTGGTTAAGATTATTTTATTAATGATGTTATTTGATTTTTTGTTTTCGTTTTCGTTTTAAGGTGTCATCTAATTGTTGTTAAGTCTATTAGGTGGTGGGCTCAACAAAAAAGCAACGGAAAGAAGATTTTTTTTTATCATTTCATGATCTTGTTGTATTTATAGGATCATTATTAGATAATTAATTAATTTTTTCAAGTCAAAAATGGTTTATTGGAAACACCAAAGTCGAACTAATTCCATTGACTAATTGAAAAGAGAATCGTATAATTGATTACTTTGTTTACATCTCTGTTTTGTCTCATTTATTATGAGCTTTTTGGATCAAATAGAAATTATATTTTTTTGTTGGAGTAGAGCATCCGCTTTGCTATACATTTTGTCGGGATCTACCAGCAGAAAAAAAGTCTATAATAGGCCACCTACATATTACGTACGCAAGAAAATGTGATTTAGAGTCAAAGTGCTATGAGTGAGTGAGTTTTATGCTACAGAAGGACGCAAGCTTAGCTTTCTAGCTGGTCTCTCAGTCCGGCCCTTTTACCTTCCGGAACTTCTGCAAATCTAGAGTCAAAGAGCCGGGAGAGAGTCCAGGAACCGGGACGACACAGGGTGGGAATTTTTTCACCGATGCGGTCTTATTTATATCTCCTCAGGAACTTAAGATAGAAAATTTAAATCTTCAGGAAAGTTGCTCAATATGAAATGAGGAACAACTTTGCTGAAGTAACTTTTTTTCTATCAATTTTGTTTTAGAAGTTACGAAGTGTTTAAGTCGACATTTCTTGAAAAGTTTAGTCTTCTGGTCTGAGTATAACTACTCCGGATTTTGAGATAGATGCTTTGATATTTAGCAAAGATTTTAGATTTATCAGTTTAGGACGATCGCCTAGGCGATCTTGAAACACAGATCCTAGGATCTTTTGTTTGCTTCCCGGTCATCATTTAAATCTTCACGCGAGCCTTCCTGTCGCTACCAAAAATCTATCAAGTGTGGCAGGTCCCAGGTTAGCGATTTGGGATGGTCCCACGAAAAATTCTCTGAAGATCTTGCGCCTCAGCTGAAGGTACCTGGGGCACTCACAAATTAAGTGTATGCCCGTTTCCTCTCCCAATACACAAGAGCATTCGGTGGTTCCCGAGAGCCTCAATTTTTACATGTGCCGATTCAACCCGCAATGTCCAGTGATCGCTCCCACATCTCTCGTAATGCGACACCGGTCCATCGCTAGCAAGTCATTAGCCCATTTCTCTTGACCAAAAATAACGAACTAAATAAAAGGGATTTTATACTTTCCATCTTTTATGAAGTGCACTATATAAGGGACGAAACAATGGACAATAACAAAATGCTGATTTCGGCGTATCAAGCCCTCACATACCAGGGTATGTGATTTCATCAGTACGCCTATGTAATGTCATGACTATGTGTATATCAGCAGACATAAAGACAGAATGAGCAACCATTCGAATTCCCTTTGCTTAAATACACTTGTTTCTAAACGGTTACTTTAGTTGAAGCACTAGACTTCACTTTCGATAATTTTGTATGCTAGATTCGTTACTTCTAGTAATAATTTTGCAATATCGGATTCGTTACCGTCGTGTGCTTATAAATTTACTTGTTATCAAGTTTCAGCTGTTTTCAAGTTTTTCCATACAAAAAATATACTGAAAACAGAGATAATGTCGATAATGTTGAAAACAGCATAACAAGTAAATTTAAAAGCACATGTTTGTACTTCCGGCAATGTATTAGGTTCTCAAATTTTAACAACTTTGCTGAAACAACAATTTTTCCATCATATTTTATTCCGAAGTTATGAGCCATTATATATGGAAAAATTTTCGTACTATCCGCAGAATACCAATTTACAGAATTCAACAGATCATAACTTCAGAATAAAATTTTATAGAAAAATTGTTGCTTCAGCAATGTTTTTACTCATTTCATGCTGAACAACTTTGCTGAAGACTAAAATTTTCTATCTAAAGTTTCTGAGGAGTTATAGAATTTAGACCGGAAGACTGAATTTTCCAAGGAAGGTCGACTTCAATCTTTCGTAACTTATAAAACAAAATTGATAGTAAAAAAGTTACTTCAGCAAAATTGTTACTCATTTCATGTTGCACAATTTTGCTGAAGATTTAAATTTTCTATCCTAAGTTTCTGAGGAGATTTAATTGAGACAAAATTCCCACCGTGAGACCGACGGAAATAAGAGAAAATAAACGCAAGCCACTTACGCTAAAAAGGGAATCATTCAATGGAAATGTGCTTTGTTACTTAAAAAATATGTCTACAAATGATCTTGAAGACAAGGTGTACTGATGAATCGTAAACGACGAAATCAGCACTTTCATTTGTTAGGTCTTAATACGGCCATGGAAATACTGTTTTCTTCCTAGGAACCGAGTAAAAATTTACCGGCAACCAAAAATCAGCCAACGATTTCCCGGTGTCGTTGTTAGGATTTCCCGGTGTTGCTGGTAGGTTTCCCGGTGACCGGGGGGCCCTACAATATAAGTTTTTTGGAATTGTGTTCCTTAATTAGCAGTTAGGGTTTTCAGTATCAATCAAAAGAGTAAAGCACCGCAGGCGAAAGTGTTTGACCGTAATTGTAGGGCTCATTGTAAGTTAGAATTTTATTAATTGACTGATTCCGTGTAGTGCCGCAGGCGAACATTTTAAAAATATGAACATTCAAATTCGTTTTTTGTTCTAATTTTGGGAAGCTCGGGCTCCTCTCGCTCTTATCGCACCAGCAACATTGTAGACTAAAACGTTTCACTTCCCGGCCGCTTTGACTTCCAGTTAGTTTTGACTTCTCGGTGCTTTTCACTTCCCGGTGGCTTTCACTTCCCGGTGGCTTTCACTTCCCTGTGGCTTTCACTTCCCTGAGGCTTTCACTTCCCTGTGGCTTTCACTTCCCTGTAGCTTTCACTTCCCTGTGGCTTTCACTTCCTGGTGGCTTTTGACTTACCGGTGGCTTTTGACTTCCCGGTGGCTTTTGACTTCCCGGTGGCTTCGACTTCCCGGTGGCTTCGACTTCCCGGTGGCTTCGACTTTCCGGTGGCTTTGACTTCCCTCTTCTCGTTGCTTTTTACTTCTCGGTGGCTTTGACTTCCCGGTGACTTTCACTTCCCGTTTCCCGGTGCTTTTGACTTTCCGGTTGCTTTCGACTTCCCGGCGGCTTTCACTTCCCGCTTCCCGGTTCTTTTGACTTCCCGGTGGCTTCGACTTCCCGGTGGCTTCGACTTCCCGGTGGATTTGACTTCTCGCTTCCCGGTGCTTTTTACTTCACGGTGGCTTCTACTTCCCTGTGGCTTTCACTTCCCGGTGGCTTCCACTTCCCTGTGGCTTTCACTTCCCGGTGGCTTTCACTTCCCGGTACTTTTGACTTCCCGGTGGCTTCGACTTCTCGGTGGCTTCGACTTCCCGGTGGCTCCGACTTCTCGGCGGCTTTGAATTCCCTCTTCTCGGTGCTTTTTACTTCCCGGGGCCTTGACTTCCCGGTGACTTTCACTTCCCGCTTTCCGGTGCTTTTGACTTCCCGGCGGCTTTCACTTCCCGCTTCCTGATGCTTTTGACTTCCCGGTAGCTTTGACTTCTCACCTCCCGGTGCTTTTTACTTCACGGTGGCTTTGAATTCCCGGTGGCTTTCACTTCCCTGTGGCTTTCACTTTCCGGTGGCTTTCACTTCCCGCTGCGGAAAAACTTAAGATTTCTGGTCAGGTGTGGGAGGGGGGTGAAAGGTAGTGGTAATGATTGGGGACCACCCCACCACCAATAATCAGTAGTCATTTGGGGGCGGTCACCTCTCTGGAGAGAATGGAAAGGGAAAACAAAAAAGATTTTTTTTCTTTTTTTTAACTTTTTTAGTACTAGGAATTGTCGGGAAGTGCTGGGTAGGGCTTAGTAAGGCTGAATAGGGCTGGATGAGTGCTGAATAGGGCTGGATGAGTGCTGAATAGGGCTGGATGAGTGCTGAAATGGTGTTGGAAGAGTGGAGAAAGAATGGAAATTACCATGAAAATATATTGGGCCCTTAAAAGAGTCTACATAAGGCAAATTGGGCGCTCTAAAGAGTCTCAATTAGGCAAATTGGGCGCTTTAAAAAGAAA
>CM055403.1:60856231-60937666 GCA_029228625.1 Pseudolycoriella hygida | reverse complement strand
AAAACTTAAGATTTCTGGTCAGGTGTGGGAGGGGGGTGTTAGGTAGTGGTAATGATTGGGGACCACCCCACCACCAATAATCAGTAGTAATTTGGCGGCGGTCACCTCTCTGGGGAGAATGGGAAGGGAAAACAAAAAAACAATTTTTTTCTTTTTGTTAACTTTTTTAGTACTAGGAATTGTCGGGAAGTGCTGGGTAGGGCTTAGTAAGGCTGAATAGGGCTGGATGAGTGCTGAATAGGGCTGAATGAGTGCTGAAATGGTGTTGGAAGAGTGGAGAAAGAATGGAAATTACCATGGAAATATATTGGGCCCTTAAAAGAGTCTACATAAGGCAAATTGGGCGCTCTAAAGAGTCTACATCAGGCAAATTGGGCGCTTTAAAAAGAAATTTTATCGATAATGTAAGCATTCGCTGAGTGGACATCAATTTTGTGTGCACTCACCCAGGATACGCCGCGTGGAGACTGCTTACTTGTAACCCATTGGCCCTGAAGCGTCTTTCTCCACTCTTCCAACACTCTTCCAACACCATTTCACCACTCATCCACCCCTATTCAGCCTTACTAAGTCCTACCCAGCACTTCCCGACAATTACTAGTACTAAAAAAGTTAAAAAAAAGAAAAAAAATCTTTTTTGTTTTCCCTTTCCATTCTCTCCAGAGAGGTGACCGCCCCCAAATGACTACTGATTATTGGTGGTGGGGTGGTCCCCAATCATTACCACTACCTTTCACCCCCCTCCCACACCTGACCAGAAATCTTAAGTTTTTCCCGAGTGTGGACTCTTCATCACAGACAGTGCGTCAGTTGTAGATGATAATTTTGTACAAGTACAAGCGTACTAAACTATTTTTTATACAATTTCTTTACAAATATGAGCAAACGAAGGCTGTAGATAACCTTAGAACATCTGAAGATGAAACGAAAATGTCAAACCTAAATGTTTTAGAGCTGAAAGTAATTCATTCATTTAGTATTAATCACAGAAAAAGAAGGAACATGCATTACATAACAGCTGATCGCGTTCTCTGATGGATCGCATCTATTTATGCAGCTGAGGAGTGAAGAAGAATAATAGGCCACACAGTCGAACGCGTACTGTTATTTCATTAATGAACTTTACTTTATAATGGCTGAATAGAATAAATAAATAGATAAAGTTTATCAATGAAATAACAATATGTGTTCGTCTACTGATCCACTCACCTATAACCAAAATTTTACTTTCGTAAACAATTGTGAAACATTTACGAAATTCGTAATTTATTGCGTAATACCGTAAGTGGAAAACCCACGTTCCAATTGATATGATAACTTTGCCTATGTTTGTGTAATGTGTAGAGCACACTACGTACCTAGTGTTCTAAAACACTCGTACCGTACAATGTCAGGGTGTTGATTCCCCTCACTTTTTTAACTTTGTGTATCTGTTTCGAAAATCATGAGAATCGACTACCAACATTCTAAAACATGCGTAACTTCTCTGAAAAACTAACTATTGATGAAGATTTACAAAGAAAGCAACTGAATCAATTGGTTTGCTTACAAGATGCAAAGCACAAATTAAGTTACTGGGTCGTTTTATAATCTTCACACAATAATATCCGCAATATAAGAACCATTATCTCACGTTCACTCGTTTGAATGTGCAAAAAAGCTCTCTCTTATAACAAAAATTATCTGTTATCATTTACCCAACTATTTAATACCTTTAAGTATTTCGTTTCCACTTCCAATTCCGTTCCAATCAAACATTTTCAGAATATAAAAAAAACATTCTTCTTTGTGTACATATTAACTTGTTGCTGAATTTACAATATCCCACTCTGCCCGATTTTCATTTTACATCAAAAGCATCGTGTGCTAAATCAGTTTTTCTTTTACTTCGATGTTTCAATGTTTTAAAAAGGTATCGCGAGGTTTTGTCAAGAAAAATATTGCTATTACTGTTAGTTTTATGTGAGATACGAACCTGTTAGCAAGTCTGCGTACGATCTTTGAAATTAATATCGAAAGAAAAAGAAAAGAATAACAAACAAAGTGTTAATCCAATTGTTGGGAATTTTTGATAGTGACGATATTGTGATTGATTGATGAATTAGAGCTGTTGACAAAACGGATTTTTAATCTTTTTTTCGTCCGATAATTTTTGGCTACAAGGTGAATATTTTGTTTTAATGAATAATGAATGCGGAACTGCACTATTAACCTATTTGTTGCACTATGTAATTTTCCATCGATGTAAATCGTTACATTTATGAAGGTTTTCTAATTTGTCAAGTTTTTTTTCTTAACAAACAGTCATTCTTACAAAACGAACAACTTTAAAATATGTGTCAAGCAAACTGAAGAAGAAACCAATTTAATGAATAAAATTAATTGTTTCTTTTTTGTCTTTCCTAAATTTCCATATAAACATTTCAAAAGTTCAGAAAAAAACTTATTAAATGGTAGAGTTTGAGCAAATAAGATTGTGCCAAAAGAAATAATACTGTGGGATGTATAGTAATTCCACCTAGTGGTCGTGTGATACAGTATCGTGTGGTTTCAATAAACGGCATTAAATTAACATTCTAGTAATGTTTTTGCCATTCGCTTTTTACAATTTCTTTGTAAAACGTTTGGTATAATTTACGTTGTTTCACATAACATATGTTAAATTATTGACAGCAGTAATATGTTATAACACAAGGGCTACCATAGGCTTATTACAGTATCGAGGATAGCAAATAGTTTAAAATGTGGTGAACTAGCATTGTTACCCGGGCCTCGGGCAAAAGTTCAGTTTACCTACCCACCTGAAGTGGGAAGATTTGATGCCATAGGAAGATGTGGGGGCCTATCCTTATTCATAATCCAGGGTAATATTCGGCCGCTCGACCAAGTGCACCAGATGGTGAGTGAAATTCGTGAATATCAATTTTTACTTTTTACATTACAATTCTACAATTTTTCTTCGACAGAGTTGATATGGGTAACGTTGGAAAGCTACGGTTTTTAGCTATCTAACGCTGCCCATATGGATCATGTGCCCTATAATCCGTTAGAGTTATTAAAATGTTAGCGAAGTTCAGTTTTGAATTTTTTTTTAGGAAATTAGCACTAGGATTAGGGTGATAAGGGTATAGTTGAAAAGTTACGGTTGTCAGTTTGCTAATGACACCCATATTAGTGCTGCTTCATGTGTGCAAGCGTAGTGGAAATTCCCTTGTTTTGTTATCTACCTAGGTTCTAGTGACATTTCGTGAAAGGGAAAATAGCTAGTTTTGTTAGCAACCCGGACCATTTTTTTGTGTCTAAACGGTTAAAAATTAGTTAGAAAAGTAATGTTACCGAAATTTCACCTGATCTAAAGTAAGAGAGCTAATGGAAGAAGTAATAAAAAAAAGAAAAGTTTTTTCACCGATAGGAAAACATTTATTTTATAGAAAAGTATCAACAAACTTCAACATAAATTGCTTAAAACGCAACATAATTCGCATTAGTAGCATCTCGCAAAAGGCAATCGCTTACGTAACATTTCGTAAAAGGCATCATCGGCCGCTTACCCAACATTTCTTAGAGCGCAACATAATTTGCATTCGTAGTATTTCGTAAAAGGGATCATCAGTCGCTTGCGAAACATTACGAAAAAAAGATCATCAGCCGCTTACCTCACATTTTTTAAAGCGCAACATAATTCGCATTCGTAGTATTTCGTAAAAGGGATCATCAGTCGCTTACGTATTTCGAAAAAGTGATCATCAACCGCTTACTAACATTTTTTAAAGCGCAACATTATTCGCACTCGTAGTATTTCGTAAAAGGGATCATCAGTCGCTTACGTAACATTTCGTAAAAGGGATCATCAGTCGCTTACCTAACATTTTTTAAAGCGCAACATAATTCGTATTTGTAGTATTTCGTAAAATAGATCATCAGTCTCTTACGTAACATTTCGTGAAAGGGATCATTAGTCGGTTACCTAACATTGTTTAAAGCGCCATTATTCGCATTCGTAGCATTTGATGGTGATGATGACGATATAAGAAAATTTAGTAAACGTATCGTAAAACCAAACAATGATCTCTATTAAGTTAAGCTTTTTTTCATAAATTGTATTACAGTAAAATCGTGAATTATAATTATTTTGTACAAGGATAATGAATTCTTTTATCACTCAATGCATTCTTATTCATTTTGTATAAGGAAAATCTACTTCTAGATACAAAAAAAATGGTCCGGGTCGACCAGAAATGGTCTTCCGCGGCCTAAACTGTGTTGTAATGTCATCAGCTGTCCACACCGGACCATTTCCACCCATGTCCGGTCCGATCTGGGTTGCATCTGTATACTTATGTTGCGTTATGCGTTATGCATATCAACTCTATCGAAGAAAAATTGTAGAAGTTACAAGCAAAAAAGTAAAACTTGATATTCACGAATTTCACTCACCATCTGGTGCACTTGGCCGAGCGGCCGGATAATACCCTGGATTATGAATAAGGATAGGAACCCACATCTTCCTATGGTATCAAATCTTCCCACTTCAGGTGGGTAGGTAAACTGAACTTTAGCCGGGCCTCGCCCGGGATATATGGTTTTAAAAACTGATTAAAATTGTTCGGTTACTTATACCATTATTGTTTCAAATTTCAAACAGTTACCTATATAATCAAGTTTTTGAGCAAACTTAAGAATTGATCTGAAACTTACTTACTGGAAATTTGTCAAAACTACAAGCGTATAGCTTAAAAGAGTCACACAGAGTCACCTACTTTGAGCTTGGACACATCTATACTTATGTAGTGAAGAATGCTCCGCTGAGTTCTCTTAACAACAAAGCAAGAACATATTTTTTAGGGTCAACCTTTGGGACAGGCATTGGATCGATCAATGCAGGACAACACTCAACACATAAACACCAAGCCACGCAGCGCGAGTTAGGCCCGTACAATGATCCCTATCAGCCAGAACTACTAAGCCGATTTCACCAATTTCTTTTTCTTTTCCTTTGAAAGGAATTTTTTGGTAAAGTCGGTCGACCCTAGAACCAACCTTGGAACCAGAGCCTTTTATAAGGTTTTTGGACTAGGTGGGATTTTCCATCGAGGGGGCCCAAAATTTCTATTGAAAGTTCTGACTTTTTCAGTAAGTTCGTTTGTAATGGACAAAGATCGTCTAAAAAGCGCGAGCGAGAAAATTTTGCGCTGTTGAACAGATAAATTAATCAACACAATTAAATAGCCTAGGAGGAAACGCTACATTTTTTAAATAGCCAGTCTAATTCGGCGTCGTGCCGCGACACAGGAGTTGGATAAACTGGGCTTGTCACGTATCGCCCGTATCACGTACGTGATATTTTAATTTGAAATTATTGCAGACGAACAATTAATTTATGCACGTTCACCACGAATACGTCTGGCCAATTGGATGTCCTTTGGCATAATGGTGACACGTTTTGCGTGGATGGCACACAAGTTCGTGTCTTCGAAAAGACCAACCAAATAAGACTCACTGGCTTCTTGCAGAGCCATAACTGCGGAACTTTGGAAACGTAAATCGGTCTTGAAATCTTGAGCGATTTCACGATGGGCAGTTTACGGATCAAAAGCTCAGTGCTCTTCTGATAACGACGGATTTCTCGCAAAGCTACCGTACCAGGACGATAACGATGTGGCTTCTTAACTCCACCAGTAGCCGGTGCACTTTTACATGCGGTCTTTTTCGCCAATTGCTTACGTGGTGCTTTACCACCATTCGATTTACGTGCTGTTTGTTTTGTACGAGCGTATGTATTTGTACGTATAACGTAATTTTTCGATTTTTATATGAAAAATTTCAAGAAATTCGTTATACGTGATACGGGCGATAGGTGAAAAGTATACAGACGCCCCTTCATCATTTGCACGGTGTTGTCACATTTTGAAGATACCCCCCAAAAAGTCGCACGAAATTGCTGACGTGTATGTGTATGACCCCCAACTTGAATCATTAAAAAGCGCCGCAGGCGAATTTTTTTTAGTTTAAAATGAGTGGAACATTTTTTTAAGTTGAAAATGAGTGGGGTGCACTGGGGTGGATTTAAGAAAAGTGGGGTGGATTGACATGGGCCTGGTGTGGATTTTTCCTTCGAATTTGTTCGTTGAAAAAGGCCCTCCTTGGAACTAAAGAGGGGAATGACACCCATACTACAGCGTGTAAGATGTTTTCCTCAATATTTTCATCTATACAATAAAAAGAACTCATTACACTTCTCTGTACTTCACTGAACCTTGATCACTTCACTACACCAGAGTAAGATGCATCAAGGTGCAATAAGACGCTCCAAGGTGCATTAAGGTGCACCAAGGTGCAGTAAGGTGCACCAAGGAGCAGTAATGTGCACCAAAGTGCAGTAAGGTGTATCAATGTGCAATAAGGTGCACCAATGTGCAGTAAGGTGTAGTGAAGTGTACCAAGGTGCAGTGAGGTACAGTGAAATGCAGTGAGGTGCCGTAAGGTGTAGTGAGGTGCACTGAGGTGTAGTGTAGTGAGGTGCACCAATGTGCAGTGAGCTGTAGTGAGGTGCACCAAGGTGAAATGATGTGTAGTGTAGTGAGGTGAAGCAAGGTGCAGCGAGGTGTAGTGAGGTGCATTGACATTTTGGATTTTATATTATAGATGTCAGTGGCGCTGAATCGTACTACATTCATGGGGAAGGAAAAAAATTTATGCTAAAGTGATATCGCAAAACTTCAGGTGATTTCAAATATTTTCTATCCATGCTATTTCCGAATCAAGCGATCTATGGCTCATTCGATTCTCCTTCGAAAATGAGCAGACACATGTCTTTCAGTTTTTTTTAAATTTTCGTCTTCGAGTATTATGTGCCGAAAATGTTATGCTACAAGGGGGTCTGAAAACTGATTTTAATTATTAATCAGGAAGTAGTTGATGGAAAGTGCTGATGTTGTGTACGAATATGAAGTAGTACAAGAAATTTTTTTGGTGGTGTTAATTGTTGACAGTGGCACCAGCTTCGACTGTTATTGGTGAAAATATGGCCAACTTTCAAAGGCTTATTTCAATTTGCGGCAGCAAAACTAACTCCACACAAAAATCGGTGGTCATGCCCTGGCCCTCTATCAATCAGCACTTTTCTGCTGCAAGGAAACAAAAATATTTTTTAGAGAAAATTTTTTTTTTAGAAAAAAAAATTTTTTGTCAAAAAAATTGATTCTTTTTGTTCAATGAAATGTTTGTTCTTGAGCCTTTTTGGTATGCATTGTGTCCGTAATGAAGCACTGAACATTTTCTGTGAACATATGAAATACATCCGATCACAAGTTAGGGCAGAAGAAGTCTTTTTCATACAATCTCGCCACCCCCGTGGAACCTTTTAGCATATATAAACCATGTCAGTCGATCTGTATAACTCTAAAACATCCTACAGCAAAAATAACCCTTTCAGGCAGATTCACATGGCCTCCGATTGCATAGAGTAGAGTAATACTCAATTTTTTATGGATGCAACAAACAGAACCAATTTTTCTGAAACTTGTTTGCGACTAGACGAACGTCCTATTGTTCAAGAAATAATTAAAATCATTTTTCAGACCCCCTTGAAGGCCAATAAAACTCGAAAATTAAAATTTAAAAAAAAACCTGAAAGACACGTGTCCGCTCATTTTCGAAGTAGAATTGAAAAAGCCATAGATCACTTGATTCGGAAATGGCATGTATGGGAATCACCTGAAGATTTCGCGATATCACTCTTAAGGGAATATCCTATAGACTCAAAAATGAGTACTTTTGTCTATGGTAATGGAAAAACGTTTAAGGAATCTTCGACTGATTATTATGACTCGCAGCTTGGATGTGACAGTCACTATAATAATCCCAATGGCACTGATTAGTCGGGAGCAGCACTGTAAAGTGTCTGGTTCGACTACCGGGGTGTTACACTGACTAACTGCCAGCTAGTGTGGATTAACCACACTAGGGACCACATACTTAACGTGTATTCCGAACCACGCCTTCGATTGAAGGATTATTTCTTTTCCAATTTTTTCGCGCGCTAGTATATCTGGCAACACCTAAACGTGCATCGAATTTGTCATTATTTTTTTTACGTTTACACACACATTAACGTAGCAGCTGGAAAAAAATCTGCTTGTTTCGTACACAGTGCAACGAATATGGGCGACGCCATGCTTCGTTGTGTACAAATCGTTGCGATATTGCTATCCTAACTACCCATTTATGAAGCTTGGGTGAGCTTAGGAACGTTACTTTCATGATAAGCGTTGAAGAAAAATCCTACACAGAATTTGTCCACACCGGGGTTTGAACCCGGCTACTCTTGGTGGAAGGCCAGTACGTAACCACTGAGCTAACCCGTTCGCATAACGTATATGCTAACCTGCATATAAGGTTTTATTTTTACCTGATTGCCTTTTTATGTTAGCCAGACATTTGCGATTTGTGAACAAAACAGCACAAAAGAAACCTTGAAGTATTTCCTCAAACGCTTTCTTAATCAATCATTGTTTTATTATCTCGAAGTTGATATTTTTTGCAAGAATCTGTATAGTAGCCAAGTAACTCGTGACATATCACATTATTTGCAAAGCGAAATAGAGAAAAATTAATCCTGCGATGAAGGACAAGCCGTCAGCATTTTTCACATGAATTGAATTTTAAAGTGCAGATTTTGTCTTTTTTTTAATTCAATGGTGAAGTCGAAACAAATGTGCGAAAAAAAGTCTTTCTGCTAACTACAAATTACTCTAAATACAAAACAAAAATTGACGCGTTTGAAGCGACATCGGCTTCTGTCAAAAGCTAATTTCATGAGGAAGTGCGTAAATTGTCAAGCTTTTCATAATGAATGCATCTGATCATGAAATTCGGTTCCCTTCGCTTTCATTTGAAAGTCTCTAGGCGATATTACAGTAAAACTTTACTATAGTTCTACACTCCATGACTACAACTTTTCGATTGTAATGGTTGCTAAGCTGTTATTTTCTATAATTTATTGTGTCAGTCATTTAAAATCGATTCCAAAAGTTTAATTCTAGATTTTTATCTCTTTTTTTTTAATATTTGTGTTCACATTAGTCGAATTTAATCAGTTTTTAACAGGTTTTTTTACCGGTTCTCGCGGGATATTAATATAAATGCTCATTCGTAATAGTAAACAATCTTCAAATTAAAAATATAGATTGTCAATATTTTCCATGACCGCTGAAAGATTAACAACGGTAATGTTCGATCAAAAAATTCAATTTTTTGTTCTCTGAGTTGATCAACAATCTTTACTTTAATTATAGTTCAACAAACAATTGGTGAAAATATAATCTTTTGTTTGTTTCATTCGATTTGTTTATCATAACTTCAAATTGAATTGAATTTAAAGTTCGGCTCGAACTTTTTTCGAAACCCGACCCGGACCGAACCCGACCCGATCAAATTTCTCAAAACTCGAAACTCGCAACCCGAAAATTTTCGAAAACTGACCCGGACCGAACCCGACCCGGACCGAACCCGACCCGGACCGAACCCGACCCGGACCGAACCCGACCCGGACCGAACCCGACCCGGACCGAACCCGACCCGGACCGAACCCGACCCGGACCGAACCCGACCCGACCGATAATAGAGATATGTTCAGTTTATATTACCATACGGTTGAGGTCGAAATGTCATTGCTGTAAAGTTGTGATACTTTCCCTAACTCAAATAAACATTGTTTTGTCCACCGAACCCGACCCGATCAAAATTTTCGGAACCCGAAACCCGTGAACCCGGTGAGAACAGTTCGGGTTCGGGTCGGGTTTTTCGAAGTTTCGGGCAACCCGCTCATCTCTACGTAACCCCGATGAGAGAGAAGGAATGAATTGTTTCTCCGTTTCCAGATTTTCACCTTCGTAATTAACAACGTCAAAAGAACTCGAAAAACTGTTTTCGAATGTAAAATCTGTAAAATTATTCTGTTGAAAATCCCAAATCTTCTACATTTCCTCTCCAGAGTAATGCTCAGCTTGAATAAAACGTATAGAAATGTCAAAATTGCTGCAAACGTCCGTGGTTTCCGAAAGCAACGGCATCGGCTACGAATAAAGTTGGCCTCAATTTAAAAAGTAATCGTTGAAATTCAAAAAACTGACTACTTATATGTTGAGTCTTAAGTACTTAAGAGTACTTAAGTACTTAAGAGTACTTAAGTACTTAAGAGTACTTAAATACTTAAGAGTACTTAAGTACTTAAGTACTTAAGAGTACTTAAGTACTTAAGAGTACTTAAGAGCACTTAAGTACTTAAGAGTACTTAAGTACTTAAGAGTACTTAAGTACTTAAGTAGAGTCTCTTCGTCTTAGACCTTCATGTCGCAATCTCTGACCACCTTAATCCATGCCCTCTGTCACCCACCAAAAAGAAGGTCTGACGGTTTCATGAAAGTCCCTAACTTCTAAATTCGCTTTATTTGAATCTATGAACCGTAACTTTTGTTCGAACACCCGGAACTTCTTTATTCAAGATCTTCCTTGGCTGCTTGTTATCCCCCATTCTTTGAACATGTTTAAACCATCGCAGACGGCTAACCTTTTCAGACTCTTTTATCGAGAAAACTCCCGCTAGCAACACTTTAAATCATAGTGGTATTGTAACGTGGGTCGCGATATCGTCCTAAAATAGGAATGAAAGAGTGTGAAAGCAACCGTTCGCTACTTTTCACCCTAATTGAATGAACCATCGAGTTATGTAGCATTAAAAGCTCTTCATGTGTACAAAACTATTTTGATAGCAAAAGATAATTCGAAAAGTAAATAGAAGTTATTTTAGCAAGAAATTTGAGTCGTAATTTGTTGATCATTTGAGCTCATAACAAATGAGACTTTCTTAAAATTATCCTCACAATCAATCATGTGATTCTTTCTTCATTCATTCAATGAAATCAATTCGAATTTAGCGTTTGAAATAAATTGTTTTCCACTTTAATTAATTATTCGAATAATCCATAAAAAATGAAGATGATGAATCGTTAGATTCTTAGATTTTTTCTGCATTTGCTACATTCTGTGATGAAAACCCATGGGTAATTCCACGAAATACGTCGTTCCGTTCACATCAATGAAATACTTAGGGGTCGTTCGCAAATGACGTCACGCTTGCTGAGTATCCATAAAAAGGTCATAACTCGTTCAGTACAACAAATTTCGTTTATAGGACTCTGGCTACCCCCCCCCCCAAACAGGCGGTGTGTTTGGGGGGGTAGCCGAAATACTATAAGCAAAATGTCTGACCAGTTTGGAGTAACGAACTTTGTGGATTTTATAGGAAGCGTGACGTCATTTATGAACAGCACCTTAGTAGTTTTGAAACAATATAGTCATAGAAGAAGGTTTACGAGAGAAATAGTAACTTCCTCCATGTTTAACTCCTGAGCTATTAATAATGTTGAGGTAAACCCCAATGCATTGTACAAAGCATAGTTTTCCCAGCGTTAAATATCAAAATTCATCACGGAAACTGAGAAAGCAATACAATTTTTCGATAACATTGAAATACACTTGAGGGTCAAGGTTTTTCTTGATTTTGCATATTATTTTTTTCGTTTCAACAGTCGTGAAATCTAACTTCGCGCTGAGATATTGAAGTACCTATCAACACCCAGATTTTTTTTATTATTGTTGATCAGACACTAAAAAAATGCCATGCATGACACAATCATCACTTTATGTAAACACGCCAAATGAAAATAATATTTTGGTTTGATGGTTGCGGGCAACGCGTTTCTTGAATTTACTATTGTTCGAATTTGGTGGGTTTGTAATGGATATTGAGATTAGTTTCAAATGTAATTTTGCAGACCATTAGACCATTTTGGACAGTTTAATGTTTTCTTTTCTAAATACCCAATAAACAGTTATTTTATTTCTTTATCGAACATCAAATAATGCGTAGGGGCATAAGTTATTTTCTTTTGTTGTTTTTATTTTAGCACATTGTTTGTTGTGTCTATGTCTATAGACAATTCGACTTCTTGTTTTTTTAAATCAATTGACAAATTGATTTCATGGCACACAGCTCAGAGTACATGTGTATAAGTTAATTGTGGTATATCCAAGTCGAAGAGAAAAATTGCAATAATTGAATGGGATGAAGCTTTCGTTCGCTGATTTCAGTAGGCCTCAACATATTCTATAATGAAGTCTCCTAAGTCTGTAGAGCTATGAACAAACGCAAGCACATCCTGCCAAGAAATGTATTGGGGCTATTCCACTCAAAATTTGAAAATAAAAAAGTGGATGACCTGGGAACCACGTTTTCCGGTTTAATCGTTCGTCTGACAGTGCTTTTTTGTATGAGAGACTGATAGATAAGAGGCTGTCCATAAATGACGTCTGCTTTTTTTCAGGCTTTTCAGACCCCCTCCCCCTTTGTCTGCTAGTGTCTGTTTTGCTGACCCCCCCTCCCCCCTAAACAGATGTCATATTTCTTAATCGAAAAGTTTTTACAAATTTGATAAAACTTTTCTGAACAAAGTGACATAAAAGTGACAATTCAAAATATCGTTCGGTTTTTTATTTTAGAATTTTGAGCTGCCGTTCTCGTGTGCCAAGCCGTGGGAATTTCAAATAGTTCGACGATCGTTCAAATAGTATTTCATACTTAAATAATGAAAGAAGAAAAATGACGTCTGTTTTGGCCTCCCCCCTCCCCCCCCCCTTGTCTGCATTCGTCTGTCTTGGCCTACCCCACCCCCCCTCTAAAAGCAGACGTCGTTTATGGACAGCCCCTAAGGTTTTTCCTGAAGAATGTTTGTTTCATACATCACAACTCTCACACCTTTGTACGCTTCGGTTCCCAGATCACATAAAATAGTTATTTGGATCACAAGGGATGAAAGTATAAAAATTCAACCCTGTGCGAGAGATGTTGCACGCGCCGAAGACAAGGGCTGTATCGCATTTTTATACGTCATCCCTTGTGATTCACGTAATTTTGCATCACGGGAACCGCGGAAATCGTAACTTTTCACTTCCCAAACTCAAATTTTCAACACAACGAAATTCCTGATGCAATCATCATACATCATACATCAGTTACTTTCGGCTCATTTAAGAACCGAAAATACTTTCGGCCCTCTTTAGAGAACCGAAAATATGTTCGCATCTCTTGGCTTACTGAGGTCTGTATTTTTTTTATTTTCGGCTCCCATTTGGGAAGTGAAAATTACGATTTTCGTGGTTCGAGTGATGAAAAATTCATTACATGGAATTTCCCATTGATGAGGATCTACTTCTCGTTTTTCGTACCTGCCTGGTTGATGGGATAATGCAAGAAACTTTTACAAGCAGGATGTAAGCTGCGTTTAAAGGCTGTCTGCAAACTCCCTTACCAGCACCCTCCAAAGGATTTTTAAGGAACATGAAGGAGCGTACTAAATATGAATAGCCTCTACATCTTTGACATGTGCAAATTCGTTAAAAATGCAATCTACCTCCCAATTTCAGAGACAAAGTCATAGGTATTTCATGTCAGGTACTACCCTCTAGATCTAGAATGACTTACATAGAGAAGCAAAGGTATTTTGACTTCTTACTCCAACGCATGTGAAGTTTGGAGGCGAAACTTGTTTGCTATTTTTTCTCACGGGCTCCAGTCGCCATATTATTTATGGGGTGTAAGTGGATTGGACCAAGTATTCGAAGCCCTCGCCCAATGAATAAAAAATATATGCCAGGGAACCGTACGCATCAAAATGAATTTGGCAAGCAGAATAGATGTTACAAAAAGACTCGAACGTATCTAAGTAAACATTACCTCAACTCTTAAGTATATGCGATCACGTCCACATTAAATTGGACTGGAAATTGCCGAAAGAGCAATATTTAAAAACCCGTACGAAGCAACGGCGCTAAAAACCTCTCCAAACCCTTGAAGTTAGTCCAGAACCGATTAAGGCACTTAGGGGAGGCCTCTGACCATGGACAAAAAATTTGGCCTCTTTTTTCTCTACGGCACTGCACCAAAAACCTTATCATTAAAGGAATATTCACGAACAATCACCAAATATCGTATAGGATCGCGTAGCGTGAGTTTCGTCCATACTAAGGACACTAAAGCCCGAACTACATATCTTCACTAATTTAATTTTCGTGATTTTCGGTCATTCAAAAGAGCTAAAAAGCTAAGTGCTAATTTCGCAGAGATATAAGTCAAAAGGTTTCACCGATCTACAAAAAACCACGTTTTTGACCACTTTTTAGACCATAACTTCGAAAGTTCTTAGGGTTCCTGTAAAAATATGCTTTTCTAGCTATAGTTTTCTGATAAAAATGTGTCATTTTCAAAAAAGTAACTAAATGGTCGTTTACACTCATCTTTTATTAATCTAGTAGTTGAGCTACTTTTTTGCGATTGCTTAGTTTTTTTAACAAATCGTTCGCTAGTTTCAGACTGAGCAGCCTGGTGCCGAAAAAGTGTCTATAACAATGTTGGATGGTGTAATAAGAACACAACTATGCACTAGTTTTGAACTTATCACCAGGCTGCGTACTTGATAAATTTAATTGACAATGTAGAAAGCAGTCTGATGCCAAAATTCGATCAGTGTCATCGTAACGGCAATAATGAACACTATACGTCGCCGTCGTATAAATTTCAAGTCGGCACTAGGCTGCGTACTTAAACTTTTGTTTTATGGATGTAGGTGGCAGCAGCAGCCTGGTGCCAAATTGAAACTTATATGGCATACAAAATTTACTCCTGCCAACATTTTGGCAAAAACAGATTTGCAGCACCAGGCTGCCATCTATATTTTTAGCTCTACCACTTAAGTACGCAGCCTGGTGCTGTTTCTATATAACGCCTCCTGTACTAAAAAAAATTCCCATTGAATTGCCTATATTCTCGAAATTTACTTAAATTTACTTGAATGTGCATTCAAATTCAGACACCATTTTTGATTGCAACTATGTTCTAAAACCATGTAGGAGATTAAGATTAATATTTTTACGTTAAGTTTGTTGACTGCATTAATAAGAAGGCCGACACGATGATGTTCACCCGCGCGGGCAAAATGTGACAAGTTATGTGAATTCATTAAATTCGGAATATTATATTCAACCGATACAATAGTAAAATTCCCATAAATTATAACCGATAGGTCTCTTTAAGCTTTGAAAATATTTACAAATGTCATCAGGTTCCTCGAAGCCTGTCTATGTCCATACTTACAACAATTTTACTCAAAAACTGTATTTTAATAGGGACGAGCCAGACATTTTGTTATACATAGGTGACTTAATATCGGTACAACTGTGCAGAACTTTGGTTCACCTAGTGTTATCGCTGTTTCAAGTAATGATACCCATACTAAGATTAGTCAATATCAAGTCTTATTCTCGTTGGAAAAGAAATCTACGGATTTTGGGGTCGTGCACATATAACGTCACACTTGCTATAAAATCCAAAAAGTTCATACACTCACGGAAATGTGAAAACCGACACATTTTTGTGTTTTGTGGTTTACTGACTTTATTGATTTCTCCATATAAAAATACATGCAAAAATTCACACACTCAAGTGAAACACAAAATCAAAAATGTGTCGGTTTTCACTTTTCCGTGAGTGTAGTTGCAAACTGGTGAGAGATTTTGCTTATAGTACTCCGGCTACCCCCCCCCCCAAACACACAAACGGGGGGGGGCAGCCCGAGTTCTATAAACAAAATTTTCTGTCCTGACTGAGTTATGACCTTTTTATGGATACTAATTTTTTATAGCAAGTATGACGTCATATGTGCACGACCCCTTAGTGCGGCTTTACACTGAGGAAAATATCTGCAAGCGACGTAGGAATTGTGTTTACAATATACGTCGCCGACGTATTATATACGCGGTGAATGTATTATCAACCTTATTCAGGTATTGTTTAGTATCCCATTCATAACGAACGTGGTCTGAGCTCACATAATACGTGCACAGCGTTCATAATACGGTGGATAAAATACGTCGGCGGCGTACATTATAAAAACAATTCCTACGTCGCTCGTAGATATTTTCGTCAGTGTAGCTTATATCAAAGTTTCCAAGAATTCATGTCGAATTTTACAATATGAAAATCGACGAAAAATTGTGCGCTTCAACATCAAATTTCGTATACTTTGACATAAGCAGTTTCGTTCAAAAGTTAAGCGGGTCAGATATTGATTCTCTCTTTTGCGGTGAGACAATTTCAACTGTGCGAAGTGAATTTTTGCATTCTAAATTTCCGGAAAAAGCAACTTCACCTAACTTTTACCTTTGCGGCGGAAGCATCACCCATATTTAGATTATATTCGATCCGTTTTCTTAAACAAATAAACAACTATAGACTTCTTTTAGTAAACATTTTATCATTTTAGGCTGCATTTCTTTTGCTAAAACATTAATATTCATTCGCCTTGAGGCAATTTTTACTTTAAATTAACTTCCTAATTTGTTGAGCAAAGCATACCGGCTATTATTCGCATATCTGCCGTTCATTCATCTGTCTTTATCTCTAAGGTGGCTAAGACTATAAAAATAATTGAAGAAAAAAAAATTGTAAACACACACCTACGAATTAAATTCATTCAAACATATTTGCTTAAAATTAATAGTAAAATACGGCTAAGCCGTTTGGCGTATAACATGTGCAAATTTCACTGCTGACATTATTATTCAAATATTATATTAACTGTGCCAATTTCAAATTTAAGCGAAAAGCTTAGTTTTACTTGCGGTAAACCTAAGCGCAAAAACGGGCATTAGAAGCAGTGCATGCATTATTGATTTGTATAATCGACTAAGAGGCGGATTAAATGGTTAATAATAAATAATTTTCGATTAAAACTCAGCTTGTGGAACAAGGTATTGAAATATTCAAAATTGAATAAAAAGAACTCCTCATGTAGGTGTACACTTCTTCATTGACCTTTACATTTTTTTCTTTGAAATTTTCAGCGCTAAAAACATCTGTTATTTTGATTTATTTTTATGCAAATAGAAGACTCTCTTGATTGAATGATATGGGTTCCTTTGCAAACATTTGCTGACGAAAAACAACTGAATTTGGAAATTGTGTAAATTCTTTAAATTAAATGTTAAATTACAGGTAGTTTATTGCCATCCGAATTGTAATTGAGTGGAACTGATGAGATTTTCTTTTATCCCATGTTTAATTTAGTCATTCTACCGTTTGTGTTGTAGCAGAATCGTCTTTACATTTATAGTAATAACAAGCCAAATGTTAAAAGAAAAACATGTTTTTGCAAATTTCTTGAGCTAATAAATTTCATGAAGACCAAATATTTAAAATTCGAAATTTGTCATGCTTCGCACTTTTTCTGGTCAAAATTTGATATGAACAAAAGCTGCCATGTAAGACGTAAAAACACGTATTCCCTATTTCATTTCGAATTCAAAAAAGTTGAAAAAAAAACACGAAAAAATCTTCGACTGAGTGAGGGAGGGTAATAACATTTTGCATGTATACATCTTTGGCGAATCATAAGAAGAATGAAAACAAATGTTTAAACTCTTTGTCACCAAACATCAGGGCCGTAACAAGAAAATCTCTTGACTTTAGGGTAACAGTTTGTTCTCACAATCATGTATCCATGCCTTAAAATTCACACTCAAATTATTCGAACAGTTGATAACAGTTCAAAGAGTGTTTTCGCCTCATAACTTTCTTAACTTCCAAGTCCCCCCCTTCCGCTTTATTTCAAAAAACATCTGAACATAACTGAATATATGACGCAAAGAATTGGTGGTGGAGGTTATATATGTATTATTTAAATGCACCACAGGAAAATTTTAAATGCGAATCTACTTTTTAATTTCATTTTAAAGTTTGATTGGTAAGGGGCCATTCAAGTAGTACGTACTCACTAGGGGGGTGGGGGGTAGTTTATAAAAAGCGTACGGAAGCGTGCATGGGGGGGGGGGGGTTCGGCTAAGGAGTACGCACTCTGGTCTCACTTTTTTCAAACTCAAAGAAACTTATGGTAAACACGTTCTGTAGTCTTCAAGTTATATGTGTGTCCACGAGGCGCATTTTTTACGTCTTTTTACACTTTATCATGCAAAAACAATAAATTTTTTACATACTTCTGTGTTGATAAATGCGTCATTACAGTAATACGCATTTTTCAACCATCAGCATGTAGAATACTGTACGTTTCTGTGGGGATAATTTGCTTATCTTCGAGGGGGATTATATCCCAAGACTTCAACTCGAAGATAAGTGAATTTTACACACAGATACGTAATGTTCTATTATACCTACAGGACTTTTTTTTCATTGAACAGTATCAATGAATGATCAGATCTAAATGTCCTTTTATATGGGTGTGTCGGCAGTTGTAATTTGTTAGTAGAGGTAGAATTAGTAATAGTGGTAGTTCCATTGTGCGTTACATTCTCAGAATTTTCAATAGAAAGTCACGGAATTCCATTTTGTGCAACTGAGAAACAAATTCATCTAAAAATGTGCTAATGACTGAAATGCGTAATAAAGTTGTGTGCTTCGAAAAGTATCTACTCCAGTTTCACGAACTTACCTGCTACAGTGTGATAAGAATGTATCACACAAATTCGGCTGTCTTCAGTGGAAAATTTACATAAATTCAAATTTCGTGCGTACTTAGGGGAAAGAGGGTTCCGAAAAGCGTGCAAAAGCGTACGATAGAGGGGTGGGGGTAAAAAATCCGACTTTTTGAGCGTACGTACTACTTGAATGGCCCCTAAAGACCTTATTATGTTTAGTTTTCGGAGTCTCTGAGATTGCCAGAAGGTGTTAACCCTCCTGCCTAGATACGGCCCTGGCTTCCAGACTTCCAACTCGAAAATTTGAAGAAATGAAAACTTTTTGGTTCACGAAATTACCAAAAATAATTTTGCTCAGATGTTCCCCAGGCTCAAATGATCTAAGTTACTCATTCTATCGTGCTACGAGTGCAAGTAAGTTGAAGAAAACTTCTATCTGCGCCATTTTCTCAGTACAACTATTAAGGCGACATTCAAAAAGGACGTCACCTTTTTTTTCCTGATTTTTCAGGGTCCCTCTCTCCCATGTCCGCGTTTTTCCTATACCTTATAACATTACAGTCACACTTTTACTAAGCCTCCCTCCATTCCTAAAAAGCGGACGTCCTTTTTGAATGACGCCTAACTTAGAAGATGATTTTTATCCGAATTCGTATGACAAGTGAAATCTAGCTAAGAACCGCCGTAACTTCCATTTTCAAATGTAAGGCTTCGTTCACGCAACCCACGCATCCTTATGACAACTAGTCAAGAATTTAACAATTCTCGCAATTTTTTTGGAACTCAGTTTCAGCATTCCATTCCACGAAAACTCCGTTTTCACGCTTGAATTGTTTAGTAGTTACGAAGAGATATTCATAGAAAATTGTGTATCAGAAGGATTGATCCTTCAACTAGATGTTCGTAATTTTTCTATGACTATCATTTTCTAACTACTGAGAATTTCACGCGTGGAAACGGGGCGGACCGTGGAATTGCCCATGTGCTAAACCTCGATGAATTCGCTCAGGGTGGTGCCTGAGCCTCGGGGCACGATTGTATTCGGCGCCACTGGGATACATCATTGTGAGAGTAAACTGCTACCCTAAAGACAATATCATGGGCGCGCGATATCAATGCGTCCGTGACGCAAGTCTTACACGCCAAAAAATTCACAACAAACATACCTCTGAGCTGCTGATCCTCAGCGACCATACGCTGTATTAACAGACGATATTGACAAAGAAAAAAAATAAATTTCTCAAGAGATTGCGTAAAAACCGTTCCACAAAGCTATTTCTTTTGTTTAACACTATGTTCCAAGGCATTTATTTAACGTTCAGGACCAATATTATTGAGGCAAACATAAAATGTTACTGCAATCGTATGACGCTTGCAGTTATCATATCATGTAGATTATTAACTTAAGATTTAAGATCGTTGCAGGAAAGTTGAGTCGTCAATCTGATGTATCTTCTCTGTGTGTAATATGTAAATGTAGATGAAAATCAAACTTATTACATTTTGTTTTCTTTCTTTTTTTTTAAATGGAATTAGAACGTGTTTTCGATCGTTGTTTATTCAATATATTCAATATATTTTCCCACATTTATACGTAAACTTTTCGAAGAATTGAGTCAATTCGATGAATTTCTGATTGATGAGAAAAACCTATTATGTGGGGAGGGGAATTACCAGCAACTACTGAGACTATTTCTGAACGAATACAATATTTAGAAATACTAAGCTCTTAATGCATAAGGGATTTATCCCATTTAGGTGTCGCGAACAAGACGACCAATCGCAAACGTTACTTTATAAGGTTCCAACAATTTTTATGGGCAAATGCTCAATTTTGACTACTGAATATTGCCCGGAAAATATAGTTTACAGTAGTAGGTTAGTAGTAGGAAACGTTATGTGTGAAGTGGTGAACGGCAAAATTGAAGTAGATGTGTATAGGAAACCTATCCACACCATGCGTCTAATCACAAGTCACAAGTTACTCGTTTTATGATTTGAAACACAAAATGACAGCATACCATTCTATGGCACACTTTATGATGAGCATCCCCCTGAGTGAGCCTAAAATAGAAAAAGAGACCCAAAAAGTGTAGTGAACGGGTATAAGGAATCCGCCATTTTGAGTATTATTAATAAACATAAGAA
Source organism: Pseudolycoriella hygida (assembly GCA_029228625.1). Lineage (NCBI taxonomy): Eukaryota > Metazoa > Arthropoda > Insecta > Diptera > Sciaridae > Pseudolycoriella > Pseudolycoriella hygida. Next base: position 60,916,972 of record CM055403.1, on the reverse strand, counting down.
AAAGAAAAGACTTTCTGAAATGTCAACCTTTTACAATGAACCTAGAGATCAACCGAAACGGATAAGCGTAAGATATTATCCGAAAGTGACGAAGTTCCTGGAATAGATATACAATAATTTGACATTGAATTAGTTCATAGGAATGAAGGATCATTGCGAGCCCTTTTAGCAACGACAAAAGACACGCCCCTGGATCTGCACAAATCAGGAATCTGTAGGATTCAGTGCGGTTGCTGCGAGAGGTTTTATTTTGGTATGACGATCAGGAAGTTGTTTATCAGATTTAATGAGCATGTTAAGTCAGCTAATTGGAAAACGAAGACGACAGTCGGAAAACATATTTTTAGTGCCAACCATAAAATCGACATAAGTGACCTGAGGCTGCTTCAACCCGTAAGCCAGCTCTGAAAAATAGAGTACTATGAAGCAATTCATATTAAGAGACATAAGCACGAAAAACCCCTAAACATTGACGATGGCAATATAAAATCCCCATTGCTTGATCTGTTTGAGTTGAAGAGAAAGGTAGATGACAATATAATTGGCTTGACCGAAGACACGCCAAATTCAAGAACGAACGATATCTTTTACGATTGTGAGTAAAATTGAGCGGACATATGTTGCAAGACACCCTTTGAAAAAGGTTTTCCTCTTAATTATGTAAATATGTGTCTTGGTTTCTGTGAATTGACCTTAAAGTATTAATGTCCAAGCTTGTTTCTTACTTTTGTTATCTATTTAGTAGTTGGACCTTTCTTCTAATTTTAATTTAATCTAATTTCACCTGTTTCTTTAGTCATATAAGGACCTTGATAATGTTCGCTTAGCGAATGAAACCGGTTGGTTATAAAATAAAAATTTTTGGTACGTCCTCGTATAAAAAAAAAGTAGGTTGAACTTTCTTCGAAACCAGACCCCATCCAAAATATGCCCGATTAATTTTTTTGAAACTCGAAAAGCTTAACCTGAACTATTTTTAAGCCCGACGCAATTAAATGTTTCAAAATCCGTGAATCTGATTAAAACAATTCGGTTTCGAATTTGGGTCTGGTTTTTCAAAGTGTCGGGGTTCACCTCTAATTTATTGCTATTGTAAAAGTGAACAAACCATAAAAATGGTATGAGAAAGTAGCGGTAGAGTAATTTTCTTGAAAAAAACAAATGTCAGAGTGTCACTTTGACAGCTGTCACTTTGTTAGATGTCACTTTGACAGTTGCCACTTTAACAGCTGTCGAAAAACGTGCACAGACAGACAGGCAGATCGTTCCCATAAAGTAGCTACTTTTTTTTTTCGTTTAAGTTGCTTTATTTAATAAAACATAAGAATATCATAAACATTACATTGAGCCAGCTACTGCTACTTAATAAACATCTAAACTATTTTTTATAACTTTACCAGTTTATCAGACCACTGACTCATCAGACTTTATAGACCATTAGTTTCTTTCGGCATGAGGTCTTTAAGTCGCAAACCTGAACGATTGTCTTCCATGCCCTTCTATCCGCCCCTAACTTCTAAATCCGATTTTTAAATCTATAAACTTTCTCATTGGCCTACGCCTGGGCCTAATACTCGGAACCTTTGCATTCAAAGTCCTTTTGGGTAGCCTGTTAATACCCATCCTTTGAACGCGCCCGAACCAGCGCAGTCCCTTGCCTCGTCTTCAATCTCTCGAATATTCCCTAATATGATTATTACATTGCTCCCTCCGATTAACTTTTGCTATATTCCTAAGAAGCCTCATGTCAGAAACCTTCAGGTCGTGCACGAGATATCCGCAGTCCACTCAACTCTCACTACCATACAGAATCGTCGGCCTGAAAATTGACCTGTGGATAGCTAACTTTGTTTCACTACTTAGTTCCTTTTTGTTGAAAACATGAGAACTCAACTGACTAGCCACCGCGTTTACCATTTCCCTCATTTCCTCAAAGACTTCCTAACTAACTTGCCATCCTCTGAGAAAATGGTTCGTAAGTACTTGAATTCAGATACCAGTCAAAAATAAAAGAATTTCTTAAGATCCTCATCAGAAACTAATTAGTCTACTAATTATGATCTCTTTCGATTAAAATTTGTTTTCATTTCATTGTTTTTGTTCCAATATTTGCACACTTGAAAATACAAGAACGTTTTTCATACGAGGATGTTGATGTACATTGCTGCAGTGCCTATTTGATTGGTAAAATTAAATGGAAAACAAAGTTAATTTGAAGATATGACACAATAAATATTCTAATTAAACATCAACATCGACGAAGGTACATAGAACTGTGAATAACACAATAAATAACTTCGATATTATAATAAAAGTGAATTAATTTTCAAGAACATTCAAATGTAGTTATCTTAACAATAAACTATGCGTAATTTATTTATAAAGTTTATGTCAATAATATTGCGAACATAAGCAATGAGTATAGCTTCTAAACATATACTAGCAATTTATTAAAAATTATTAATAAATTAATAATAAATCTTTGCGTTCAAATGAAATTAGTGTAGAAGTTGTCGTCATAAAATTATCATTCCAAACGTTCTGGGAAAATTATTACTGATTCAAAATTGCCGTCGTACAATCGATACCCGACGTTGCAACAAATATAGAACAATGTAGAACAACTATTTCGAGTTTCTTCACATTTCACTTAAATTATGGACGTTTTGTAACTTTATTTGCATTTGCATTTCAGACTGGGTAGCCTGATGCAGAAAAAGTGTCTATAACAATGTTGCATGATGGAAAAAGAACGCAACTGTTCACTAGTTTTGAACTCGGCACCAGGCTGCGTACTTGCTAAATTTAATTGACAATATAGAAGGCAGTCTGATGCAGAAATTTGATCAGTGTCTGCGTTGTTGAAAATAAAAAAGTTCATGACCTGGGAACCAGTTTTTCTGTTAAACCGTTCGTTTGATAATCTGTTTTTGTATGAGAGACTTATAGATGAACAGTGTTCTGCACCATCTTTGTCATTCTATTGTTACCACAATGAAAACACTCAGTTACTGCAGAACACCGTTCAGATATGGTTTTTCTTACAACACAACTCTTGCATCTTTGTACACTTCACCAGATTGACACGGTTCCCAGGTCGTATACAAATTTAATTGCGTGTAATTGCCCATATATAATTTTCTCCTGCCTACCTTTTGGCAAAAACAGATTTGCAGCACCAGGCTGCGTACTTAAGTGGTAGAGCTGAGAATGTAGATGGCAGCCTGGTGCTACAAATCTGTTAATGCCAAAATGTAGGCAGGAGTGAATCATATATCTCACATAAGTTTCAATTTGGCACCAGGCTGCTGCTACCGTCTACATTCATAATACGAAAGTTTAAGCACGCAGCCTAGTAATAATAATAATAACCTGCCTTACAACCCATGCAGGGTTAGAGGCTAGATCATTATTTACAAGTTTCGCTGTTTGTGGATCTAATTTTTTGAGATCCTTTCATTACCGGAAAGTTTTTACTGTGCCAGTGGTAAGCTGTGCGACAAACCCAGTTCCATCTATGAGATGTAACTAGGAGCGAAACTAGTAGGAGTAGAATACCGGTTCTCCCAACAATGCCTTTTCCGGTAAGCCGTACGATGGCACTACACTCAACTTCACTTTACTTGAACGATTCAATCAGTTTTGTTTCGTTTACAAATCTAACAATCGGTACAAATCCGTCTGCGGCTGAGTTTCGAACCAACCCACTGGCAACTCAATCTCGTAGTAGCAAGCAGACGTGTTAACCACTGCACTATCGAGTTGCAGTCTTGGGCCGAGTTCGAAGCTAGTGAACAATTGCGTACTTATTACACCATGCAACATTGCTATAGACACTTTTTTGGCACCATGCTGAAATACAGACCTTTCTTCTAGCGAAAGATTTGTTAAAAAAACAAAGCAATCACAAAAAAGTAGGGCACCATATTAATGAACGATGAGTGTAAACAGCTACTTAGGTACTTTTTTGAAAATGACAAATTTTTATAGCAAAACTATCGCTAGAAAAACATCGTTTTTACAAAGATTACTCTTAACCGATTTTGCGCAAATTCAAATTCGTTTTCATTTATTCAATTTATGCGAGTTATGTGCAAAAGAACGAAGACCACTTAGGCTGCCCTAGCTCAGCGGCCCTTCGTCCAAAAATACCAAACCCACTTTTTGGTACTACCTTTCTAAGGACCATGGTCGATGCTCTTACCACGAATCGACTGGTTACAAAAGCAATGGTAGGCGCAAGAGACTCATTTTTCGTACGGGTCCAAAAATATCCCAGTTCTCTACGAGAGGTAAAAACATTACTTTTTTACATTTTGAACTTTTCTCGATCCTGTTCTGAAGATTAATACTTTAGTTGACACGTAATTCAGAATTTTTCGGAATGTAACGAAGACTTTTTTTTACTTGAAATAGTGAAGTATGTCTGAAATGTACAAAAAAAATTTTCGAATTCATTTAAAATGAGTTTTTCCTACATTTTTTGCACATCTAAGCGTTGCTTCATCATCACAGCTTTTGTAAATTGATAAAAAAAACTCGCATCATAAAGTAATCGCAATTTAATTTGCAACGTATTTCACATTTCTTTCGTTATTCGATCCCAAAAATAATTTGGAAGGTTTCACGTAATGAATCTCTGTCACTCGCACGCATTTGAGGTGCTGTTTCGCTAAAAACACAGAGAAGATCAGTGAACCTTTCATAGAGAACCTTCACTAAACATATGACTTCTCGTAAATAATGTACAAATGCTGTTTTAATAAATTTCACATAAGATATTGGATTTTTTTGGGTTTCATTGGGTTGTCATTATCTCTATCCTTAGATTTTATTGAATTCGTCGTAATCCTATCTGTTTCATTCTTTCTCACATCTCCACTACCTGCGTCCGCGAGCCTTCTCTTGCTAATGTGAAGTCTGCGCTCTGGTTTGTTAGCGGAAATCGACCGTACCCCTACTTGACACACTTAAGCAATGGATTGGGACCACATTGGTAGAGCCATAAATAGGTGACCCGACAAATCTCTCAACTTTTTTTCGTACACTCGTTGATTCCTATTTTGTACACCTTTCAGTTCAATTTCGCACACTACAATTTCGTACACTTCCTATTTTGTACACTTCAATTTCGCACACTCCGATTTTGTATACTTCCTATTTCGTACACTTCCTATTTTGTACACATTGATTTTGTACACCCCAGTTTCGTACACTTCGATTTCGTACACTTTCCTATTTCGTACACTTCAATTTCGTACACACCAATTTCGTACACTTTAATTTCGTACACTTTCCTATTTTGTACACTTTAATTTCATACACTCCAATTTCGTACACTCCAATTTCGTACACTTCAATTTTGTACACTTTCCTATTTCTTACACTTTAATTTCGTACACCACAATTTCGTACACTACAATTTCGTACACTACAATTTCGTACACTATAATTTTGTACACTTTCCTATTACCCGCTAGTATTCATTGTATTCTTTCGGAAAAACGAAGCTAAGTAATTTTTCTTTTTACGAAATCTCACAAAACGAGGATGTCAACGAAACTAGAGAATTAGGGTTTAATTTTTTCTGTACACAAAAGATACATTTTGTACATAAAAAAGATGAGTTTGTACACTAACATGAGGTATGTACAAAATAAACGTTGTTTCAATTTTGCAAGTTCTTTGTTAAATGTAAATGTGCCGTGAAAAAATAAAAAAGCAGGGTCGAGGGGCGGCAGCCTCCGCAAAGGGGGGAATATCCCCATATGCGGTGTCTACGGGGCAGAGCCTCTAGCGGGGTTTGGGGCGGAGCCCCATGCACGTAAGGCCGCCTGCGGCCGTAATCTAGCCCGCCGCAGGCGTAATCTAGCCAGCCGCAGGCGTGATCTAGCCCGCCGCAGGCGCGATCTAGCCCGCCGCAGGCGCTGGGGTGAGGGGGCAGAGCCCCCCAATACATTGCATCATCCTTTTTAATAAATAAAACACGTGTTAATACAAATTTAAAAAAAGTAATAACAATAAGCTTTTACGGTGTACAATTTTTTTTGTGTACTAAATGTATTGGCTGTGTACAAAAGAAGACGTTTTTGTGTACAAAATGTATATTTTGTGTATAAAAAAGAAGAGCCGAGAATTAGCGCTTTAATGAAACGAAGTGATACAAAAACTAGGCGGCTAACGAAACTAAGGAAAAGTAAGTGTACAAAATTAAAGTGTACGAAATTGGAGTGTACGAAATGAAAGTGTACAAAATAGGAAAGTGTACGAAACTGGGGTGTACGAAATCAAAGTGTACAAAATAGGAAGTGTACGAAATAGGAAGTGTACGAAATCGGAGTGTGCGAAATTGAAGTGTACGAAATAGGAAGTGTACGAAATTAGAGTGTACGAAATTGAAGTGTACGAAATAGGAAAGTGTACGAAATCGAAGTGTACGAAATTGGAGTGTAATAAGGTGTGGGAAAACGAATTGTACGAAAATAAAGTTTACGAAAATAGAGTGCACGAATTACGGTTGGGAGATTTGTCATAGCACCCCATAAATACAGTTGGACGTACAACCTTTGGCAGTGGGAAGAGGAACCAGCTGCAGACGCGCAAGTCATGGACCCACGAAAGAGGATAACAAAGTCAATGAAAAAAATTCGAACAAAAAATGGCAGCAGTTGTGCTGCCGAAAAATTTTGTCAAATCATCAGAATTAAAACCGACACATGTACCGCAATCACCGTCGCACATTCCAAATACTCCCAAGAGGCGTCAAAATCCGGAAGTGTCGAAATTCGGAAGATCCGGACGGAATATGAACGAAGTTGTATTTTTCTCATCAGCGACAGTTTCCTTATACGAATCAAATTTTTATCTGTACTGCTGCGCCGCAGGCCGTGGACATAATGGAAAAATAAAAGAGCGGCAGCCCCCGTAAAGGGGGTCAAGAGGGAATATTTGAGTTAACTGTCTTAACAACTCGAAATACTGTATCCTAAATAAAGTCCCAAAACAAATGTCGAACAAGAATTATCATGATGCACCATAGAAGTGAAGTTCAAATGAATTTTGAGACAATATCAATATAACATGTGGCTACATGTGAATATGTTCGGCGTAGGTATCACTACACTACAGTTATACTGTTAGTATAGATAGTAGTAAAAACTCCGGGCACTACAAAACAGGAAGCTACAAAATCTGGACGCTCCTCTGGGTTTGGATGCCTCTGGATTTTTACGCCTCCTGATTTTTCGTCCGGATTTTGCCGCCTCCGGATTTTGAAGGTGAGCCTATTTTTGGAGGTATTTTGGTTAGAAGAATAACAGGAACTGACCAGTTGACTCACGTAATATTCTCGGGAGTATTTATACACTATTGAGGTAAATTCTGCGAATAGACTTCAGTATTTGTTCAGTAAAAACATTCAATTTGGAAAATTGATACAATGTTTGGATAGCGAATAATCCATTGCACGAACAACGGTGTAGAATAAGAAATAATTTGCAATTACTTTTTACATTTTGTTGAGTAATTTTATTCATTATTCTGCCGTAGTAATCAGCAAATCGCTGCGAAAACGCTTCAACATTGTGTTACAGAGAATATTATAACAACACAAATGAATTGCGCATCATTCGAAATAAATAAAAAAATAATTAAACAAATCACAAAAAACAGATATTCCAAAAAGGTTCCACAGTGAATCACTCTTTGTACATATTTTAAGTAAAATATCAAATGATTTCAAAGTTTTATTTGAATTCTTGTTTATTCTTTCAATCGAAATAACCATAATATAATGACATCACGATGTGTGTAGGTGTGACATAGTTAAACAACTTATACTCTGTTCTAATGTATAATTAAAAGATCAGCCAGTGTTCAATATTATTAGCTCGATACCATACTGTTCAAAACTAATTAAAATGAATACAACTTCGAGATATCCAAACTAAAATAATAATTGCACCAGATCTAATAGAAGCCAATTTATGGCAGCAGTTCTTTTGCACTTCCACTTACCACTTGTATTAATTGATGGAATAGTTTTAAATTGGTCCTTTGTTTTAGCCGCCCATTCGCCCATTTATGTATTCGTTTCTTATATTTCGTTTCATTTAATTGCGGACGCGTACCATCAAATGACATTCTTAGCAAAAGGACGAGGCTCTCAAAGCTTTGCGGGACTCGGTACCTAATACTGATACCACAAATACGGCAAGACATCTTTTAACGCAATATCATATTTTTCGGCATTCGGAGTGAAATGACCAGATTTCCAAATGAACACAGAGTCTTGGCAAATATTTAAGTGAAGTAAACAACGGAGGCTGTTGTACAGTTTCTTGAACTACACTTTTTTTGCGAGGAGAGATCGTTAACCCAACCCACTGCACAATGTCCCTTCCAACCCGTGCAGGTTTTCCGGTAGCACTCTTAAGTCTAGCACAAAACTCCTGAGGCAACTGAGGACCCGGAGACTACGACATGGACGTAAAAAGAGCACTTGGTAGTTACATGCTTAGCACATGACCCGGGCTCCCACACTCCGTTCACATTAAGTCAAGCACTACTCTATCTAACTACCCAATGCCCTTGCGTAATTAAAAAGTTGCTACCAAAAACCGCCAGAGATGGCGTACGGGTGTTGTGGAGTCAACCAAAACCCGGTATGGTTAAAAACGGCTGTTAAAGAAGAAGATTTAGATTAATAAGCTTGGGACGATCACATACGTGTTCTTGAAACACAGATATGTCGATCCTTTGTTTCCTTCCCGGTTTTCATTAAAATCATGGAAACCTCCGTTTCGCCGTTAGGAATCTGTCCAGGGTGACAGGTCCCAATGCAGCAACCTCTGAAGGTATAGTCTCCCAGAACTATGCTCCTCAGTTGAACGAACATAGGGCTGTAGAGACATGCATCATAATTTCTCTTTGCATTAGTAAATCCATTACCACCGGTGAAACAATCACCTCCGCCAGAAATTTTTCCATGAAAATTAGTTTTAGTCTATTCGGAACTCTGGTAGCGAACGCAACTATAAAATTTGTACATTCGGTGAATCTTTTATTCCAACCAATTCATACTGGCAAGCACCCATATTGGTGACCCCGACGTGACCTGAACACGCAACCTTCTGATCTGGAGTCAGAATCATATGTCAGGGACATATGGGAGTCGCCGAGAGCTTCAACTTGTGTATGTGTCGATTCAGCCCACAATATCTGGCAATCGCTCTTACCACCCTCCTAATTCATTTCCGGTCCATCTCGACCCAGTCTTTAGCCCACCTCTCGTTGAGTTTCGGGAAAAAGCGCTTCGTGTTCCGCGTGTTTCCGTTCCACCCAGTCCTTTAGCGCTTTAATGCGCAGCGATTGGGGTATCGGCAAGCAAAGCAAAGAAGAAAAAAAGAACGGAGGCATTATCGGGGATGTACAAAATACCCCCAGTGTATTATTGTCCATGAGACGATAATATTGTATTACTAGATGATATTATTGTCTCATGGACGATATTATTGTATCAGTATCAGTAGACGATATGATTCCCTTCCTGTATTGTCTCATGGACGATATTATTGTATCAGTAGACGATATTATTGTCTCATGGACGATATTATCGTATCAGTAGACGATATTATTGTCTCATGGACGATATTATCGTATCAGTAGACGATATTATTGTCTCATGGACGATATTATCGTATCAGTAGACGATATTATTGTCTCATGGACGATATTATTGTATCAGTAGACGATAATATTGTCTCATGGACGATATTATTGTATCAGTAGACGATATTATTGTCTCATGGACGATAATACACTGGGGGATTTTGCCCCCCGCCGGCATTATCATTCCTTATAGGTAACATTTGAGGACCTTTTCATCAGTCAATAGCGGTAGACTAGTGTTTGGAACTTGGAAGTAGGTAGGATATGAAGCGTTAAAAAAGAGTGCGTGTATGGTGCTTATGGGGATATGGATGATGGAGAATCTACTCCCATATACCACGAATATGTATCCCGCCATAATCCCCACCTAACAAACCACTTCTCTTTACACTATTTTGTCGCTAAACTGATTGATAATAATTTTATCGTCAACTATTTTCCAACTGACATGGAAAAAGAGTAGCGATGATGACGTCATAGCTCTCGTTAAAAAACTATGAAAATAAAGCGGAACCTTTCGCATATTTTTGATGGAGGGCTAGTTCCTATGATTTCAAACCTTCTCTCCTCGTACTGGGTACTTTCCTTTCAGAAAATTCGCTTCACTTGTACGGTTGACATCCGGATTTCTGCGATATCATTTTCACCAAATTTATATACCACTCCAAACTGCAGATAACATAAAAAATCTAATCGAAGCGCCTGTAAAATGTTGTTGATAAGACCATACATTGCTTTTAGTGAAACTTCTGAAACTAGTCATTTCAACTGTGATTCGCCGTGTCATCGGAACTCAAATTTTTTGGTATTGTATAAGAAGTCCACATAAACAAATGTTTTTTTTTTAAACATCAGCATGTACTTTTTAATGCCACGCTTTTGATTTTAAAACAAATGTGGGATGTATAGTAATTTAAAATTATATGTTGTTCCTCAATATATACGTTAACCATTTTCGCTTTATACCAATTTACTTTCCTACAAAAATTTGTATTGCGACTTTAATGTTGTCATTAACTCCATTTCCATTCTACTTGTTATCAGTTGTTGTTAAATTAATTGTGTAAAATCACACGGCTCTTTCAAAGTGAATTCTCTAAAAAAAGTTGTTTTTTCGTTTATCAACTTTATGGTTAAAAATCCAATCAGTTCGTTAACTGATTGAAACGCTCTAATAAATCTATAAAACAAAGTCGGGATAAGCTTTTTTTTCGTTTTGGTAATGCACGAGCCGGCCGCAAATGTTTAACAGATAATTGTGTTTGCTAAACAATTTGTGATTTGTGATATTAATAATTTCACTGTAAATTACCAGCGTGTATTTCTTAGATAAATTGTATAAAAGCCGTCGGTGTGTTAATTAGCTTGCACATGTTAACTCGTCTGTATTTTTTTTCGCAAGAAAGTTCTAAGTGCTGTAAAATCTAAAGAAATTCGCGAATTTTTTTCATATTTTATGAGATGAGAAAAAGGACTTCTAGTGATTTTATTCTGTGACAATTATTTTCGTGACAAATAATTGCGCCAGCCAAGAGAGATAAGAATTCTTCGATGAATAAATTGGACGATTCGATAAAAAAAAAATTAACGAAAGATACTTGTCTCTCATTGGCTGGCGGAATTATTTATCGCGAAAATAATTGTCGTTGAAGTATAGAAGTTTTCACTAAACTCATATTAATATGTGAGCAAATGTCACCATCCCTTGGCATTTCGTCACTTATATAAGGATGTCAATAAAATTCCCAATAAAGAATGCTAGGAAATTATTAATTATTGAACATTTATAATTTGTATAAGGAAAATTTGATTTTTTATTGGACATTTACTGCTTTTATTGGAAGAAAATGATTTTTTTTATTATTATTATTTAAGCCCTTATGAAATCGTAGTCTGTGCCCCCCACATAGAACAGTCATAAAAATACCGCGTTAGTTTTTTATGAATCGAATTTATGTGTCAAATTCAAATTATTTCCGCGCATATCGACGAATTGCCAGTCGTACCAACAAAACACAAACACGTTCAGATGTCTTAAGAGTCGAAAGCACTGCCTGCCTTTTAGAAAATTTTCGTGAAATTTTGTTATTTTCTTGAAATTTTCGAGGAATTTTTTGCAAGGAATTTGTGACTTTAACAAAGTTTTCGGAATTTTCTAGAAAATTTCAGACAACTCCCGACAACAGAAAAATATTTTGCGGAAATTCAAGAAAATTTCACGAAAATTTTCTAAAGTGGTCGGAAGTCTATCATTAGGGCAAATGCACCAGTTATCGGCCTTGTACAAGTCTCCGGCCAAACCATAGTTTCACTATTGACCGGCCACATTTCGCATTGAAATATGGCCGATTACTGGTGCAGGCCGAAGACTACTACATGACCGATAATCGGTGCATTTACCCTTATAACTATGTACAAATGGCTTGGATATATTTCCAAAAAAAATTGAAGCAAATAAACAGATTCAAACAATGTCAATAATTTTCAACTGTTAGAGAGTTGGTTTCTTCGGGAAAGTTATAAAGCTTCATCAGGAGAATCTTTTGGGATCATAAGAAAATGGCTGCAAGCTGTCATAGCAGCGCCATCTTGGATTTTCGTTTATGCTTTTACGGTTTTCGAACTATAGCCAAAGGTGTTAAAGAACAATTTTTTTCGGAAAGAAAAGTTTTTTTGGAGAAAAACTTTTTTGGAGAAAAATTTTTTCGGAGAAAATTTTTTTCGTAGAAAATTTTTTTGAAGGAAAAATTTTTTGGAGAAATTTTTTTTGGAGAAAAACTTTTTTTCGGAGATTTTTTTTAAGGAAAATTTTTTTTAGAGAAAATTTTTTTGGAGAATTTTTTTTCTGAGAAAAATTTTTTTTTGAAGAAAAACTTTTTTTCTGAGAAAAATTTTTTTGAAGAAAAACTTTTTTTCTGAGAAAATTTTTTCTAAGAAAATTTTTTTTGAAGACATTTGAAAACTTTTAAACCGACTGATATCACAACAAAAACCTCTTAAAAGCTAGAGTGTGACGCAGTCCGTGAGTCTGCTTCCAAAATTAATGACATTGCTTGAGGTGACGCTATCGCTGATAATACGCAGAAGTTTGTTTGAATAGAACCTTCTGTTCAAAGTTTTAATTTCGTTTGAAAACAGCGCTGTAATTTTTCAGGAAATTAAAACTTTGTACACAAGGTTCTATCCAAACAAACTTCTGCGTATTATCAGCGATAGCGTCACCTCAAGCGATATCATTAATTTTGGAAGCAGAATCACGGACTGAGTCACACTCTACCTTTTAAGAGGTTTTTGTTGTGATTATAATTTACTTCGAAAAAATAAAGAAATTGCATTTATTTTTCAAGCCATTATTAATGCATTCCAGCCGCCGAAGTTTTTATATGGAAGCGGCGTGGCGACTAGCCGTTCGAAAATCGTTGGCGGCGGCGGCGTTGATTTCAGCCGCCAGCCGCCGTTTTTGGCGGCTCTGGGCTCTGGACAGGAAGGTAACGCTGCTAAGTTATCCAGTAAACGGATAACTTTTAATAAAAAAAAAGTTACGAGCGAGATTAGAATGAATGCACGACACCACTGTCTATTTCCCGTAATTCTCAAAATCCGTTAATTCAAAACCAAATTCTCTAAATTGCATTAAATTAGGCCAATGCTCTGATGGTCTCCGAAGTATGTTATGTTTTGATTGAAGTATGGCAATCTAGACCAATGCACAGAGCTGTAACAGATTTGCTTATCAGAAATCAATAATTAGCAGATTTAATTTGAATATACGACTTTTTAATCAATCAATTTATTTGCAACTTTCTCTGAGGTGTTAAAATTGAAATAAAGCTTGAAAACCTGAAATTCGAATATTTTTAAAGCAAGTTATTATTTCTGCGTACTGTGGAAGTCTCGGCGTATGATTTGATGACTTGTAAATTATGTGTAGAACTTTAAGTAGAAGTTGATTAGCACTTATTACGTATTAATGGACCGAGCAAGCAAATTTTTTAATGAACACAGCCGGGGAATATTCCATAAAAACCACTCAATAACACGATTTCATTAAAAATCTATCTTACATTGATCTTGTTTGCGTAAGCAGCTTCTCATAAATTCTGAATGTATTTTCTCAATGGTGCTTTAGTCAATGGAATGGAAAGATAATTTCAGATTCATTCTAAATGTAAATTTGCTTTTTGATTCTTTTGTTCACGCTGTACACAACATCGATTTCTGTATTCCACATTAAGATTAAGATTTGTGTTAACACAAATTTAGTTTTCATATCTAATTTGAATTTAAAATTGTGTTTTTCTTAAGTTTATAGGTGTTTGATGACGTGTGATCTGTTGTTTGATGATCACATGTATCTTACTTGAAGAATTGAAATTATTAAAATAAGTTTCACTGAATTATTCCAATATGATGAGATCTCTGACGACAACTTTTTTTTTCTAATTTATGGATTTAAAATAAATAGATATTTCAAACAATTCACCTTACATAAAATACGAAGAGAAATAAGTCAGGTGTATAATGAACGTAATTTGATATTATTAATTGCAATAAATTTAACCGCAGTCGTAATGGTGACTAGTTCCGTAAAAGTCAATTAATTTAAATATATTTAACGAACATGAACGAAATAAAACAAATTGCAAAATGAATATTATGCTTCATTAACCAATAAATCTATATCTAAATAAATTAGGATCATATGACGAGCGCATCAATATTCATATTTCAGTTTAATTATACATGCTACATGAATATTAGCATTGTAAGTGTGTTTTCAAATGTAGCACAGGCAGAACAGCTTTTTCTGAGAAGCTCTTAATCAAAGCTTCGATGCTGAGTTGGCTCGCAAACAGTTTCAGTGACGGGTGATGACACACGAGCCCCCATCATTGGGCTACCTTAAATGAGAGTATTCGCTTTTCAAATCGACCTAACTTTACGGTAAATGGACAGGCGCGCCGGCTTCTAGGGATTCGAGTGTTTGTTCTTCAAATCGATCTAACTTTACGGTAAACGAACAGGGGCGCCGACTTCTGGGGGTCGTTGGGTGCATCGCACCCAATGAAATTCTCGCCACTTAAACTAAATTTTTCAAATCCTTTTGAATTTCCACTATCATAAACACTTGAAAGTGGATCTCTTGTCAAATTCAAATATCGGATCCTTCTCAAAAAAATTGACAAATCCTGGCCACCATGAAATTTAAAAAAAAAAAATTTTTTTTGAATAGAAGAGTAGCATTTCGCAGTGACTAAAAATCTTAAAAATAAACCTGAATCTCTTTCAGAAAATGTCCAGATCCTGGTCCAAGCGAATAAAACAGTCTCACAAAAATGTTTTTTTTTTTGTGGAGCTATTTCAAACGGCGAGTGTTGAGTAACGTAAATCACAACAAAAACCCTTTTTAAAAAGGAAACGTGACGCAGGTCCTCGTCCCTTCTTCCAAAACAACTAAAATCAATTTGGGTGACGCTTACAGCTTCGGAACGCAAAAAATTCTTTTGAAGTATTTTCACTTTTGAATAAGAAAAAGCTTCACAAATGCCGGATAGTTTTGGAAGAAAAGAGGAAACAAATGGGGAAAAAATTTCCCGCGAAAAAAATTTTCGGCGAAGAAAAATTTCCGGCGAAAAAGTTTTCGGCCAAAAAAAAAAAATTCCGACCGAAAAAATTTTCGGCAAAAAAAAATTCCCGGCGAAAAAAAATTTTCAGCGAAAAATATTTTGGCAAAAACAATTTCCGGCGAAAAAAAATTTCCGTCCAAAAATATTTTCTATAAACTTTAATTTTTATGACCGCAAATCAAATTTGAAATGAAAAATTTCAGTACAGGCGGGGAACCACCGCACCAAGCACCTATCGCTTACCGGGCGAGTGCTCTATCCCTTGGGCTATCTGTACCTCTGTTCCATTTCAAATTCAATTTTTGTTTTTGATTTATGATGATCTCTGTACCCTGTAATTGTATGCTATAGTCGACGCGCTTTGGGCAATCATGTCATAGATACAGTGACACGTTGTGTGGTATTCTACAATACTAACACAACCGATATTTATCGAATTCTTCATATGCAAGAAAGGTACAGATAGCTCAAGGGATAGAGCACTCGCCCGGTAAGCGATAGGTGCTTGGTGCGGTGCTTCAACTCCCCGCCTGTACTGAAATTTTTCATTTCAAATTTGATTTACGGTCATAAAAATTAAAGTTTATAAATTATACTTGACTTCAAAATCGGTCGGTTAAGAAACCAAGAAATTCGAACGAAGTAAAAAAATATTTTCGGCAAAAAAAAATTCCGGCGAAAAAAATTTTCGACAAGAAAAAATTTCCATCAAAAAAATTTCCTTTGCAACAAAAAAAAATTTATAAAGAAATTTTCCTCCTAAGTCCGTTTCATACCACCGTCGGCCATTTTTTGGTCACCCCGACACATTACACACCCAACCCAACAACTTTTCCTTTAACACCAAACATCTCCATCCTAACACAGTCCAAAAATTTTGCTCATATTTGACCCATACTTTGAATACACTCACACACACATACAAAACATTCTTTTATTTGGGCTTTATATGGCGCCTTCTGAGAGCCCTGGCGACAAAACGATGCCTGTACCCCCCTTTTTTAAAATCTCATATGGCGTAGAATGCCCACCCGAAGGTCCCTGCAAAATTTCAAGAAAAGTTATCGAACGTCGATATCATGAACTAAAAATAGTCTGCTCCAAATGTCAAAATTGTCAAATAATTTAGTCTGCTTCAAATGCCCAGTTTATAGAATTTGCTGCAATCTATTTTCGTTAAGAACTGCCTATTTCTTCATATGACAATTTGTTTCATCAAAGTTATAGTCTATGTGGGAACTCAGCCGCAATATCACGTCTCTGACGAATGCATATTCTTTGCTAGTGCACAGCATTTATCTTGCATCGGATCCCGATAATTACCCAATTTTGAAAACTTGTCAACCATATTTTTTTCGGAGATCAAACCCGAATCTTTTCGGTGGTAGTTGAGCGCGTCACCACTGACTCGAGCGCTTCGTTCTTCGTCTACAACATGAATCGTCCTTGTCATACATCCGAATGTAACGATACTCAGCTTGCATTCATCGTATTTACACAATAATAGTATATTATTAACCCAGAGATATAATGGCGCGATTATAGTCGCGGTGAAGTGAATGTCCGAGAGGCTAATACGATAGTTTATATCATTTGGGCGTATGATAGTATATTATAATACAAGGGGTATAATCAAGTAATTATAGTCGAGGTTGGTAAAACTTCGAGGGGCGTCAGCCCCGAGAATTTTTGTCCACCGAGACTATAACTACGCGATTGTTCCCCTAGTATTATACGATAGTTTATCACATTTGAGCCTATAATTGCCAATTGCGCACAAAAAAAGTAAATACAAAATTAACATAAAACAAAAATTTTGTATAAAAACACTCATCGAATTTGTTGCAAAAAATGTCGTCTAGATTGATTTTTCGATTTAATATGCGGTTGTCATAACAACACACGTTTTATTCTCATTTTTTAAAGACACGGGTTATAATAGCGTCATTACAACCCCGCTTTTAACAAGAAAGTCGACTAAAATAGGCCGATTATAGCCCTATTATTAGGGTAATAATTGGCTTATTATAGGCTCGAATGTGATAAATAGACATTCCACTAATGTTTTTTTTTTTAATTTTCATTAAAATTTGACGTCATCATATTATAGTCTGAGTATAATGACAATTATAGTCGGACTTTAATTAAAATTATTATTGAGTCGTCCATAATATGCCTATTAATCACATACCTTCCAGTTTGTATGAAACTCGACTATAATATGGTCATTCTATCCTTATTTTCAGGCATATAAATGGCTAATTATATGCCCGAATGATATGAATAAAATTAATTTTGCCTCACTGAGTTTTGAAATAGTAATTTATGCAAAAAGTTGCCAATTTTAACGAAAACACCTGACTTTGTGACGTTATTTATGTACGGCTCTGTAATGGGTTTGGTCAAACGTGATGTCTTAATGTCGACAAATGTTAATTTCACATTTTGTTTGAATGATTTTCAACAAAATTATGAGTTGTATTTTCATTGAAATTTTATATTGCTTTGCTAAGTTGCATTGACTGTAAGTATCGTGGCTTCAACACGTGAGTTGTTTTACAATGTTCTCTCAATGATTATCGCCGCTGCTGCTCTGATTTATGTACAATTAATTTTTACTAGGAAGAAACTCAAACAAATCCTTAACTTTTTTCTTTAAATTCAACAAAACATTTTGTTTTTATTTCATTTTTTTTTAACGCAAATCAATTTTTTGTTTAACAAGCATGGATTTCCTTTGTTTTATTTTTACAGACAATACTAATATGAGGCGTCAAAGTGATGATTATTCACGATCACATCTGTCAGGTAAGATACAGTGAATTTTTCATGTTTTTTTGCATGTTTATCATTTAAACATTTTAACTCATTTGTACATTTTTTTTTACTTTTTTCCTATGGTTCAGAGTAATTTATTGTACCAGCGCCACTAACAAATCGTTTACTTCATTTAACTATTTTCTTGCAAGCGCTTCTTTATGCAATCTATCAGGTTTTGTTACGTTCATAGCATTGATGAATGTTAAACGTAAAGTTTGGTTAATTAGTTCTTTATTTTACCATACAATAAAGAACAATTACTTTAAATTGTCTTGCCTTGTATAGAGTATTTGTGAAGTGAAAATGATGTAATGCTTCGTTGGAAACTTGTTCATGTTTTATTAAAAAACATTAGAAGCTGACATGATCAATGCGATTTTTTAGAGTAACAGGATCTATAGCACTGCAGGGAGTTGTTGATTCTAAATTCCTTTTTTATTTGCAAATTTCCAAGACAAAAATACATCGCAAATGCATTAAAAAGTAGAAGTGAGCGGGCCGCCCGAAACTCGACTTAAAACCGGACCCGAACCCAGATCAATTTGTCAGGTCGGATCGGGTCTGGTGTTTGAATTTATTTTTTTATCTGGTCGGGTTTGAAAACTTCAACTAACAAAATCCGACCCGACCCGAAAAAATAAATTCACCTAATTATTTTCTCAAAATTGAGTTTAAAAAACATTTCGAATGAAATCTTTTTAAAAAAAAGTTCGGGTTCGGGTTAGGGTTTCGGGTTTGGGTCAAGGTTTCGGGTTCGGGTCAGGGTTTCGGGTTCGGGTCAAGGTTTCGGGTCAGGGTTTCGGGTTCGGGTCAGGGTTTCGGGTTCGGGTCATGGTTTCGGGTTCGGGTCAGGTTTTCATGTTCGTGTCAGGGTTTCGGGTTCGGGTCAGGGTTTCCGTTTCGGGTCAGGGTTTCGGGTTCGGATTCGGTTCGGGTCGGGTTTGAATTATTTTTTCGGTTCGGGTCGGGCTTAAAATTTTCATTTTGGATCGCGTTCGGTTCGGGTCGAGTTTGAATTTTTATTATGGTTAGGTTCGCCTTTGGAAAAAAAGGTTGATCCGCACACCTCCATTAAAAGACGATTGTAATGAAACAAAATTCCTGAAAAATGATCACAGCTCTAGGATTATCCTACAGACCCTGACTTGGTTGTTTCTTTAATTTGAATCGAAAGACCGCAATAGTTCGAATTACAAGCAGCAGCTTCGTATTACTGCACATTTCAAAAGTTTTCAACTTGTTGCGTCGCATGGCTCTCAGACATAGCTCAAAAACACCAGTGAGATAAATCTCAAACTTTAAAATGTTGCATCCTAAATGCAAATGGTAGCCAGGTGCCAGGAGATCTAATAATTCACTTAACGTTATTAACAATTAACAATAAATTAACAAAGGATATCGATTGGCATTTCCCAAAATCCCCTAACGTGGGTGTTGCCTAAACGAGGCCTCTGTTTGCAACAATTTTCCTCCATTAAAATGTTTTAAGTGACGATGAAATAAGGAGTTCAGGCACTAGACTGATCCCTTGTCTCGTGCCTGAACTGCTTATCTTATCGTCGCGTTGTCTAAAAAATTTTCACGGAGAAAAATTGCAACAAACAGAGGTTGGCATTTTAAGGTGGGCATCCTGGTGCCAAAAAAGTTTCTATGACAATGTTGGAGTGGTAAACGAGTACATTACTAGGCACTCGGTTCCGACTCGGCACCTGGCTGCCTACTTGAGAAGTATTAGTAGCCTTATAGAAGGCAGCGTGGTGCCGAAAATCTGTTAATGTTATCATAACGGAAGTGAAGTATAGTATTCGGTCATATTAATTTCAACTCAGCACCAGGCTGCGTACTTTAGATTTTCTATTGTAAACATAGAAGGCAGCAGCAGCCTGGTGCCGAGTTGAAATTTATGTAACTTATAGTATTCGTTACTGTCGTTGCGATGACATTAAGAGATTTTCGGCACCAGGCTGCCTCCTATGATGCTATTAATACATCTCAAGTAGGCAGCCTGGTGCCCCCGTTCACACATCCAACACCAGACTGCCTTCTGAAATCGTCCGTTTTGACCTGACGTTAAACTTCAAAAATCAAGGACCAGTTTCGAAGGTTAGCTTCGAAGGTTAGGTTAACGGAGGCATCTAAGGAAATTAATGGAAAACCAGAACAATCCAGGGAAATCCTCAATCCGATCAAACTTGGAACTCTTTCGAATCATTTCGTCATTGATATGACACTCAGCTAGAACAGTAGTGTCGTAGCCCAGGCCCGTAGCTACGAGGGGTTTTTGTAGGGCGCAGCCCCACTGAATTTTTCTGCGACCTCATGAAGTTTTTAGCGCTCTCAACTTTTCAACATTTCTTGTAAAGCAAAAGTACACAGATATTTTAGCTGTGCGGCTATTCGTACAGGAACGGAAAAGTAAAAGCCGACAAGTTTCTGATTTGTATGGTTGATAAGACAATAAATTTAATTTAAAAACTATTCTTTCATTTTTACGGTTTAAGCCACAAGCAGCACAACAAATAGTTAATTCCAGTAAATGACTTACTTTTAACAAATTATCCAACAGAGCCCAGTAACTGGGCTCTATATCCTTTCTTCAAATCAGTGCAACCGACGCCCGGAAGCTATCAACCAGGGTTGTATTAGCGTCGCTAATAGCGAAGCTAATTTCAAATACACTCGCTAATAGCGACTAGCGTTTCGCTAAACCCTGAATTAGCGAGGTCTTATTTTCGCTAGTCGCTAATCGCTAATTTTCTGATTCTAAAAGACTAATTCAATGGAAGATTTTCAAACTTATTGCTTTTTGCTGACCTACATTTTGCCAAATCAGTGAAGATTTATAAGTTCCCACCAGTTAGAAAAGTGGATGAAAAAGAAATCACTATAAATGTTTTTGAGAATTTTGAATAATTTTGGGCGTCAGATGACAAATATGATAAATAATAATATTTGTTGAATGATAACGCATGATTAATGTTAATTTGCATTGAAAGGTTCTGTCGGTTTTATCAAAAACTTCTCCAGAACTTTTGATATTAGATGGACAAACTGGTTGATGATACTTTTTCCAATGAAATCTTGTAATCTCCTAAGGGCTTTAGTTGGTCTTAAGTTCGGCCTAATAGTAAAAAAACTTTCAGTTAGTTTTGAAGACACAAGAACTAAACAAGAATCTATCTACTGCCTGATCTTTAAAATCTTGGCTCAAAGTTCCAACCATTTTAACAAACGTAAGCTTCATTTTTATGGATTTCCGTTACTGCCAAAACAAGAAATATAAGTCGAAAAAACTTTTCACCCCCTCAAAAGAGCATCAATACTACCGTCCAGTTAAATATCTTAACTTACATTTCAACCTTCAAAGTTAGCGACGATTAGCGTTCGCTAATAGCGACCGCTATTAGCGCGCTAATTTTTTCCTGATTAGCGAAATACGTTAGTGACGCTAGTATTTTTCTCAGTTAGCGTTAGCGTTAGCGTCGCTAAAAAAATTGGTTAGCGAATACAACCCTGCTATCAACTGGCTTTTATCCTTGTTTCTTGTTTATTGCAACTGGCGTGGACATTTTCAAAATTTTACAGTTTGAATTATTTACAAACGACAACACAATTTTTCTTCACAAAAAAACTTTGAGAAATGAATAACGGTCTTTTACAGCCGAAGTTCTATGATATTCCGAAATTACAGCCGAAATTCTTATGATAAATCAGAAACTGGTCGATTTTCACTTTTCCGTTCCTGTGATTGTTTTTAAAATGAAAGTCTAATAGTCATTAAGAGTGAATCTGCCAATTCATCGACCAAGTTGTGAAAAAACTTGAAAAAAACCCATCTCCGAATTTCGTTATCTATGGCTTATTTGATTCGTTGGACCTATAGGAGAAATTCGTAGAAGAACATTTGTCTCGAAAAAATATAGCTTTAGCAGTGGAACTTCTGAGAAAATGGTCTGCACTGGATAGTCGAAAATCGTTTTTCATCAATAACTTCAACAAGTTCGAATGCATTGGTCTGAAACTTTTCATGTTATTAGCCCTCATAGAAACGAATGTTTTGAGTATCCACTTGCCCGGAAGTTTTGAGTGAAGTTTCTTCGAAGTCGATTTGAAAAAAACTACAACGCTGTTCACACCAATGATCTATATTGCTGTGAAGAACATGTTCCCTAGTATCTAAAACCATATAGAGTTGACATGGCCAGCGCTGGAGTCAGTCAGATTTTGTCAAAAAGTAAAACTGACCACCAACGGGAAGATTTTTTGCGTTCGTCTGCTTTCGTGACTTACTGTAATTATCTAGAAACACTATTTTTTAGGAAATGGATCACGCCGAGGGGTGAACCACTTCCAGATAATCACCAAATAATCACCAGATACAGATAATCACTAAATAATCACCAGATAATCGAATAATCCCCAGATAATCACAAAAAACTTTTCTGAGAAAAAGTGGTTCACCACTCGGATCCCGCAGCTTTCTATTGATTCTTTACCACTTGGAAAAGCTTTGCAAATTTAGAAAATCTTTAAAATTTAGAGAAACCTTTTTGGATGAATTTCCTTCATAGAACCTCTTTGCACCTTGCTTATAATGATGAACTTCTACACACAGAGAAATCTCATGTTTATCTCAACTATATCGGGACCAACTATAATAGAGTTCCATTTCATAGTTGGGGTTGAATTGTTACATTACTTACTTACTTAACCGGCACTACAACCCATTAAGGGTCTTGGCCTTCTGCAACATGCTTCTCCAACCGGACCTATCCGTAGCTAACGTTTCCCAGCTGGATACCCCCCAGTTTCCTTTTTCCGTTGCTTGAGTCGTTGCCGTTTATCCTGTCCGATCCGAGGCTGTGTTGTTGAGTTCATAACCGGTATCCATTTTTTCCGGTATTTGGAGGTTAACCAAACGCCCAACCTACTTCCGTTTCCCCGATGACCCGTAGGCAAGTCATCAGGTAGCACTCTTAAGTTTAGCACAAAACTCCGAAGAGAATTGAGGTCCCGGGGAATACGACGTGGACGTAAAAAGAGCACTTGACACGGACTACTACACTCCGCTCATATGCAATCAGGCGCTACCCTATCTAACTACCCAATCCCCTTGAATTGTTACATGGTTACTGCAAACATGCTATACAAACCCCAGCACTATGAAGACGAAAATAGTTGGCCCCGATATAATTAAAGCATGAGATTTCTCCGGGTGTAAACAGTGAAATAAAACTCCAGATTTTTTGTGGAAAACATCACATTCTCTGAACGACGCCATCTTACTTAACTCTGCCGTAATTTGCATAAGAAACTTAGTGAATACTTTTTGAGAGAGAAAATATATGTAATTCTCTCTCAAAAAGTGATCAATAAGTTTCTTATGCAAATTACGGCAGAACTGTAATAAATATTTGTCCTGCATAATCCAAAAATTACTTCAACATTAAAACTCGCATGAACTTTCGAAAAGAATGTCTGTGTATGTATCTACTAATGTACTTCGAACTCGGCGCCACTGAGTCCTGTTATCGGTAATTTTGTCTTTGCGTCATACAAAACTAACAACATGTAGTTTTTATGCTTTTCGCTGTTCATGGTTTATTTTACAATTACACAATGTCTGAAAAACCACTTAATGACGTAATTATTAATTGAACATTAAACTAAAACAATTGTATTATTTAACGCTGCACTTTTTATTCATTAAGTAAACCTTACGCTTACATTTCCATGTTTTGCCATTAAAAAAAAGCTTTGTAAATTATTGTAAATTGTTGCGGCTATTTTGTTTACAATTTTTTTGTGGTCTAGATGTTTTTGAGGAAAGTGAAGCTGATTTGGTGTCTGAAAGATCTCCACGATCAATCAAATCAAAATCACCCGATTCTTTCCCATCAAAACCGCCGAAAAGCGATAGAAAAATTTCAAGTGGGTATTCCAACAATACGATTTATGTAAAGACATTTAATAAAGCGATTTTTCATTTTATTGTTCGTTCGTTTAAATCAAATTTTTATTTTCCATCTACACAATTTTCTCATCATTTGTTAAGTGTCTTCCATAATGTTTGTAGCAAAATGTTTTTTGTTTTCTAAATGTTTTTTTTTTATTTTCTTTATGTTTATTGCACGAACCGCACGATTTTATTTACATTTTCGTACTCCGCAACATCGCACAATATAAATGTTGTATAAATTTACGGTATTTTGTTGGTGTTTTGGTTTATGTATTTGTTTTGTGCACTCCTATAAATTCATATGATGACTGCCTGCAAATCATTGTTTTGGTAATGAAGATGGGTCTACGAATTCTGATTTGTATATGGAAGCCACTGGTAGACGACATAGTTCAGGTAATTTTGTTAGTCTGTAGTTTGTTGCTTGTGTGATGAATGTTACTAACAACTTCCAACGAATGTCAACATTTTTTATATTTTTTTTTTTTACAAAATAAGTTAAGGTAAGCGTTTGTTTTGCACAAAGTATCGACTTATAATATATCATCGATTCAAACATAAAATTGTTTCCATCGTCGTTCTATAAAGACAACACTAACGATCCAAGCAATTTCTATTTTTTTATTTATTTCATCAATGGCCGAAGCCTCCTGACTAAAGGGCTCATTATATTGGACGCGATGCGAATCACATCGCGTAAGGTTTGTGTAAAAGCTCAACTTGTCAAAACAAAATTTATTTTTATCAAGTTGAACTTTCACACAAACCTTACGCGATGCGATATGTCAAGAAGTAGTTCAGACACTCTGTTGAAATTTCATTATTCATATTTCAGCATTCGCCATTCGAATTGACGCCAACTTTACGCTAAACGAATGTAATTGTTTTCCATTTTCATAACAAAAGAATTTGTACCTAACTTCACGTTGAGTAAAATGCTATTCATATTGAAGTTAGCTGCAGTTTTAATAGTTCTATTGCTTTCTTTTGTTAGCGATTTGTTGGTAGATATTGGGTTATTATTTACCATTCAATAAAAAAATGATGAATGTCCAATAAAAAAATATCTTTTGTCCAATAAAAATATTAAATGACCAATAAAAAAATACATTTTCCTTTTACAAAATGAATTTATTTTTTCATTAAACATTTAATATTTTTTATAGGACATTTATTGTTTTTATTGGACAAAATCATTTTTTCTATTGGAAGGTTTAAAGAAACTGTAAAATAATTCAATTGTACGTCCATCGTTTATACCATTTCGAATATTTGTTTAAAATGCGTAAATTTAAGGAATGTGTGTATAGGTATATGTTCGTACTAAGGCTCGGAAGAGGTTCAATTCAAGTCACAACTTCATTGTTCTGCAACTTTTTTTATTGAGAACAAGAGCTATTGCAGAGGTTTTGGCGGACACGTCTTACAATATATAGCATTCTTGGTTGATTTTCATACCTTCTTATCCGAAATTGCCATTACTACATAATGCTAGAGACTCAATGTCATGGTTCTGACCTGACCTGATAACCTGAACATGCCGTCTATACTTCAATCACAAAATGTATTGCAATTACATAAAAAAAAACAAATCCATTCAATACAAAAGTTAAAGAATGTGTACCGAGTTTACGATGGCATCTGAAATGGTTTTTACCTTCAAATTGGGGAGGTTAGATCATCTTGAAGTCAGACCTGAATTTGACCTGTTCCGAGCCTTAGTTCGTACTACGTAGGAATTTTGAACTCGACTTACTTATTATCACAAAACGGCCGTCAAAGGTCATAAGGGACCCGTATGCATCACAAAAGATATGGCGAAGAGAATAAATGTTGCAAAAAGACTCGAACATATTTAAGTAAATATTGCCTTAACTCTAAAGTATATGCACTGAGGAAAATATCTACAAGCGTGTTTATAATAATACGCCCCGACGACGTATGATATACGCGGTGAATGTATTATCAACCTTATTTAAGTATTGTGTAGTAACGAACGTGTTATGAGCTCACATAATACGTGTACGGCGCTCGTAATGCTTGCACGGTGGATAAAATACGTCGGCGGCGTATATATAAACACAATTTCTACGTCGCTTGTAGATATTTTCCTCAATGTGCAATTACGTCCACATTATATTCGACTGAAAATTACTGAAGTGGCAATAAGGAAAAACCCGTCCAAAGCAACGGTGAAAAACCTTTCCATATCCATAAAAAAGTCCAAAGTTTGAAAAAAAAATTAAAAATTTTTTTTCACACAAAAAAATATTTTTTTTATGCTAGGGCCGACCTTCGAATCAACCTAGAAACTTAAGATAAGGATCGGAGTGGGTCGACCCACACCTGACCCACAATTTTAGCGAATCGACCCAACCCGACTCACAGTTTTAGAACGCACAGAAAAACGATTTCTGTGACTTGCATCTGTGGGTCAACCCGCTAAAATTGTGGGTCAAGTGTGGGTCGACCCACTCCGATCCTTAACTTAGGTGAGGTCTCTGAACCATACTTCCATACTCACTTCACCACTTTTTTCTCTATACCATTGAACAAAAAGCCTCATCATTAAAGAAATATTCACAAAAAACCACCAAATATGGTTTAGGGTCGCACACTAAGGACTCTACACCACGAACCGCTCTACAGATTTTCACTAATTTATCTATCGTGATTTTCTGATGTCCATATCTTTTGTTTGAAACCTTCAAGAGCGATTTCAGTTCTAATTTCGCAGAGATATAAGTCGAAAAAATGCGCCAACCTTCAAAAAACCACGTTTTTGACCAATTTTTCGACCTTAACTTCAAAAGTTCATAATCGATAGGATTTACCTGATTTATGTGGAAAACAAACGTTTGGCCCTAGTAGATATTCAGTTGTAGGGCCTTGGCTGAGTCCAACGACTCGAAATCAAAAAATGTTGTTCCATAAATTGTCGGGCCTACCTTTCAAACAAAAAAAAAAAAAGTATGAAAGTCGGAAAAGATTTAAAAAAACCGAAAACCACTTTGGCAGCCCGAGCTCAGCAGCCCTTCGTCCAAAAATGCCTATCTGCAATACCAAACCTTCTTTCGGTACTACCTTTCAGGGAAAAAAAAGATTTTGAAAATCGGAGTTTTACTCGTGTTCACGGACGGACCACAGTGATTATTTTGGGTAGCTGTCTTAATTATATAACTGCTCAGGAATTTGAGATAGAAATTTTTTGTCTTCAGCAAAGTTGTTCAGCATGAAGTGAGGAACAACTTTGCTGAAGAAGCAATTTTTCCATCAATTTTATTTCGGAAGTTATGACCTGTTATTACTGGACAAATTCTCGAATTCCAAATTACCAGAATTGTCATAACTTCTGAAATAAAATTGATGGAAAAATTGCTTCTTCAGCAAAGTTGTTCCTCAGTTCATGCTAAACAACTTTGCTGAAGACAAAAAATTTCTATCTCAGACTCCGTAAGAGTTATGCAATTTTGACCAGAACACTGCATTTTTCAGAAAGTTCGACTTCAACATTCGGTAACTTCTAAAATATAATTAATCGAAAAAAAGTTTCTTCAGCAAAGTTGTTCCTAATTTCATGGTGAACAACTTTGCTGTAGACCAAAATTTCTATCTAAAATTCCTGAGTAGTTATGTAATTAAGACCGCTACAAAATAATCACTGTGCGGACGGAAAATTTTTTTGCCGATTTGACTTGACATCTAACGACCATGATCGATGCTCCCCCCCAACTCCCTCTCTAAAACCGACTGGTTACAAACGTTGTGGTAAAACGCATAAGACTTATACTTTGTGCGGGTCCAAAAATTTAGAGAAAATCAGCGAAAATTTTCAACGAAATTCGCCGAAAAGGTCAAATTAGCGACAAAATCAAACAAGACAATCGCTGAAAATCTTTTGTTTTATTTCGTCGCTAATTTGTTTTTTTTTTAAGCGAATTTCATTCAAAATCTTCGCTGATTTTCTCTAAGTTCTATTCCTAATGACACGACGGCAGAAAAGTTGGGATTGGCACTATTCGTCAGCACATAATTCGCACTACGCACTGTTACTCCTTCTGCACAGAATACAACGAATGAAACTTTCCATTAGATACATAAAACGCACGAAAATCATCAAAATTCTCTGTGGAGGTGTGGAGTCGAGCAGGTTGAAAAGTACCGCACTAAGTATTCAGCTTACACAAAATCGATAAAGTAACATTTTTGGGACTTGCTGCTAGATATCACGAGACATATTAAGATATTTTTCAGCAAATATCTTCATCAATTCTGATTCTATTATAGCAAGTCTTAGCAAGTCCCAGAACTTTGAAGCTGCAAAAGAAGTATTTATTGTTTCCACAGTTTTGACCTCAAATTTATTATATAAGGGACTAGAAACATACATGAGGGAAAAGTCGTGCAAGGAATTTAACGGACCAAAGAATCACAGATAACACAGATCACACTTTTTAATGTGGTTGCCCACTGAATGTACATTAATTGTGCGAAATTAGATGTTGTTGAGAATATGTGCATTGTACATAAAATGTACAAAAAATGAGCCTGTAAAGTGGTATATATTTCGATGTACATAAAAAGCACATTTTTTGTGCCATTAAAGCTTGAAATTATTGCACTAGATCACAAGTATATTTTTCGCACATTTTATGTGCGTGATAAGCATAAGGTGTACACTATTCCTATCACATTTGATGTACCAAAAATGTGCTTGTGCTGTACTTTCTATAATTTAACACTTTATACAAATTTAACACACCAACACATAATTATCCGGTGGCACAATTGGTAAAGCAGTCGACTCATAATCCCGAGCGTCTTATGTTCGAGCCCCACAAATGGCAGAAATTTTTCTAATAAAAAAATGAGAGCTTGGCATAAAAAAATGTAGATGGAGGACGTAGCGATCATCAGAATAAGAAAAACCGAAATAGAAAAGTCGGAAAACTAAATTAAATTTTCCTTTCTTGTCTTACATAACATTATATGTACATGAAATGTGCTAGTAATTCACACTAAAAAGTACATTAAAGGTGCATTAGTTGTGTATTCAAAGTGTTTTCAATGTACATTAGATGTACATGTAATTCACATTAAATGTACATTAAATGCACTTCACGTTCCAAAGAAAAGATGTAACGGTAAGGGCGCTATTTAATAAATTAAATGTCCTGGAACTGGCACTTTATGTACATTTCGTGGGGTCGATTGTTATCTGGGAATTTAGATCGATTGCCGTAATTCCATTCTTTCTGTTACACTAAGAGAATAACTCTTGATGTTCCAAAATTCTTCTTTGTTACTAAAAATTCGAAATGTTATTCAATTTTGTTCAAATTACATTTTATGATAACAAATGGACATCCTTTATTCCCACAGATCAAGGGACCGTTTTAACAACTGACACCGACAGTTTTATTATCGGTCAACGAATATGGGTCGGTGGTATACGTCCCGGTCTCATTGCGTACATTGGCGAAACACACTTTGCACCTGGCGAATGGGCTGGTGTAGTTTTGGATGATCCAAACGGTAAAAATGATGGATGCGTTGCTGGTAAACGATATTTCCAATGTGAACCGAAGCGCGGTATATTTTCACGATTGACACGTCTCACCCGAGAACCATTGCCTGGTGGTGCGGCGTCGTCTAGTGATTTGTCAATGAATGTAAGTTCACGATCGATTACATCGCCATCTCGGTCCGGAACAGTTTCGCCAACGCAAAGTATGAAAAGTTTTTCGGGAAAAACACCAACGAGTAAGAAAATTTGAATAGAAATTCGGGAGTGTTCAGTAACTGTATGCCTTTTCCACAATTTAGAATCTAATTTGTCTGTTGGCGATAGAGTCATTGTTTCCTCGGGAATGGGAAGTAAGCCGGGTATGTTGCAGTATATAGGAGAAACGAAATTTGCGCCTGGAAATTGGTGTGGCGTTCAATTGGATGAACCTAGTGGAAAAAATGACGGAAGCGTCGATGGTGTCAAGTATTTCAGATTGAACGCATACTTCCGAAGAGTAGCACGACTGATACAAATTGTTTCATTTCAGATATTTTGATTGTCCTGCAAACTTTGGCATTTTCGTACCGATTGCTAAAGTTTCACTCTCTCCATCTGCACGAAAACCTCGTCTATCCCGAACGGGATCAAAGGAATCACTCACTTCTGTTGGAACACTTGGAAGTATTGCCTCAACAGCAACATCCCGTATGCGTATGAGCGCACAGGTACCGCTCACTGCTTCATATTAAATTTATTCAGAAACTGTGTACATACGAAATCACATAAAATTTTCAGTGCACTGCACCAAATAAAATAATTTTGTTATAAGATTTCTACTAATTTAATCCTCTAATTTGCTAACCGAAATTAATCCATTTATTTTAGCGATTATCGTCAACCGCGAAGCCCATAACAACGCCGAAAAATACATTTTCCCTTCAGGTATGACATTGTTCTTCCATTTTTGTTTTACTAACAAACCCGTATTTGCGAGCAGAACTCGTGAACTAGGTGGTAGATTTTTAGAAATTTTTTAATTTGCATTTTCCCTACTTTCAACTTTTCAAGTTCAAGGATGTGGGTATGGGCAATTATGGGTATTATTGTCCTTGCGATTAAGAATAATGAAAATATTAACGATTTTGAGCACTCGCTCGTCCTTTATTATCACCGCACCCACAATTTACGTAATGAACCCGATATTGTCAAGTTTTCAGTTCTCGTGTCAACTCTCAACGTTAATAATAACTTATATGCGCAATTACGAATCACATCTCAAAAAGACACGGACGAAAAAGAGACGGCGATTCGCATCATATATAGCGATGCAAAGAGAAGACTTCGTCACTATAGAAATATACTTTGACAGATTCTCTGCCTTACAACGCATAGCGACGTTATCAGGTGAGAGAATTTCATACATTTTCTCCCACACATACTTCTCGCTAAGATTGTTAACAACCACACGCATGCATGCGTTTGGTGGTATTCCACACGAATTAGGAAAACAAAAATTAGGAAAAACAAAAATTAGGAATGAGGCAATCACGAAAAACCAAAAGCAGGAAAATAATTTTTGAGAGAATGCGCCGCAGGCCGTGATAAATCCTAAAAAAAAGCGGGGTCGACGGGCGGCAGCCCCCGCGTAGGGGGGTCAATGGGGGAATTTCCCCCCTTGCGGTGTCTAAGGGGCAGAGCCCCATGCACGGAAGGCAGCCTGCAGGGCGTTAGTAGCTCGCCGCAGGCGCGGGTGTTTAGGGGGCAGAGCCCCCTACATACCAAAAATAAGATTGCGACCTCCTTAGAAATTGAAAACTTTTATGTTTTTCCTGATTTATTTCCTTCCTGATTTTCGTTTTTCCTAATTTTGGTTTTTCCTAAATTTGGTATTTCCTGATTTTTGTTTTTCCTTATTTTAGGTTCCTGACTTTCATTTCCTGATTTTCATATCCTGATTTTTGGTTCCTGATTTCTTGATTCCTGATTTTTGCTTTTCTAATTCAGGTGGACATTCGCGTTAGATAGTGTACACACACACTACCGAGCATCAGAATATGTTCATTAGGGGTGTCCAAAATTGTATGGGAAAATTAAAGTTGCAAAAACTTTGGGCACCAACCGGAATATTACTTTACATGTATCATTGAACAAAAAAGTATCCGCTCGCGTCCACTCTGTCCGAGGTGATTTAGGGGTAGCTCAATGACGAAATGTGACCAAAAACGCGAAAATCGTAAAAAATGCAGAGTTGTGAAAACGTGTATGATATTGGGCGAAGATGAAGAGTTGTGTTAGGGCAAGTTTAGTTTAAACCCATCAGAATATTCCAGAGAAAACGGGTTTTCAGTTGGTTGGAGTATCTATGGTATGTCTGTGCCAAGAATGCCCGTCAAAGAGGACATGTCAAGCTGAACTTCTGTACTCTAAGCCGTGGCGAATATTATAGACCATGAAAAAAGTTCTTCTATGAAATATTAGGCTTAGATTCTACTTTAAAATAACGTAAAAACCTTTGGTGAACTTAAGCGTAAATCAGACAAACTCGACCAAAACTCGTTTTATTTACATGATATTCATTTTACAGATGGCTTTTTCGTTAAAAAACTTCGAATTTCAGCTGTATTTCGACCTAAAAGGTTTGTTATAGGTGACTAAAAAATAATAATAATTTTTTGGAATTTTTCCGAAACACTTAGCAGGTTCGTATAGTTAAAATATTACTTTTCCTCACCGTTGGCAAGCTCTTTTCATATCCTCGTCTCACTGTGTCATCCAAAATACGCTCAAACTATTCTTCTCTAAAAGCCACTAAAATTACCTTTCCAACGATACCCCACTCGAGATATTTGGCTAAAATTTGAATTTTTTCATGATCTATAATATTGGCTTGACATGTCCTCTTTGACGGCCTCTCCTGCCGCAGACATACCATAAATACTCCAACCAACTGAAAAACCGTTTTCTCGTGACTATTCTGGAGGGTTTCAACCAAACTTGCTCTAACACAAATCTTCATCTTCACCAATATCGTCACTTTTTCAGAACTCTGCATTTTTCACGATTTTCGCGTTTTCGGTCACATTTCGTCATTGAGCTACCCCTGAATCACCTCGGATCGAGCGGACCCCATATAGTTTTTTGTTCAATGATATATGTAGAGTAATATTCCGGTTGGTCCCCCAAATTTTTTGCAACTTTAATTTTTTGGAACGCCCTAGTGTACACCTTATCACGCACATAAAATGTGCGAAAAATGTACTTGTAATCTGGTGGAATAATTTCGAGTTTTAATAGCGCAACAAATGTGCCTTTTATTTACATCGAAAAATGTACTACATCACAAGCACATTTTTGGTACATTCAATGTGATAGTGATAGTGTACACCTTATCACGCACATAAAATGTGCGAAAAATGAACTTGTGATCTAGTGCAATAATTTCGAGTTTTAATAGCACAAAAAATGTGCTTTTTATGTACATCGATATATATGTACCAGGCACATTTTTTGTACATTTTATGTATATATTCTCAACAACATTGAATTTCGCACATTTAATGTGCATTCAGTGAGCAACCACATTCAAAAGTGTGATCTGTGTTATCTGGGAAAATCGTACGTCGACGAAGTATCTTTGCATCGCTTATTTATGAATGAAACAACAATAGGCGTTCGACTATTCACATCTCTGCGGAGACTGGTCCACTCACCCTACGAAGATAAATTAAAAAGTATATTTGGCCGCGAAACTTTTCGGGTGGACATCTGGCAGGTGCTATTTTTTGAAAAAAAAAAGACGGTCTTCGGACCAGATGGGCATATAAATTAGGTCCAAACCCACCACTAATTTCTAGACACGAAAAACGGGTCTCGTTGCCTATTTTTACGCACTAGCGCGATGACACACTTCGTTTTTTATGCTCCATCACTTCTTTCGTTTCATGATTTCGAGTCACTTCTAATATCGTATTCACCTCCCGATCACATCCATTACACCGAATCGTTTTTCTAGTCGTTGAATGAATTTCCATTCACCTCAGTTTTTTATGAGTTCTGACTTCATGCTTAATCAAAACATTCCTAATTTTTACTAACTCTGTTTTTTTTAAACAAATCGCCTAGAAAATGTTTGTTAGAGTGCCATGTAAATTACAATAAAAACGATGAATGACCAATTTTGTTTTTAAATAAAGTGAGAAAGTCTAGGAAAATATTTCTTAACTTTTTTGGGTATATATTTGCACCTTGGACATGTGAATTTTAATGCTGTACGATGTACGTGTGGTTATGTATGTGAATGCACTTCAAGTTCGAATACATAAACAGCATGTCATCTTGAATGATCTTATGCTCGTTTTTGAAATACCTACTTTTCGTTATGTAATTTATGCTGGTTCATTGACAACGATCTATAAAAGGGAACTAATGAATGACAATGACGCAAGTCAAGTTGATACTTAACAGTCCTACTTGAGTGGAAAATATTTTAACACAGCGCTTATTTTAAAAGAATTCGTAATATTGTACATAGAACCTGGCGCATGAAAATATTTCTTATTCATTAGTTTATTCAATCGCGTAAGCTCAACTTGACAAAAAAAAATTATTTCCGTCAAGTTGAGCTTTTAAACAACCCTAACGCGATTTATTCACAACGAGCGGAATGTAAGAGGTCAGGCGAAACTAATTTTCCCCCGGGGAATGATCCCCCAGATAGGAATTATCGCCTAGACAAATGGGATTTATCACCAGGGGAATTATCGCCTACGAATTTTTCCCCAGCAATTTAAAGTGGTTAATTTGTATGAGAAAATTCCCTCTCAGGAGATATCTTCCGGGTGATAATTCCTGGGCGATAATTCTCATTTGTCTGGGCGATAATTCCGTGGCTGATAATTCCCATTTATTTCGGTCTGTGGGTAATTCCCTAGGGGATATTCACTGGGGGAATATTCACAAAATACGCACCCTATTGGTAGGGTGCGTACTTTGCAAATGGCATTGAGATAATCAATTTGCTGTCATTTTAATTTTGCTTATCTCCACTCGAATAAATTCGGCTTTTAGGGTGAAAACACTGGTTACGAGCCTGTTTAGAAATTACTTCAGTTACGAGCCCCTATCGTCTATTCTCAAAAAAAGAACAAAAGAAAGGCTCGTAACTAGCACAGGGCTCGCTACCGGTGCACTTATCCTATTCCAAATTACGCTGCCATAAAAGCTTTAGATATTCGCTGCCAAAAGCACGAAAAACACTATTGGCGCACAGGTCTATCGGCGCACAGGTCTATCGGCACACAGGTCTATCGGCACACAGGTCTATCGACGCACAGGTCTATCGGCGCACAAGTCTATCAGCGCACAGGTCTATCGACGCACAGGTCTATCGGTGCAGAGGTCTATCGGCGCACAGGTCTATCTGATAGACCTTTGCGCCAAAATCTATTTGATTGAAGTAAAACCTCTTCGGGTAGAAGAAAGCTCTTGACTGCGTGGTTGTTAGTGTGCTTAGAGTGCTAGATTGGAGAATATGAAAAATGCTTATTATATAATGTTGACATGCTGCCTGCAGTCACTTTTTGATCATGTTCTTAGATTTAATTTCTGGATCCATTTGAAGTTCTAAAACAGGCCCTGCTTCAGATGTGTGTCAAAAAGAATGATCAAGAAATACAACCTTACCATCCACATGCCACTTGTGGTATAGGTCTTCGATTGTCGAAAATTTTATGTCGCGACATTCAAAAAATATGCTCGCTCTCATATATGTAACACCAAATAAGTATCGCTCCTTTATGTCGCTGACAGGCACGCCTTTTAATTATTTTTAGCCGAATCAATAGTACTTTTTGATTAAAATTATTCTCATTGAAAAACAATCAACAATCGAAGATTAACTGGACAGAAATTAGCAACAACAACAACATTGTGCGTAAACTCATGCCGCACAGATTGTTCGTGTGTTCTGTGTACAGTATTTATGATGCAATAGTTGCGGAACGTTTAAGGAAACACTTTCGAAAACAAGTTTCTTTATATTCAATTTTCAATATCAGCAATCCGCATCGGTTTTATCGGTGCGTTTCAGATACGTAAGACAAATAAGACAAAACGTTGCTTGATTGAAGATATTGGAATTCTCGATATCGGATTATTGTAAATGGTTAAATATGAAGGCATAAAAGATTGTTTGTTCCACTTTGGCTGGCTTGGTATGATGTGAATTAAATATGCGTAATGAGTTGATGGGAGTACCGTGTGGGATATTCACATAGAATACAGAATATTGTTATTACACTTGTGTACTGACATCAAGCTCCAAGTTACGTAATCAAATTTGATAAAAATGTTTGTTCTTTAATCGGCGATCAATTAAGAAAATTTTATTTGAATTTTAAGTGAAAGGGTCTCGGAAAGGATTACCATTAGAGATGAGCGGGCTGCCCGAAACTTCGAGAAACCCGACCCGAGCCCGAACCCGAATTGTTTTTTTCGGGTTTCGAAGAATTTTATCGGGTCGGGTTTTGAAACAGTTCGGGTTTCGGGTTTCGAAAATTTTAATCGGGTCGGGTTTGGTCCGGTTCGGGTTTAGAAACAATTTGGGTTTCGGGTTTCGTAAAATTTTATCGGGTCGGGTTCGGTCCGGGTTGGGTTTCGAAAAACGGTCGACCCGCTCATCTCTAGTTACCATAGTCCTTAGTTCTTCGCACAGCCTGGACTCTTTTGCGAAAACATTTTCGCCATTAGCGAATAATCCGTTACGCCACATGCACAATGACAAGACTTTAGGGATCAGACTACCTGCATACAATAGTATCATAGGTTAGGTTAGGTTAAATGGGAAGGGCGGACCCTAGCACCTAAGCCGCTGATGGGCCTGTTGTGCATTCCCATGGTGGTTTACCTATATCTTGTTTGTACGATTTAGGTAATCCAGGATGTTGCTGGGTGGAAGGATCCAGATAATGTTGTGAGGCAGGATGTATGCCCCAAGGCTTTTGGCCCTGGCTGTAATATATACTGGGCATTTACATAGAAAGCGTTCAGCTGTTTCTGGACCGCCACATTGTGTACAATGTGGAGTGCTTACCACACCGATGGTGTGCAGATGTTTGTTGAGGGGGCAGTGTCCGGTGAGAATTCCGGTCAGACGTCTAAGGTTTCTTCTGCTGAACGAGATGAAATATTTTGGGTTCTTGCTACTAATGCTGATGCAGTTCCCAGATTGAGTGGCATGCTCTAATGTTTTCCAGTATTTCATGAAGGATGAAAGCTTCCATTTGTTGATGTGGTTCCTGAAGAATGAAGAAGGCGCTTTAACGCCAGGGTCTGGGCCTACGATCGGACGCGTAGCTCCTACTCTCGCTAGGCCATCAGCAATTTCGTTGCCTTCTATATTGCTGTGACCAGGGACCCACGTGGGTGTGACTTGGTTATTGTTGGCCAGTTGTTGGATGTTCTTCCTACACCTTATCACGATTTACGAGTATATCTTATAAGCATAAATGGCTTTGAGTGCACTTTGGCTGTCGGAGCAGATTAATATAGACCTTCTTCTAATCCCTGACTTTAAAAGTTCGTTACCGCTTTGCGAGATTCCGGCAATTTCAGATTGTAAGATAGTACCATAACTCGTAACTCGAGTTCCAAGCTACACAACGCAAGACAAGTTAAGTTATCGCTGATCAGCAATACAAATATCAATTAAGAGTTTACAATGCGCTTTACTTACTTAATCGCTACTACAACTACTTGCCAACCGGCCCCATCCGCACCTAACTTCTCCCAGCTGGTTACTACCATTGTTCTTAAGTTGGTTAGAGCTTCATCATGCCATCTGCATTTTGGTCGCCCTGTACCTCTTTTGCCCTAAGGTCTAGTCATAAAGATTTTCTTAGGAACAATCTTGCTAACGTAGTCGGTTCATTAATGAGCGATAGCTACTTTATGTTTTGATCTTCCTGTCCATCCGTCCGTATGTGCGTGCTTCACCGGATAATCACCAATGATGACGGGGAACAACCGATGATCCAACGTGGAATCACCGATGCTTCGACGGTGAATCATCTATGATTCACCGGGGAATCACAGATGATTCACCGGGGAACAACCTATGATCCAAATGGGAATCACCGATGCTTCAACGGTGAATCATCGATGATTCACCGGGGAATCACAGATGATTCATCGGGGAATCACAGATGATTCACCGGGGAATCACAGATGATTCACCGGGGAATCACAGATGATTCACCGGGGAATCACAGATGATTCACCGGGGAATCACAGATGATTCACCGGGGAATCACAGATAATTCTGATGACGATGACTCTTCGGGTAAGCACATATGATTCACAGTGGAATCACCGATGATTTACCGGAGAATCATCGATGATTCACCGGAGAATCACCGTTGATTCACCGTTGATTCACCGGGGAATCACCTATGATTCACCTGGGAATCACAGATAATTCACAGTGGAATCACCGATGACTTACCAGGGAATCACAGATGATTTACCAGGGAGTCACAGATGATTTACCAGGGAGTCACAGATGATTCACCGGGGAATCACCGATGATTCATCGGGGAATCACCGACGATTCACACGATTCACCGGGGAATCACATATGATTCACATATGAATCACCGATGATTCACCGGGGAATAACTGATGATTCACAGGGGAATCACCGATGATTTTTAGTAGCTCTGGCTAAGTTCTGCTCTCCATAAAGTTAACTGAGCTTGTGATTAAATTGTTTGCGCCATCATCGGTTCCGTTTTTCGTCAAATACTGGTCTAACTGCTGACAGCAGTTTTCCTTCGAGTGTGTGCTCTCCTGTTATTCGTCAAGGAGAGTCCTTTGTCCTCTACTTCTAAAAAAATCTCGAAACCTTCTCCTTGGTCTACCACCCCTAAGTCGTGCATCTGGAACCTGTGCATCCAAGATTCGTTCATGGCATCTTTCGAACAAGCCCAAACCAGCTCAGACGCCTTCCCACCTGTTCCACAGAGGAAACCCCTAAATTTTCCCTACGATTGACCTTCACGAAACTCCTAAGAACCCTCACATGGAAAAACAGTTGAAAATTTCGAAAATCCTTCCAAAAACATCTTCTGGAAATCCTTGATGAAATGGAAAATTCTTACAAGAATCTTTTTTTGAGAATCCTTTGCCGAGAAAGTTTAGCTTTAAAATAACCCTGTGCGGTGGTAGCAATTGCCAAGAAAAAGCGAGAGACTTAGATTGATCGGCACAAGTACAGCATTAAATCGAGCATGCTCATGTAAATAAGATTCACATTGCCCTTGCATACTGACATCCAAAAATTCCTAATGTTTCAAGGAGGTGCTCCGTGAAAAGCAAAACCACATCGAACATTTGCTCATCGAACGCGATTTGGACCGACAGGATTCTGAAAACAATACAATGATGTATCAGAAAACCATCAATCAGGTTTGTAAGACCAATGACGCATCGAAAATCTTGTTTCCACTTTGATTTTCATTGACAAAACAGTGTTTTTCGATGCATTCGGTTTCTTAAAATTTCACTAAAAAATTATTTAAATAAAATCGCTAATAGAAATTTAGAAAAAAACATTTTATTAATTGAATTAACGAAATAACAGAAAGGTGACGACGCTGATCGTTGGGCCGAACTCGTTCGACGGCGAAGTGTTCGCTTGGCCGATTTGCGCCGTGAATTCCAAGGATGGCATGGAGCCCACGAACGACACTGCATACTACACGATGTGCTACTGACAAACTAAATTTACTAGACATTCAACATTAGTTGTATTAAGCGATCCTACTAATTACATGCAATACATTTAATCATTTTTATTAAATAATTTTTTTTTTTTGTAGAAATTAATTGGCTGAATGACGATAAAGATTTCGTATAGCAGATTTTAACTAATTTAAAATGCTATCGATGTCATTCCTCGATTTTGATCAATTCTAACACAAATATCAGTAGATTTTTGTTGATCAAAAGTTACTTTTGGACTCGCATTTGTTTTAACTTTTAAGTCCTAAGTATAAAGAGCAATTTTTCAATGCTTTTGTAGCTGCGATATTTTTTAAAAATTAATTTTGTAATTTTTATTAAAATAAATCATTTTTCGGTGGCTTTGTTTCAATATCTTTTGATTTTCATTACTTTTTCAGCTGCTGATGGACTATTGAATCAAGAATTCGTGGAAATAAATGTCTTTGAAAAATTATGTTTTTATTTTACTTTTATGTTTCGCAAATATTTTCCAAGAAATTATGTGATTACCAAATGTTTGTCTGCTGGACTCACTAAAAATTTCAGTGGTTAGTAACAGGCTCCCAACAACATAAAAACTCAAGCCCAACTTAATCATCCTCAGTCACTAACAATCTCCCACAGTCCTCAATAATTTTGAAAAAAAACCTTCCAAACTGATGCAGTCATGAGAGAGCCGTCTACAAATTGTCGGCAGCGGCTAGCCGAAAAAAAAAACATGGCGACGACTAAAACTCGGCCTAAAACGGTGACTGGAAAATCTATACTTTGAAAATGTTTGTGTTTCCAGGATTTGCAGCCTTTACCCCGGTTGAGCAAATATCTTTGTTCTGAGCTAAAGAATAGTGTCGTTTGTGTTAGCGCCAGTTTTCTGTTAAGCTTGCTTTCTGACTCATTTGCTTACATCTGATTTTTTGAAATGTAACTTTAAGTTTTAGAAATTAACTTCGATTTGGGTATGATATGCCTACACTTTATGC
This sequence comes from Pseudolycoriella hygida, assembly GCA_029228625.1. Classification (NCBI taxonomy): domain Eukaryota; kingdom Metazoa; phylum Arthropoda; class Insecta; order Diptera; family Sciaridae; genus Pseudolycoriella; species Pseudolycoriella hygida. The sequence continues at coordinate 60,876,628 of CM055403.1, read as the reverse complement.
TTCGGCTAGGGATTACTATCAAGCAGATCGGGTCCTGACCTGGTTTTATTTTGACCTGGTTCTAGGTCGGAGGAAAATCAAACCTGGTTGACCTGGTTTTCTTATATTGAGAAGAACTTAGGGCAAAATTTCACTTTAGGTCACAAACCTAGATACAATTTTTTTGTGCTCGTACAGATGTGGGGAGGTTCCCTGATGACAATGCAACAAGAATTTTAGCGTGGAAGCCGGATCGACGCAACTTCCTAATGTTTTTTAAAGCGGACTTACGGGCTGCGTCACACTTTACCTTTTAAGAGGTTTTTGTATGCGATATCAGCCGTTTTGGAAGTTTGCAGTTGTTAAAACTAAATTTCACGAAAAACAGTTTTCGTTTTTTGAAAATCTATTTCCCGAAAAAAATTTATTTCAACAAAAAATTTTCTCAGAAAAAAGGTTTTCTCCGAAAAAAAACAAAAAAAATATTTCCGAAAAAAAAATTTCTCAGAAAGAAAATTTTCTCAGAAAAAAAATTTCTCTCCAAAAAATTTTCTCCGAAAAAATTTTTCTCAGAAAACATTTTCTCCGAAAAAATTTTCCAGAAAAAAAAATTTTTCGGAGAAAAAAAATTTTCTCAAAAAATTGTTTTCCGAAAAAAAATTTCCAGAAAAAAAATTTTTTTCAGAAAAAAAAAAAAAAAATTTCTTCTCAAAAACCCTTTTCTCCGAAAAAAATTTTCTCTGAAAAAAATTCTCCAGAAAAAAAAAAAAATTCACAAAAAAAAATATTTTTCCGAAAAAATTTCTCAGAAAAGAAAATTTTTTCTCAGCAAAAAAAAATTTCTCCAAAAAAATTTTCCTCAGAAAAATGTTCTCAGAAAACAATTTTCTCCGAACAAATTTCGGGAGAAAAACATTTTCTCGAAAAAATAAATTTTCCCGAAAAAGACTTTTTTCAGAAAAAAATTTCTCCAAAAAACAATTTTATCAAAAACTAATTTTTCAAAAAAAAATTTCTCTGAAAAAAATTTTCACCGAAAAAAGTTTCCATAAAAAAAAATCGGAGAAGAAAATCTTTCAAAAAATTATTTTCCAAAAAAAAATTTTTCAGAAAAGAAAATTTCTCCGAAAAAAGGTTCTTCTTCAGAAAAAAACGTCTCTGAAAAAATTTTCTCAAAAACAAATTTTCTCCAAAAATATATTTCTCCGAAAAAATAAAATCTCCCAAAAACATTTTCTCAGAAAAATAATTTTTTCCCCGAAAAAAAAAATGTCTCCGAAACAAACTTTCTCTGAAAAAATTTTTCTGCGAAAAAATTTTTTTTGCACCGATCTCTATAACTTTCCCTAAGAAACCAACTGTCTAGCTATTCTAATTCAGAAGATAGTAAAAAATCAAGATGGCGTAACTTTGACAGCTGGCCGCCATTTCATCAGGATCACAAACAAAATTCTACTCACCAATCTTTATAACTTATAACTTTCCAGAGAATTTTTTTCTCAAATTGGAGTGCGCAGAATATTGCGACACTATTTTGCACTATTATGCACTATTTTTGACTCCAATTTCGGAGCGAATCAGTCAATAGAATATTAATATAAATTTTGGATTTTTGGACTTAATCAAAAATTGACCATTGTGCCTTTGCTACAGTCGTCCACACGTAGTCACGTGACCATAATGTAGTGTGAATATTATCTACGCGTTCAGTGAAGTGTCGGCTTAGGTCGAAGATTACAAAATTTCATGCAAAAATTCAATGTATTCTGTTGTTGACTAAATTCGTAATGTCAGGTGACGAGAAGTAGTGTGCTTATCGGCTCATGTAATTATGAAATTTTGTATACTTTGACATAAGCCGACGACGCCGGTTGCGTGAAACACGTGGATTAGTTGACTAAGAGAAACTGTAGTATTGCCTGCACCAAATGAGAGAATTTCCCCTTCACGTATTTAGTTGGTGTACCCCAATGGCATTATAATACATAGACTGGGTGTACGTAACCATCAGCTGTAGCAAAAATGAAAAAAACGTAACTTGTGTATAGTATGCACATCGCACACCAACTAATACACAATTCACGCTGAGTTGTTCTGCTGAAAATACTTAATCCACCACATAAATTTTGCGTAATTTGCGAACACTACCAAACATTTCGCATTTCACTTTTGCTTTAATTTGTATTAATTTTTGTCAAAGACTGCCAGTCTATATTTATAATATGTCATTAGAATAAAGGAAATTGTTTCATACAAATTTTCTAAGGTAAGTGAATTACTGGAACTTCACTGACAAAACTATCCACCCCAAAGGTAAAGACATCTCTGGTGACTTTTAAGGTTCACATCTACTGTCACCCCTTCAATTATTGCAAATATTCTAGTTCTTGTAGCATTTGAAAGATCTCATACCGTTTGTCAGTTTGTGTACGAAACAATTCACAATGCATCCTGATTGTTAATAAATTGCAATCCTTAAACAGCCTTCCACTGTACTGCATCAACGAGGGTACTCATGGCAGCACAAATCTTCTACTCGACAACACGAAGTCTTAGAAAATTTCGATGCATATTTTATATACTGCACTCGAGCATAGTATAGAGTCGGCAGATGCACCAATATTAGTTAGCAGGGGCACTAATACTAGTCGGCAGGGACACTCATATAGAATATACAAGTAGAGAGGTATTCCCCACGAATTAGGAAAACGAAAATTAGGGAAAAATTAGGAATATTAGGAAAAAATATTATTTGCCAAAAATAAGGAAAAACAAAAATGAGGAAAAACTAAAATTAGGAAAAACTAAAATTAGGAAAAACTAAAATTAGGAATGAATTAAATTAGGAAAAACCAAAATTACGAATCAGGCCATCAGGAAAAACCAAAAGCAGGAAAATAATTTTGAGAGAATGCGCCACAGGCCGTAATAAATCCATAAAAAAGGGACAGAGCCCCATGCACGGAAGGCAGCCTGCAGGGCGTTCGTAGCTCGCCGCAGCCCCGCGCCTGCCTACATACCAAAAATAAGATTGTAACCTCCTTAGGAATTGAAAACTTTGATGTTTTTCCTGATTTTCGTTTTTCTTAATTTTGGTTTTTCCTGATTTTTGTTTTTCCTCATTTTAGGTTCCTGATTTTCGTTTCCTGATTTTCGTTTCCTGATTTTCGTTTCCTGATTTTCGTTTCCTGATTTTCATTTCCTGATCTTTGGTTCCTGATTTTTGCTTTCCTGATTCAGGTGGAATGTAGAGAATTGTAACCACTTAGGGGATGTTCAAAAATCGTCATTTATTGCAAAGTTTGACCCAAATTTCTATATACCGTCTCGGTTTGCTGGACCTCCTACCCCAAGACCGTTTGAATCTCTTGGGACCATTCTCACAAAAAATGGAAGAGTATTTTTGTGAGCCGCATGTTTCTGTTTTATTTAAAGTTAAAATTTACATGAAGGAGACCAGGAGGCTTAGGGCTTCTTAGATATGAAAGCTTTTGCAACGTTTAACGGGTCGGCGACTTGGATTGGGCTTATAAGAAATATAATAGTCTATCCTGTCCTTTCATGAACTGGAGAGGAATCCACTTCGGGAATTATTACTGTCCACCCCTTCCTACCACAGGGGTGGTTCGCCAACGGTCTTTGCTTGCTTCGACCCGTTGGTCCACTGGTGAGTGGCGACACCATGGTTTCTTGAGCTTGCTCAGCGGTGCCTGGGATGGGTGCACATCCCTACCGAAGTGGTCTGGTAAAGAGCCTTACCGCTGGGGGCTGGGGGCCCCCGGGTATAGTGTGCCATGCGAGATGGCCGCATCCGGCCCCAGCGTTTGGTTGAGGTGCCTAGTGGCGCAACGCGGGGGTTGTGGTAGATAGTGAGCTGCGTCAAAACAGCTTGCGCAAGCCACTTCGGGGACTCGCGTTAATTGGGCGTACCTCAATTCCGCACCCATGGGGGTCGTACGGTTAGAGCTTAGGCTAGGTACGCACGTTAAACTGCAATCACTTTGTGTCCACCTCTTCCGTTGGTGTACTGGTGGATAGCGACACCATGGTTTCTTGACCTTGTTAAGAGCCTTACTGCGAGAGCCTTCACCGAGGGGTTGGGGGTTTCCGAGTGTAGTGTTTCATGCGATATGGCCGGGTCCGGCCTCTGCGTCTTTTTGAGTTGCCTAGTGGCGCTGCAATGTGGTGGTTGTCGTAGATAGTGAACTGAGTCAAAGCAGATCTCGTGTTGAATTTGGGTGACTGCCACCCCTAGTCCTTCCTAGGCAACCAGGTTGTGAAAATACAGTAGAGAGATGATAGTATTTCAAGTCTTGCCTAGGTCTCGGAGGTCTGCAGTAACCATCCGGTTTTAGGGAGAGTCTTCGATGGAAACTCGTTCTAATTAGACGTGCCCAATTCCTCGCCCATGGAGGCCGTGTGGTTAAAGCATTGCTAGGTACGCGCGTTAATCTGCAACTTCATCGTTGTCCACCCCTCATGCATATCCACTTGCAGACGTAGTTTCTGAAGACGCATAAAGTATTGGAAAATAACTCAATAAAAGTTGTGCTCTTTCGTAACAAGGAGCAATCTACATGCATTGTCTGATAGCGACGGTGTTTGTATTTGTACGAGGAAAAATTGTTATTGGCACCGGATGCCAATACATAAGAAGTTGATATTCACATTCAGTCTTAAGTAATTTGTAAATTTTTTCAACAGCAAATCAGCAAGTAGCACATCGTGTAGTATGAGTGTCATGAAGCGTCGCATCGTCACCTTTAAACAAAGAAAAATGACAAGAAACTAATCACAACTTCTCTTTACTACTTTTTTTTTCTTTTAAATAGTTAAGGGAAACTATAGCGTCATTGGAGAAGAAGCTTGAAAGCGAGAAACAAAAATCAGAAGATTTGCAAACTAGCATTGACGAAGCGACATTTTGTTCAGACGAGCTAAATGTAAGTGGCATGTGACCGTTTTTACGATCGACCTACAATGGCATTTGCATACATTTTAGGTGTTGAATCAGGACTACAAAGATCGAATAGCAACACTAGAAGCTCAATTAAGTGGTAGTGAGTCACGGGATGGAAAAACGTCATCTGAGGATGCAGGTGAAATGAAATTATGGTATTTCTGCGAGGTTTGCGTCTAGAGAGATTGTGACATTGAAAATAATGTTATAATCGAGGTGATTTAAAGTACGGAACCTTAGGCTAAAATCTTGAAACGTGACGTCTAACCGTGTCAATTATAAAACGACGATTATTTCAATTTCAATTCGTATGAGCCGTTTGAAAGTTTATACATTTCAACATGAAATACGCTATACTTTGGCAGAAGCCGATGCCGCACTAGACTCGTTAGCTTCTGTCAAAGTATACGAAATTTCATGATGGAATGCATAAGACGACGAACACAATATTTTTCGTCACTTCACATATTATGACTTTCGTCATGAAATGTCGTACAGTGGGAAATTTTTTAAAAATCCGGATATTTCTCACGATTGAATGATTTTAGACAGCGTTATACGGTCGACGCGAGGATACGTTCACTTTTTGTCATCAAAGGGCCCATTCACTAAGTACGCACGTTAAAATAACTGTTTTTTACCCTCCTTCTCACATATTTTCATACATCATGATGTATGGTGCACGCTTTTTTCAAACCCCCCTCGTCCCTTAGTAGAGTGCGTACTTTGTGAATGACCACAAATTGCAAAAATTACAAAATTCCACATTCTCTTACATCTTCAAATGTTCTTTGTTACCTACATTTACCGCAATTTAAATAAGAACTTTGTTCTTTTGCGCAGGTTTTAAAACCTTGCGCAGAAGATCAAAGTTCCTACTTCAATTGTGGTAAATGTAATTGTGAAGCTTCGCGTTTTCGTTCAAGTTAGATAAAACTTTTAAAATTATGCTGCGAAGCCAGAGAAATTGATATTCCTCTCGACGCAAACCCATATGCAAAAATATCATCTGTATGTAAAACTTTTTCGCAGTTTAGACATATTTTACATTTTAATGACTTTTATTGAAACAGAACGGCAAAAACAAAACGAGTTTCTCATCAAGAATTCTATAGCAAAAGAAACTGAACGTATAACTTTGGAAATAACATCGAGCGTCGAGGCAAAAATCAATCAATTTACTGAAAAAATTGAAGCTCTTGAAGCTAACGAAAACAATTTCAGAGACCAAGTGCTGTATTTAACCCAAAAGAATGAAAAATTGGAAGAGGAGTTAAGACTTAAAGACGAGACTAAAGAACAAGAGTACCTGAATGTAAAACATATCGAAAACGAATTGCGTGAAGAGATTGCAGCTCTAAAGGAAGAAATTAAAATACGTGAAGATGCGTTGACTGGAAATGATAGCGAATTGCAAAAACTTATCGAAGCAAAAGATATAATTATCAGTGAATACAAAGAGTCTGCTATTGGATCAGAACAGTTGCATTTGATGATAGTGAAACAGAAAGACGAAGAAATTGCTAGCGTAAATGCGTCTTTACAAGAACTTCAAAAAGTGAACGAACTCCTGGGTAAAGAAAAATCAAATTTGAATGAGGAAATTGAGAAAAATGCGAGTCGATTACTTGACCTTGAAAAGCAACTGGGAGAAAGTACTGCAATCTCCAACGATTACAGAAATGAATTAGAGGTTAGTCGTAAACAGATCGTAGATAAGAATCAGCGGATTGAGCAACACGAAAATGTAATCAAATCGTTTGAATCAAGAGTAGAGGAGCTGCTCACTTTAAACAGCCAATTAAAAGAAAAAGAAAGTGAACTACTTGCGGCGAATACAAATATCGGAGAAGCACTGGAAAATGGTAAGATATTAGAAGCTGAGTTGCGCAAACAAATTGAAATTCAATTGGGAAACTTGGATAGCATTCAAGAAAGTAAGTCTGAACTTGAAATGCAATTGAAAAATCGAGATAAATGTATTGAAGAAGAGCAAAAGCTTTCACATGATCTACAAGTTAAGAATAAAGAAATCTCTACAAAAAGTGAATCGTTGGAGAAAGAGCTTAACGATTTTAGATCTAACTTGGAGAACAAAGACGATGCTTTCGTAAAATTGAGTGCAGAACTGAAAGAGGTTGCCTCCACGCTAACTGAAAAGAATTCACAGCTAGAAAAATGTGAGGCGAGCCTAGCCACTGCGTTGGAGGAATCTAAAGTTCTATCTGAACAAAATGTCGTTCTGACCAACGAAACGGAGCATTTGAAGACTTCGGTTGCTAACTTGAACGCTAAAATTGAATCTTTGGAAGACGTACAGAAAATCGATAAGCAAACTGTTGAAACACTGAATAAGGAAATATCTGTCCTGAACAGTCAAATAGAAGACGTAAGTAAAGTCAATTTGTCATTGAATGAACGTTTGAAGACAACCGAAAGTGTCTTGGAATCTGAGAAATTGGAAAGCCAAGGCCATTTGAATCTAACAAAAGAACTGAAAGAAGAGATCGATGGTCTGCAAAAACTAATTTCTACAAAGAACGAGGAGACCGAAAAACTTCTCAAAACCAATGTGGAGCTGCAAGTTAAGTTGGAAAAATCCGTTCAAAACGGAACCGAACTGCTGGAAAAACTCTCCAAGTTGGAAATCGAGCATGGAGACATCAGTCGTAAAATGAATTTACTGGAAGACAAGCATGAGCAGGTACGTTGCTTAACCACTTTTCTCTTGTTCACTTCCTAGCGAATATCCGTAGATGCCGCGCCGTCTCTTTAGTATAGAGTTTTCTTTCAAGAAATTTCTACACTTAAGTCTTGTTAGGATTCATGAAGATCTCATGCCTTCAGTTAAGCCTGACAAATGTACGCGTTCTTTTAGACGGAGTTTCCTGTAAAACTCTCCCACTTCAGGGTGTTACTCGGCAGTTGTCTAAAGAAACTCGAATCCTGAGAAATCGTGCACCATCCAAAACTCTATGCCTTGCTTACGGGCTCTAATGTGGGATATCTGGGTCGTAACACATAATTTAATAATATGCACGAAAGAGGCGCTAAGTATATTAGTGAATTATAAGAAAAATGTTGATCGGATGGAAGAAAAGCACGTGGAAAGCACATGCACTAGGTAAAGAACAAAAGAAATTGCTAAGTGCACGTGCTTTTGTTTGGCTCACCTTCCAAATCCGGAGGCACAATATACGGAGTCGACAAAATCTGGAGGCGTCAAAATCCGGAGGCGTCGATTTTCACTGCCGTCGTCAAAATCAGGAACCGTCAAAATTCGGAAGAGACAAAATCCTGAGGCGTCATAATCCAGAGGCATCATGTTCCAAATGATCGTCCGGATTTGGTAGCGTCCGTAATTTGAAGCCTCAGGATTTTTTATACTTTAATGAACAATTGTACTTCAGTGACGGCAGTCTGTTATGTTTAAAATTGAGGTGGCTCGTCATCCCCACGCCTGCAGCGGTCTTGGTAACGCTCTGCAAGCGGTCGTACTCTGCCTCTCAGACAACGCAAGGGGGATATTCCCCCTTGACCCCCTTTGCGTTACCTGATGCCCATTGTCTTCGCTTTATTTATTACGGCCTGCGTCGCAGTATTGTTGATAAAATATAAATTTGTATAAATAAACTTTAGCTGCTGTGATACAGATACATAAAACTTCGTCCAGATTTCGTCAGGATTTTTGCATTTCTTCCGTATTTTGACGCCTCCTCCTGTTTTTTCGTCCTGATTTTGACGCCTCTGGATTTTGTGCTTACGGATTTGGAAGACACCCTTTTGTTTACAACACTTAGAAATGCCAACTTCAAAAAAATTAACAACAATAAATGCATGGGATTATCTTTATGGTCAGCAAAATAATTGATTTTGGCCAGCAAAATTTTTGCTTCTTATCAGCAACATAATTGCTTCTGGTCAACAAATCTATTGCTTCTGGTCAGCAACATAATTGCTTCTGGTCAACAAAACTATTGCTTCTGGTCAGCAAAATTATTCTTTAGTCAGCAAAATTATTTCTTTGGGTCAGCGAAATTCTTGGTTCGATCTAATGTTTTTCATTTAATGTTCTTTTCGCTCAGCATAATCATTCGTGCTGCCAGGCGACATTATTGTTTAAGGTAACCGGTATTCTTAAATTATAAAAATGCACTTTGAAGATTTCTGCAACTACACTTGGTCCAATTTATCATTGTGCACGGTTTAGGTATTCAAGATATTCTCTAAACTCGAATGTTTAAAAGTGAAAGATGTCAAGGAACATACATAGCTTAATGGTCGGTTTTCTCCTTCATTATCATCGCGTGTAAGGAGTATTTACGTATTCAAACAAATAAAATTATCATTATTTGACATCGTTCACTTTGAAACATTCGAATTTAGAGACAATCTTATACCTTAAAAGTGCACAATTATAAATTGGACCAAATGTAACCCTAATAAAATACGAAGTGACTATTGGCACCTGATGCGAATAGTCATACATACAACTATTCGCACCGGGTGCAATTAGTCATTTATACAACTATTCGCCAATGGAAACGTTAAGGCCATGTGACTAGCAAGCATTGGAAATTTTCCCTTTCACGAAATGTCACAAAAACTAGGTGACTACAAAGCCTAAGTAATTTGCCTTTTTACGAAATGTCACAGACTGGGATCTAACAAGCATAGAAAGTTTGCCCTTTTACTAAAAATAAACTATGACGCCACCAAACCTGTAAAATTCGCACTTTTCGTTAATCGCGCAAAAGGTTTTTATTTATTTTGCTCATTATGAGTCGAAAAAAAAAAGTTTTTTTCTTTCAAATGGCCCAACTTTATTTTTTCGAATATCACGTTTTGGGAGTGATGGCTCTATTCTACCATATTTGAAAACCAATCTTTAGCAATGCGAGAAATAAAAAAAACTTTCGACAAGTGGAATTTTTTGTACATACTCATAGCAGTCAGCGCTGATAAGTTGCTTCATTAAAAATTTTCTGATGAGTCCACCTTGGCTTGTTCCCGAATTTTTTTTCTTAGAAAATTTTTTACTATCTCTTCATGGAAAAGTCGTAAGTAGACTAGAAAAATGTTATAAATTTGCTTATCAAAGTAATAATTTCGCTGAGCAAAAATAATTACTTTGCTGACCTAAAACATTCATTTCGCTGCCCAAAGAATAGTTTTGCTAACCATAAGCATTAGATTTGCTGATAAAAACAATAATTTCGCTGACCGAAAGCAATAATTTTGTTGGCAAAAGAAGAATTTTGCTGACCGCGAAGACTGCAGCAAACACACCGACTGCAACTATGAACATACTAAGAAGAAATCAAAATTACATTAAATAATTTATATTTAACGTCTACATTTTTTATTAGAGAGTTTGGACAAAACGACTTATAGCCAAATTTATAACATATACATATAGCTATAAGTAATAAGTTATTTATAAGTTATAATTTTACGTTACGAGCTATGATTTATAATTTTTAGGTTACAAGTTACAAGCTTACGGTACAAATTATAGGCTTATAGCCCAGATCAGTATTATAACTGACTCAGATCAGTACTGATCAGTTTTAAAAATGATCCGAATCAGTACTGATCAGTTTCGAAACTGATCCGAATCAGTTCTAAAATTGATCCGGACGAGTATCGATCAGTATCGAAACTGATCCGGTTCAGTACTGATCGGTTTTAAAACTGATCCGGATCAGTACTGATTAGTTTTAAAACTGATCCGGATAAGTACTAATCAGTTTTAAAGCTGATCCAGATCAGTTCTAATCAGTTTTAAAGCTGATCAGGATCAGTACTGATCAGTCTGAAAACCCTTATGAATCAGTACTGATCAGTTTTAAAACCGATTTGGATAAGTAATGATCAGCTTTGAAACTGAAACGGATCAGTACGGATCAGTTTCAAAACTACTAATCCAAATCAGTTGTGAAAGTGATCAATTCTGATGTGGATCAATTTTGGAACTGATCAGTACTTGTCTGGATCAGTTACAAAACTGATCTGGGCTATAAACTCATAATGTTAACTTAAAACGTCAAATTGTAACTTATAACGTAATCATATAACTCAAAAAAATAGCTATATATGTTATAAATTTGGCTATGAGTGCCTTTGCCCAAACTCTCTATTATCGAAAAGTATTATATTAAAACCGGAAAAAAAATTCGAAACCGGAGATAACTTGGCAGATAAATTTTGAAGAGTGGAGATAAATTAAATTAAAACGGAGATAAAAATGACCAAAAAGTTGAGATAAAAAAATCATTTTTGGAGATAGAAAAATTTGTTTTTGAAATAACTAAATTAATTCAGTAAATAAAAAATCATCCGAGAGGAGATAATAAAAAATAAAACGTAGATAAATAATTCAATTATTGAAAGTAATACAAAATCGAAAGAGAAATTAAAAATTAGAAAAAGGAGATGAAGTTAATGGAAACGGAAATAAAATAAAATTGAAACGCAGATAAAAAAATTGAAAAATGGAGATTATATAACTCCGGAGACAACCATTTCATTTTTCATTCATGTACATTTCTGTACATTTTATCTCCGTTTTCTAATTTTATATCTCCGTTTTCTAATTTTATATCTTCGTTTTCTAATTTTATATCTCCGTTTCCTAATTTGTTATCTCCGTTTTCTAATTTTATATCTCCGTTTTCCAATTTTATATCTCCGTTTTCCAATTTTATGTCTCCGTTTTCTAATTTTATATCTCCGTTTTCTAATTTTTATCTCCGTTTTCTTATTTTATATCTCCGTTTTCTAATTTTATATCTCCGTTTGCAAAATATCTCCGTTTTCAAATTTTATATCTCCGTTTTCAAATTTCTATCTCCGTTTTCAAATTTTATATCTCAAGATCCAAGAGCCATTGGTCAGACACAAAAGTTTTATCAATTGGTTGAAGAACGTTGAACATTCATATTCGAAGCATGATAGGTAAAATATCAAATCGTTAACATTGTTCATAGATGGCAGAATGGAATATTACTATCAGTGATGACAGACTTTTCAGAATAAAAAATTTGAAAATTCGAGAGCGGAGATAATTTGGCAGATAAATTTCTGAAAAATGAAGATAAAATATATTAATAAGCTCAGATAAAAAAATATTTTAAAGCGATAATTAAAGTTATTTTGGAGATAAATAAATTGAAATAGGAAATAGGAAGTTATAAGTTAACATATTTTTCTCTTCAGTTGCTACTCGAAAAAGCATCGCTCCAACAGAATATTAATGCCCTTCAGAACTCATCATCTGACACGAATTCCGAGGTGCATAGACTCTCTGCTGAGTTGCAACAAAAACAAAAGTCTTATGAAGAGCTGGTCGATAAATCGAACTCAATCCAGCTAAATCTGGAGAAAAAGTTGCACGAAGTCACACAAAATTTGGCAGCTAGAACTGCTCAATGGGAAGGTGCCAAAAATGAAATGGACGCCTTAATGATGCAAAAAATTGATCGCGAAAACGAATTGAATTTGGAATTATCGAAGATAAAGGAGGCAACAGTCGAAGAAAAAGTCAATTTGGAGCGAGAAATCGATTCGTTGAAGATTTCCCATCAGGAGGAAAAGGCATCATTGCTGAAAGAAATCGACACAAAACTAAAAGATTCGGAAGGATTGCGAGGCGAGTTGTATCAATCCATTGAACACTTGGAGAAAACAGTTCAAGAATTGCAGAGAGCCATTGAACAGTCGAAAAATGAATTGTTGGTGAAAGAAGAAACGTTTGACGCTGAAATGAAGAAATGGCAATCTGTGGAAATGAAGCTGAAACACCAGTTAGATGAGTCGATCAAAAATCAAACAGAGCTGAGAAGTAACTTCGATGAAATCACAAGGTCAGGTGTTGAAAATGTTGAACAATTAACGAAACAGTTGAATGAGAAAAGTCTGAATTCGGAAGAATTGGAGCGTCAGCTCAAAGATCTTCTGGCCATACACAATAAGGTAACAGAGGAACATGGTGACTTGACATCGAAACTAGCGGCTGTGGAGAAGGAAAACGAAGAACTCGCTCAGTCACTTGCCGAAGAAAAGGAGACTTTAATTTGTACAAAATCAAAGCTGGAACAACAATTGGAGGAATCGAAGGCTAAGTTCCAATCAACAGAAGATGAACAAGTTGATTTGGTTAACCGAAATGTTGAACTGGTGCGACAAGTCGAAGAATTGTCGAAAGCAATTTTAGAATCAACTAACAGTAAAAGTGAAACGAACAATCAACTAACAAATGTCTTATCACAATTCGAAGCATTTAAATTGACAGCGGAAACAGAGAAAAACGACATCAACGCCAGATTGACAGAGTCTTTGAATAAAGAGACCGACGGCTCTAATCATCGGAAGTTGTTGGAATCTCAAAATGCGGAAATGAGTCAACAGATAAACGAAAAGCAAAAAGAGATCGAAGTTATATCGAGCAGTTTAGATGAAGTTAAACAAGCGAATGAAGCATTGGTTGCAGCAAAGGGAGTGGCGCAAGAGCAAATTAATTCTTTACAAAATGAGCAAGTTGAGCACATCCGCACTATAAGAATGTTGGAGGACAAAATCGAGCAGCTAACGTCGTCTGTTAACTTGTCAGACGATTTGAAGAACGAACTCAATCACAAGGCCGAGGAAATCAAATCGAAAGAAATGAGTATCGCTGAATTGAAGCAACTAATCGAAGAGCAGGAAGCCGACAGTAAACGCTCAATGGATGCCATGGTCAGCAAAGACGAGCAAATCAAATCCATGCAGCTTCAGTTTGAAACAATGAATAAAAGTGTGGAAGGAGAGATGTCATCTTTGTCACTAGCAAACACTTCTCTGACTGCAGAAGTTTCCCGTTTGAATGTTCAACTCAAAGAATACGCCGAGAATTTCGTCGATCGAACGCAATTGAACAATCTGAAAGAAGAGTTCAGCATATTCGAGGAAACAAAACGAAATGAAATTTTCGATTTGACGCAGCAATTGCGTAATGTGGAAGAACGTTTGAAGAATCAAAGTGAGGATGTGAACAAATTGGAGATATTGGAAAGGAAGCAGAAAGAGATGGCGTATGCAATCACGACTTTGGAGCGGAAGGAAGCTCAATTGGTTCTGGAAAATAAGCAGCTCACTGAGAAAATGCTACAAACGAAGGTAAATTACTCTTTCGTCCATTATTTCTTCTTAAAATGATTTATTTCTATTAAGGCCGCCAACACTTCTGCCACAACAGTTGCTTTTGACGTCGATTCTGGGTCTCAGATTTCATTTTTAAATTCTATCATCGCAGACATGCAGAAGAAGAATGAAACTTTAATTCACAGAATTGAGGCACTTGAAAGCGCACCGGCAGATTTTGTAAAGTAAGTTACAAAAAATTCAATACGCGATTTCGACGCCCTCTATTGTTTCCATATTGTCTCTAATAGGATGAGGGTGAGGAAACCTTCATATGCACCTGGTCCATCAACGACCCAGGTAGTGTTGGATTCCCTCTTTCGATGATCTTCTAACTAGCTCCACTATGCTTTCGTTTCCTCGGAACAGCCTCACAGCATTACTTTGGGGAGGGGCTGCGTTTACTCGCCTACACTTAAACTAGGGCCATGCGCCGGCGTTTCGTCGGCTCGGTCTTCAAGACAGTCTCTAGCCTTTGGACTACATCGTAGATTTGTCCAATGTTCAGCAAAAATGTAGAGTAGAGTTGTACCTAGTCGGCTCTCAAAGAAAATTTGTCTCGTGCATGTCACCGGAACAAATTGTTTGAGTCGTGCCGACTTCAAATAGATTTTCAGCCAATTGCGGCCGAATGTTCGATTCTAAGTCGGCGCAACTCAAATAATTTGTTCCAGTGACATTTACGAGAAAAATTGTCTTTGAGAGCCGATTAGGTACAACTTGCCTCTACATTTTTGCTGAACATTGGTCAAGTGTAGCATGTAGTCTTAAGACTGGAGACTGGAGACGCCGGCGCACGGTTCTAACTTAAACACACAGATCAGCTGTCTCATCTTCGCTGATCATCTCGACAAGAATTTTGCAGCTTCGTCATTATTTTCGAGACGACGTTGTTAATTACCTCCTTGTCGCGGCACATCTCAAATCTTATGTTATCGGCCTGCTCGCAGCTATCAGCTTACATCTCTCCTTTCGAAACGAGGGCAAGCGAATACCACGTGCTCTGCAATTTCTCCTTCTTTATCACATGACACATGTCGTGCATAAGGGTAGCTCCATGAATCCACATCTATGCAGGTACTTCCTCAAGCATTCACGACCCAACAACAACTGAGTCAGATAGAAATTAACCTCACCGTGTTTTCTATGCATCCATTCGGTTACGTTCGGTTACCTCCGGTTCCTCCTTCGAGTCTAACGCTTTTATCCACGCTAGTGAATCGAGAAGCCCAGATGGAATTTTCAGAAAGCAGATTGGAAAAAATTCCAGCAGGAAGTCAACGCCAACGTGAGATGGATTCCGCCACTTAGATGCAACTATGGAAAATTCGTTGGAGTCTTAAACGCAACAGCGAAACGGTGCATACCAAGAGGTTTCCGTTCAGAATATATCCCTGGATGGAACGACAACTTAGAACGGATGTACAGAGAGTTCGAGGAATCTGGAGATCCTGAAATTTCGGAAGAACTCCTGGATGCGCTAAACTTGGCAAGGCGTGAAAAATGGGCTAGAGCGACCGCTAACATCGTCTTCACCCATTCCAGTCGCAAAGGATGGAATGTGCTCCGCAAGTTGGGCGCAGCCAACATACCAAGCAGGAAAGTGTCGAATGAACAGCTAATCAATCCCGAAGTTATCGCATCGAAGATACTAAAGTCATCAACCGGAGTGAAAGCAAAGAAGGATCGGAAAAAATATGTGAAAAGCGCGTTGTCGACAAAAAAGAAAAAATTGTCCAGCTCACAGCAATTTAGCCGTCCTTTTGACCTCGAGGAAATTAATGCACCAATCGACTCACTGAAAATTGGGAAAGCGCCGGGCACTGACAACATCTATCCGGAGTTCATCAAAAACTTAGGAAAAGTAGCAATATCCTAGCTGCATAATTCATGAACGACATCTTAACAACGAGGAATATTCCTAAAGAGTTACGAAAAGGCAAAATTGTGGCAGTTCTGAAACCGAACAAAGCTGAAGATGATCCTGCTAGCTATCGCCCCATCGCTCATCTCAGAATTTGCTACAAATTTCTCGAAAAGTTGATTATAACAGGATGTACGACGCTATTGACCGAATCATCCCTCCGGAACAAGGTGGATTTAGACAAAAGAAGAGCTGCAGCGACCAAGTGCTGTCACTGACAACGCTCATCGAAATGGGGTTTGAGAAGAAAGAGAAAACTGGTGTCTTACTCATCGATTTGTCGTCGGCCTACTACACCGTATGGATAGACCTCTTACTCAAATTAATAGATGTTTGCCCATGCGCTACCCTGACTGACCTTCTGGAGAACATGCTCACAAATCGAAAGATCAGAGTGTACCTCAACGGAAGATCCAGCAGAACGAAAACGCTCAACAATGGATTGCCTCAGGGATCAGTCCTAGCCCCGTTACTGTTCAACCTCTACATAAGCGATATGTCAGAAACGCTATCTCAAAAATTTTGCTATGCCGATGATAATGCTCAAGCTGCACAACATAAGAATCCCAAATTCATCGAAGCTATACTTACCAATGACGCCTCAATTTTGGAGAACTATTACCGCGACTGGCCAATCCAGACAAGACAGAGGTATCATACTTCCACTTCAATAATAGAGCCGCAGCTGACACTCTCGATGTTAAATTTTGTGGAAAAACCGTCAAGTTCAATCCTAACCCAACCTACCTTGGCTTCAAATTGGACAGGACAATGACCCTTAAACCTAATATGGAAAAAGTTGCCGAGAAACTGAAGTCAAGAAACTAGCTGGTACAACATGGAGCTCGAACGCTAAAACACTTCGAACAGCAGCCCTTGCGCTAATGTTCCCAACAGCTGAATATTGTCGCTCAGCATGGCTACGCAGCTCCCACGTCAGTAAGGTGGATGTTGAAATCAACAACACTCCGAGAATCGTCACTGGAAGTCTGCAATCAACTCCTCTGCCATGGTTCCCAGTCCTAGCGAACATAAAGCCACCAAAAATGCGTAGAAAGACAGCTTTGTTCCGAGAGTGGATGAAAATCAAGAGTAACGATACTCTGGCGATCCACCGAATTTTGGAAAATGCGCCATCAGTAAGTCGACTCAAGCCAAGAAAGCCAATTTGGAAAGAAGAGTTTTTTAGGACAGGGGACGAGCACGTTTACGACGCTAAAATGCAATGGCGAAACGAGTGGGACGCCGAGTCGGTGAGAAACAAGGATTTGATCATTGACCCAACGACCAAGGTCAGCCACCAGCATGAATGAATCTCGTAGAACCTGGTGCAACATTAATCGTTTCCGAACTGGGCATGGGAGGTGTGCTAGTATGCTTTTCAAGTGGAACATGAGATCTTCAGCTATTTGCGACTGCGGCTACTTAAATCAATCAACGAATCACATCGTTAACGATTGTCCATTAAGAAAATTTAGCGGTGGTCTCGAAGAACTCCATGAACTTTCACCTGAAGCAATTAAATGGCTGCAATTAATGGATATACAACGTTGATAACGTTATGTGATGATTTGAAGTGACAACCTGGTGCTAATCCGACCCAATTTTTCGTATTCTTTGTTATCCAATTTTAAGTAGTTTAGAAAAAGTGTGTTTGCAATGCTTTTCTTGTTACTAATTTATTTTACTTTTTGTTTAAGACTGGATCTATGATCTAATTAACTGGATCTAATTAAGTAGTTTTTTTAGCCGACAAAATGAGATTTGTAAGTTGTTCATTGTAAACACCATACGAAAGAATAGAATCTACGCTAGTGTCCCATATCGCAGTATCGATAGGATAACACTTGCTAGGAGTATCTTATACTACTGCGTGGTAGACCCAATCGACATTATTCCGGTCGGTGCTGCGTTGGTTTTTGCAAGCATAATCCACATGGCTATTGAAATTTATGCGGTCGTCCAACATGACTCCCAGATATTTTAACTGTCGAGTGGATGTGATCTTGTTCCCGTCGATGGGTTTTTCTTGCAAATTCTCACGACCATGATCTCTCCAATTTTCAACAGTTTCCAACGCTTCTATCGTGACTACTTCCAACTTAAACTTTCACGTACATGTAACCATTAGGATCAGGTTGTCAGAAAAGCAATCGTCGCCGCACATCGTGAACCGTAGCGCTGTGTCATGCGTCCGCAGCATTGGCCACAATGTGGACCCTTATGGAACTATAGCTGTGATGTCTACTACCCTTTTTCCTTGCGTGGCATCATACGTTAACACTCTAGGTCAAAAAACCTCCGGACAAAAAAACTCCGGATGAAATAGCCCGGACAAAATAACCCCGGACGAAATAACCCCCAGGGGTTATTTTGTCCGGTTTCAGGAAGTAATGAAATGTTAAAAAAGAATCCGGACAAATTTCGCACAAAGCATGGTTTGCGCCTGCGGCGAGCTACAATATGCCCTGAAGGCGGCCTGCCGCTCCTCGACCCCGCTTTTTTTAAGTTCAGGCCTGCGGCGCAGCGCCTTGCTTGTTATCCGGGGGTAATTTTGTCCGGATTATTTTGTCCGGAGGTTATTTTGTCCGTTTTTTTTTTTTTGTCCAGGGGTCGTTTTGACCGGATGACGTTAATACTCGTCGTTCGAAGTAACTTTTCAGCATCCTGCAGAGGAAGTCGGGGACTCTTATGTCATGCATTGCCTTAGCAATCTCCTTCCAGCTTGCGTTATTAAAAGCGTTTTTAACGTCTATCGTCACTAGAGCACAGAAGCGGTTCCTTCGTCTTTTTTCCTTTCGCGTCTTGTCGGCAACGTCTGTAACCGTATTTATAGCATCATCGTCGACCTCCTTTTTAAAATCCGAATTGGTCGTATGACAGTCCGTGCTCACCATCTGGTGTATTTCTTTAGTCTGTTCAGGATCATTGCCTCCAGCAGTTTTTCCATTCAGCAAGCGTACAGCCTGATGACTCACGATTTTCTAAGTTTCAATCAGGAAAATGTTCGTCATCGGGGTACTTCTGCATCGTCAATCTGAACCGCAGATGAAATGACTGTCATGTGTGCAAGTAGAATATAAGGAATGACTGAGTGACGATGATGGAGGAGTATGATTAGAGAAATCTGTGTGTCTTGAGCAAAGCTGGGCGAACAGTCTTCGGGCGTGAAATTCGGCGATTGTACCACAATAACAAAGCAGTAGGGATTGAGATAGGTCCCGGTCCCCATCTTGGATGGAGGACGGTGCCTTCATACCCAAATTCGAAAGGTAAAACCTCGGCTCGCGCTAATTCTGCGTATCCCAATTCCCCACCTATAAGGGCCATGAGGTTAAGGCTACGCCAGGTACGTACGTTAATCTGCAATATCTCCGTTGTCAATCTGAACATATTCGGCTCCATACATGCCTCCGTCTCCTGCTGATATTGCTTGTCTTGCGTTCGTGAGCCTTCCTGAGCCGAGTTGATTCCCACCAAAGGGTTAAGATCCTTAGTGCGAAAGCCCACACCGAGGGTAAATTGGGGCGGAATTGGGGCACCCTCAAATGCAACATTTAACTACAGCTTTGGTTAAAAGACTATTGGCGCTGAAGCGCAGGGCTGTGGGAAATAGTGTGTTTTGGAAAGCGAATTCACGATCTGAACTTGGACGACTGCACCCCTTTACCCTTTCTGGCCAAGAAGTTCGGAGAAAACGAAGTAGAAATTAGATAGAATCTCGGTCCAGACCTAGGACACACTGGTCGTTTTACGTAGAGCGATAGACATTACGTTCAGTAAACTCACGCTAATTGGGGGTGATTACAGTTCCGCGCCCTTGGGGGCGTTCATGTTTCTTATCTTTTCTTATTTTGTTTGCAGCAATGGGCTGTTCGATTTGCCAGTCAAACGTCAACCAGCACCGCGTTTATTTTGTGACATCTGTGATGAATTCGATGCACATGAAACGGAGGACTGTCCATTACAGGCTTCTGACAGTCCACCACCAATCAATCTACCGCAAATGGCCTCTACCGCCAGTTTAATATCGAAAGATGGCACGAAGGAAAGAAAACTACCTCCGCCCCGAAAGTACTGCGATAATTGCGAAGGTATAAGTTTTTTTGTATGCATTCCATCTCCATGTTCTTATGGATTTCATTTCAGTTTTTGGTCACGATACCAACGAATGTGACATCGAGGAGACTTACTGATTAGTGCTGTGACACTTGGCCACTTTTTTACATTCATTTCTTTTTTAGATAAAATTTTTTTTAGTTAAATCAAAACGCTGTTCATTGTTGCGAGTTCAAATTTGTTTAATTTTAAATTGGGTTTCTTGTTGTTTCATCCAACGATTAAAAAATGAAAA
>CM055403.1:60769825-60855731 GCA_029228625.1 Pseudolycoriella hygida | reverse complement strand
TAGCGATTCTCAAACCGAATAACGACCCACACAGCTATCGTCCAATTTCTCTACTAAGCTGCTGCTCTAAGCTATTTGAACGATGTTTGATCAATCGAATAGGATATACAATCGACGAGACGGTTCCCATCAAACAAGGTGGCTTCAGAAAAAACCGAAACTGTTAGCCCTCACAACATTTATCGAACTCGGATTTGAAAAATGCCTGAAAACCGGCGTCGTTTTTGTTGATCTATCAGCCGCCTACGACAAGGTATGGATGCTGAAATTGAGCCGAATCATTAAGTGCAGACAAACATTAAACGTGATAATGAACATGCTAAGCGACCGAAACATACAAGTGGAAATGAACGGAAGGACAAGTCGCACACGAATATTGAACAACGGTTTGCCTCAGGGCTCAGTCATGTCAAGTTTTTTATGCAACGTCTACACAAGCGATCTTCCAACAACGAAATCCCGAAAGTTCATGTACGCCGATGATGCTGCGATAGCCTACCAGTCAAAGTCTTTTGAAGAAATCGAAAGAGTACTCAACGAAGACCTGGAACTGCTTTCCAAATATTTTAAAAACTGGAGGCTTCGCCCGAATGTCAGCAAAACAGTGTCTTGCGTGTTACACCTGAACAATCGACAGGCAAACCGCCAACTAAAAATCCGTTTTAACAATGGTGACGTAGAACACGAAAAGCTCCCCAAATACCTCGGCATATACCTCGACAGAGCGCTAACCTTTCGACGTAACACACAAAGCATTCAAAGCCGGCTGAAGCTGAGAATCAATATTATTCAAAAATTGACCGGTACGACATGGGTAGCCACAGCAAAAACGCTTCGAACCACCACAAAAGCTATGATTTTACCTACCGCAGACTACTGTTCAGCAGTGTGGATGAAATGCGCATACGTCAAATTCATTGACACTCAAATCAACATGGCACTACGAATCATAAGCGGAACGGTTCATTCCACTCCTATACCGTGGATCCAAGCTTTAAACAATATCCCCCCAATGTTCATGCAAAGAGAGCAATCAGCGTCAAAGGAATGTCTCAAGATACACCGCAACCAGGATCTACTAATTTACGGCGATTTAATATCGGCCCCTATCAACTCGAGACTTAAGTCACGCAAACCGTTTTGGACATTCTTCAGACAATTTGAACAAATGGAAAGCCTAAAGACTAGGTAGAGAAATTGGTGGATGGAATCAGCAGTGAAAAATCGGGACCTGATAGCGGATCCGACTGTTGAAGTAAAAGGAACCAATCTACCAAGACGAATATGGCTCCGACTGAATCGCATACGAACAGAGCATGGATGCTGCGGGTATATGCTACTCAAAAGGGGATACGTAGATTCGCCGGTGTGCGAATGTGGTGAAATTCAAACAATCGCCCACTTGGTAAGTCAATGTCGAATACACCGCTTCGATGGTAACATTTCTCAAATCAACAACGTTACAAACGAAGCTGTTGATTGGTTGTCGAATCTCACGGTTTTGCCTTGTTACTTTCTTCCGATTTTTCCGATTTGAATTGACTTCTGATATGCTCATATGCCTCATTTCTAATTTGCTACGACAAGATGATATGTGAGTATCTAAACGAGCGATTACAAGATTAAAGAGGTAAATCCGCCAATTATTAGGAGACGTGCGCAAATATTGTATATTATCAGCTTATCAGCTCATTCCTCACCGCACAAAATCTTTCATATACTGAGTCTTCTGAACATAAATCTCTCAAGAATCTCTTACAATTGAAAAATGATCCAAAAATGGATAAAAATCCTTCGTAGCTACAACGAACGAAGAAAGTTATTGCGGATATTTGCACAAGGCTAGCTGCACCAACTACCTGTGTACTCAGTTTCACAATACACGGCTGCTGCAAGCGGCAAAAGTGATTAATAAAATGACCTACAACTCCAGACAGAGCCAGACTGATGACATGAAGACCCATCGGGCTAAAGTTTGAATTGTGAAATTTGTATATTTTATTTTGTGATACTCACTTTCTGATCATGTTTCCCAGTGTGTGATCTTCTTTGTTGACCGTGAAAATAGCAGCATTTGTTACTTTGGTGTCCAATTCTTTAACAATTCTAAATATCAACAAAGTTGTGTTTAGGTTAGTCTTCGAAATGTCTTCGCAATGATAGCAAAACTCACTTCTTTTCCTCTTCATGCAGCAAGAATGATTCGAATGTCGGCGGCGCATTCATTTTGAACGAAAGCTTTCAATTATCTTTTAAAATTGATGAACGCTGTATCGTTTCACAGACAGCCAAATAACCGAAAACACAAAAGTTAAAATGCCAAAATTGTTTGACAGAGCCGCGCCATTGCGTCATTACGTCACACAAATTAATGAAAGCTGAAACCGCTAACATTTTCATTTGTTTGTGTGTTTGTAAATAGATGGCACTGTTACCTTGAATTTTATTCGCGCAATTATTTCAAATGTAGGTTTTAGTTTCTGTGAATACTTTTGTGACACTTTTACAGAGTTGAGTTGCAGTATTTTGTAACAAAAAGGAATTTTGCATTTTTGGAAGGTAAAATGAAACCTACAATCCACTACGTTGCCTTGTATCGCTTACAGCTACAAGAACACTACGTCGCCTTGTATCGCTTGCAGCTACAAGAACATCTAAATGTTTCCCGTCGCGACTCAGATGCCATAGCAAAAATGAAACATCTTGGACTGGCGTATATGGAAGAAAAGTGAGTGGTGGATGACACTCGTAACAAAGCAGTTTTTTTTCATCCGAAGCTGAAGACAATGAGCACCGAGCTACGACCGCCAGTGTGGTTCTGGGTCTTGAGTGTATAACAAGAGTAAATTTTTCTCATAAATCTTTTTTCGATAGGTCAAAGAAGAAGAAGAAAATGTATGGTAGGTCGGCCTTAATCGAATAATAATTTTTTTGCTATGATGTTGAGAAAATGAATGGAAACATTTTTTGTCCGTGGAAGTATTGGTCGGATACCTTTTCATTTTGCTCGAAAAATTTTTTACTAGAAATATCTATCCTCGCGTCTCTACTTCCACTGATCCCACATGTCCTAATTGACCTGGTCCTAAATTTTAGACCGGCTACAATTTTGTGGGCTCACTGTACTTCATAGAAGGAACGCTCAGTGGTAAAGTACTGCCGGCTTTCCACCATAAATATCCGAGTTCAATCTGGTGAGGACAAATTCTGTATAGGATTTTTCTTCAATGTATAGCATGAAAGGATACAACTGATTAGACCCGTACGAAGTACAAAGGTCCTATACGTTTACTACAAACAATTTTAATGTAACTCGTGGTGGATCGAGGTGGGAGTTGGGTGGATGCATTTATTATCGCCTAAATATGACGAATCAGCAATAAAAAAATGTCCGTTTTTCCGTCCGTCCGTCTCCACTTTTTTTTCCAAACCACTCAACCGATCACCCTAAACTTTTTTTCCCTGAAAGGTGCATGCCTCCCATGATTCAAGTTCGAAGATGAGCAAAATCGGCCAAGTAGTTCTGCAGATATGGTCGACGAAGTGGAGGTCGGACATGAAATTTTCGAGGGTCGATGAAACTTTCTCAGCAAGTATAGCATGGAAATTGCTCATTCTGGTATCAGATGAAACCATTTGATGTCACAAATCTGGAAAAATTTTTGTGGAAATCGGGTCAGGGGTCTGGGCATTGAGACCAATGGAATGGTAGTATTTTAAGTTTCTTGGCCATATACGAAAACAGTTTTTCGTGTTTATTTCCTTAACTATGCTATATGAAGATTTACTGTCAAAGGCAAAGTTGTAGAAAATTAAGCACGCCAGCAATCGGAAATAATGGTTGTGCCGTGTAAAATAAAGTGTTTTTTTATGCAAAGAAGAACATCTTTACCACGGCTGTCCAATGGTATCATGAATGCCAAGCCACTTTCTCGTTCCACACCACCGAACACCTATTTACCTTCGACACGATGTCCTCTGCTGTACTTTCTTTTGCCGAATTTGGACTCATCAATCTCAACGGTTTTTCCGAGCGGTTCGGTCTTTAGAGCGCCCAATTTGCCTAATGTAGACTCTTTAAAGCGCCCAATATATTTTCATGATAATTTCCATTCTTTCTCCACTCTTCCAACACCATTTCACCACTCATCCTGCCCTATTCAGCCTTACTAAGCCCTACCCAGCACTTTCCGTCAATTCCTAGTACCAAAAAAGTTAAAAAAAAGAAAAAAAAAAATTTCCCCTTCCCATTCTCTCCAGAGAGGTGACCGCCGCCAAATGACTACTGATTATTGGTGGTGGGGTCGTCCCCAATCATTACCATTACCTACCATAAAAATAAGAAACAAAAGTCAAATTTTTGCAGCGTAAAAACTGAAAGTATTGAAAAATTATTCCGCTGGTGGGTCCGGAATTTGTGACGCAATTTTTTTAACACAACGTAATTTTGTTTCAAAGAAAGCGCTCTAATTTTTTCAGGAAATCAAAACTTTTAACACAATGTTCCATTCAAACGAACTTCTGCGTTTTATCTGCGATAGCGTCACCTCAAGCGATATCATTAATTTTGGAAGCGGACTTACGGACTGCGTCACACTTTATTTTTTAAGAGGTTTTTGTATGCGATATCAGTAGTTTTGGAAGTTTTCAGTTGTTATAACCAAACTTCATGTGAAAAATTTTCTATTTCTATTCTCTATTCTATTTTCTTATTTCTATTTTCAGAAAAGAAAATTTTCTAAGAAAAAAAAAATTCTCAGAAAAAAATTTTCTCCAAAAAAATTTTCTCCGAAAAAAATTTCTCTCCAACAAAATTTTTCTCCAAAAAAAATTTTCTCCGAAAAAATTTGTTCTCCAACACCTTCGGCTACCATCGGAACACTTTGTATCACCTTCAGAATACTTTGTGTCACCTTCGCCTTCCTTCGGAACCCTCCGTGTCACCTTCGGCTACCTTCGGAACACTTCAAGTCACCTTCGGCTATCTTCGAAACACTTCGTGTCACGAATTCTTCCCACTGATTCATATAACTTTCCTGAAGAAACCAATGTCTAGGTAGTATTCTTATACAGAATTTAGCAAAAAATCCAAGATGGCGCCGCTATGACAGCTGGCAACCATTTTCTAATGATACCAAAAAATTTTCCTGATGAAACTCTATAACTTTGTAGAAGAAACCGTCTCTCTAAGTAGTGTCATTCCTGAGCTAAAATTCGAAAGCCCTAGAAGCATAAACGAAAATCCAAGATGGCGCCGCTATGACAGCTGGCAGCCAATTTCTAATGATACCAAAAAATTCTCCTGATGAAACTCTATAACTTTCTAGAAGAAACCAACACTCTAAGTGTTATCATTCCGGAGCTAAAAATCGAAAACCCAAAGAAGCATAATTTATACCTTACAAAAATCCAAGATGGCGTCACTTTGGCAGATTCCTGAAAATCCCAAAAAATTCTCCTGACCAAACTCTATAACTTTCCCGAAGTTACCAACTCTCTAGCTATCGTCACTTCGGAGCTAAAATTCGAAAACTCCGTGCATTACCACTTTGAACACTTTTCCACATGCCACGGCTTTTCCAGAATTTTCTCGGAAAAGCGGCATATGAAATTTTTCATTTGGGGCCGAGACTGACGTTCCCTGAAAATTTTAAGGAAATCGCTCGAGCGGTTCTCGAGAAAAAAAAAGTAGATAGATCGTTGACACACCACACAGGAATAAAATTATTATTAATTACAAAGGTAATTTGACCACTTTTCCATTGGAATTGATCATCTTTGATTGGCGATATCTCAGCCAATTTTCAACCGATTTTAATGAGTGAGGGCTTGTTGGAAAGCTGCTGCGACGTAGTTTTTTTTAAATAATTTGGAGGGGAAGGGGGGCGAGGGGAAAAAACTCAAAAGTTCGCCTATATATGGCTCCTTGTCCCAAAGGTTTTTATATGGAGGTTTTTGGGTTTGTGGACGTTTTTTTTTTGGGGTGTGGGGACTGCGTCACGCTCTCCGCTAGCGCTCCGAGCATGATCGTTTTCCAAACAATAATATCCTATTCAGACAGAATAATATCATTGTTGCAATGTAATTTTCATATTTAGGGGTATGTGAACAAGAAGAATTGAATTTTTTTTGGGGGGCTCTGCCCCTTTTCCCCCGCGCCTGCGGCGCGCTAGATTACGCCTGTGGCTGGCTATATTACGCCCTGCAGGCGGCCTTACGTGTATGAGGCTCTGCCCCAAACCCCGCTAGGGGCTCCGCCCCTTAGACCCCGCAAGGGGGATACTCCCCTTGCCACTCGACCCCGCTTTTTTATTGGCGCGTTATTATCATGGCCTGCGGCGCTGCATGTTATCGTCTTTTGTAATATAAACAATATTTTCTCTCCTTTGTTTAACAATCACAAGCAAAGTATTTGCAATCTTTTTTATTCATAAAGTGTACAAACTTTAGGGGTATGGGAGCACGAAGAATTGAATTTTTTTTGGGGGGGCTCTGCCCCCTCACCCCCGCGCCTGCAGCGGGCTAGATTACGCCTGCGGCTGGCTAGGCTCCCTTACAAAATCCAGAGGCGTCAAAATCCGGACAAAAAATCCGGAGGTTACAAAATCCGGAGGCTTCAAAATTCGGAGACGTCAACATCCGGAGGATTTAAAATCAGGAGGCGTCAGAATCCAGTGGTGTCAAAATCCAGATCCAGAGACATCAAAATCCTGATGATGTTGTTGCGTCTGGATTTCTTAGCCTCCGGATTTTTATTAATACTAATTGTCAGTAAAAACGGCTTTGTAATTCAATTGTGTTTATTTCACTAAACCGTTTACATACATATCACAAAACTTACGTCTTAAGATTAATTAAGTTATGTTATAATGAGATGAAATCAGGTGATAATTACAATTGCAATAACGCAAGCTACTTCCTTTAGAAATGTTAATTTTAATTTTTTGGAGACGCACAAGTCCATTGATAGCATTTATCGTAGCTCAAATCTACCCATCTTACCACGTTAAATTGATTCGGAGTTCGCTGAAAACACATCATAATGAATATTTCAAGACTTCAGCTTTGTTTCCTAATAAATCTTCACAGAATCTGAGTATCGTAATTAAAAAAGTGATGAACGAAGTTTTATGACTAGCAAGAGAAATACTAAATATTTCAACAAATCTTGTTTTAAAAGAAGTTTTTCTGTATACGTGTGTGTATTGGTTGTGACGGAAAATATTTTCCCATCACTTGGGACGAAAAGCTGCTTTCCGCGGTATGTGAACCAACACACTCTCACGATTACAGAAAGATATCTTTCAAAATACCCAAATACACACTCGATGTGTACTTTTCGCTTGGGCTTCACCCGCGCGTACGTACACATCTCGCGTGTATTGGGGTATGTTGTAATATACTATTCCTACTTTACGTGGACCAAACGAAGCTGTTTCTGTAGATCGTTAATAAGAAATGAAATGAAAATGCGGAATCTTTAAATGGACTAGAATTAATTTGATACGGAACCGTACTATGGAACGTAAGGGTCTTTACTAACGTTTTTTTCTGTCTGTGAACCACTGTCAGTGAGTGGGAATTTTCACCTCACACTGTGAGAATTTCAAAAGGTATGTACATCACATAAACCTTACACAGATAAATCAGAAATATTCTTGGAACAACACCGCTCACGAGTATGCGTCACGGCGCAGACATGATATAATATTACGTATTCACTCTTTTTGTGCGACGTCGACTTATGTCAAAGTAACGAAGCTTCCTAATATGTCAAGTGTCAAGCGGAGAAAAATGATGTTGATGATCACGAAATTTCGTATACTTTGACATACGCTGATTTCGCCTAAATATATGAATACGCATCAATTGAAGGAAAGCGCGGCGTGTATTCGTGTTGCAGCACTTTGCCTGTGTTCCATCACCAATACAGTAAGGCTTGAATCGACACTTCCGGTTAATCATTCGAACGTTGTTGCTTATCTTCCAACTTTTTCCACCTTTTGGAGCCAAAGCTTCCCTTTTCCTCCCACTTTTTCGTTCTTCCTCCAAAAAAACAAGCTGAATATTTAGTGGCGAAAATTACAGAGCCAATTTGAGCACAAAAATCAGAGTCCCATTGCGTCTCTGTTGTTCAAATGCACAAAATAATAACAAGTTTGCTTCACATCAAATGTTCAGATTTCAATTTATTGTTCAATTTAATTTGTTTTGTTCGTGTTATACTTCGCACATGGGTGTGAGAGCTTATGAATAGATTTTATATTTTCAATTTTTAGTCATTTAGACCTAAACAAACGAAATTTTAATAAACAGTTACTACCGAAAAGGTTATATACAATTTAATGGTTCTACGGTTATAATATTCGTTCAAAAAACTTGTTGAGAGAACGGCAGTAAATCGCACAAAAACGATCAGCTCCAGCTATTGAATTAGAAGAGAAGGAACGCCGATGAACTCTTTTTTATATGGAAATTCATTCTCTAAATGTGTCCCAATGAATTCACCATCCACTGAACTTTTCATGTAGGGACACCTTTTGACCCAATGCCCAAATGCCCGACATTTTCACCGATACTGGTGACTTCTACTAACAAAACTTTGAGACTTTGCCAAAGAAACCTATCGTCTAGCTCCCATACATTCGAAAATAATTTTAAAACCATAAAAATTGACCCCGTGTCCAACTGCCCGACATTTTCACCAATACTGGTGACTTTTACTAACAAAACTCTGAGACTTTGCCGAAGAAACCAATGATCTGCCTCCCATACCTTCCCAAATACTTTTAAAAGCAAAAAATCTAAGATTGCGTCACTGACAGGTGGCAGCCATTTTCTTAAGATTCATAAAGATTCTACTCATCAATATCAACAACTTTCCCGAAGAAACCAAACGTGTAACTATTCTACTTCAGAAGATAGCAAAAAATCCAAGATGGCGTCACTTTGAAAGGTGGCAGCCATTTTCCTAGGATTCATAAAGATTTTACTCACCAACTGTCCAAAAAAACAAAAAAAAATTTTAAGTTACATCAAGAAGAAATTTCAATTGAAATTTTTGCTATAAAAGGCAATGCAAAACCGCATTTTGGACTCGTCAAGCAGGTCGGACGTATGTTGGTTCACATGGGAACCTTCTTTTGCATTGCCTTTTTTTGAATCATATAATTAAGGCAATGCAAAACGACACTTTGCTTTAGTTCCTCGGAACTCTTCAAGCAGGTCGGACGTAGATAGATTCACCTGGGAATCTTCTTTTGCATTGCCTTTTCTTGAATCATAGAAGGCAATGAAAAAGAATCTACTATTGCATTGCCTTTTCTTTGGCTTTCGGCTTATAAAAGGCAATGCAAAACGACACTTTGCTTCAGTTCTTCGGAACTCTTCAAGCAGGTCGGACGTATGTTGGTTCACGCTTAAAATTTGTGACCGACAATTTACAAACAGACAGACAGACAAACAGACAAAGTTTTGTCTTTTATAATTAGTAATCAAATAAAAATGTTACAGCCACTGAAGATGGTCTCAATTTGAGACCGAAATATTTGGCTTGTTAAATAAAAATCCAACAATTTTTGAGCTACACCGATACAAACTACCAAATCTATTAAATATGAAAAAGCTCAATACAAATCTAAAAATATTTTCTTGAATATTTGGAGAATTTAATGGAATGGAGAGAAATAAGTAGGAAGGCGATTCCCTCAACCAAATCGTGGTCAGAAGGCGCTATACGCTTTGTAAATAGTAGAAATTTCTTCGGGAGTGAAAAATTTGTTCATTTTCGAAAAAACTCGAAAAAATTTTGTCACTTCCATTACATGTATAGACCACAAAGCTCTGTCTAAAACATTTGCTCCTAAAACTCTCACTCAGCTACACAGAGGACTTAACCAATCACCATTTCAGAAGAGAAGAATCGTCAAGATTGAGTTTTACTCAAATTGAACTCAACTTCTTCTCTGAAAATCTCCTCTAGTCCATGAAACTACTGGATCTTGAATCTGAAGTACGCAGCCTTCAGAAAGGTGCAACAAGTGGAAGAGCGTTATTGCGGACGGGCAGTAGGGTGTCAAAAAGTGATGTTAGAATAAATGTTAGAGTCAATGGCGAGTACTTTATAGGAAAACATTTGTCAATTTGACACCAGGCTGCTTACTTTGTTATGGTTCGACGAAAAAAAGTAGGCTGCCAGGTGTCAAGAATCATATCAACCCGTTGAATTTATTTTGATGTGTAAAAAAGTGGCCTGGGTTCAATGTGAAACAATGTCAAATTCCATACATTTTTGTTCCCCATTACAAATGATGTCTTTTAAAGCCATCATTGAGTGATCTTATTTGACACGGTGAAGATCACTATGACGGTATCTGCCCTACAACGCATAAAAAACTTAGCGACGTTGTCAGATGAGAGATTTTCATATATTTTCTCTCACAAATTCTTGTCGCTAGGTTTTTTATGCGTTGTACGGCAGGTATTGACGAATGCTTCACAACTCACTGATTTTCATCTTAACACCAGGCTGCGTTCTTGAACTATGTTCGTTTAAATAAAGATGGCAGCGACAACCTGGTGTCAAGTTGATATTTAGTACGTTGTAAAGCATTCGAAAATGCCATAAACGTGATGAACAAAAATTTTTGACACCAGGCTGCCTTCTTTTTCCTAGTTCCATAATGCCACCTAACTTTGACCATGTACCTAACTTTGACCACTTATTTGAAGAGTATAATTTTTAAGTCAAACCCAGTTATACCTAAAATTTATGATGCGTATGCTTAGCATTAGTTTAATCACTACTAGTCTGTGCTGTGAATCGATTTTAGCAATGCGTCCATACAGGAGAAAATCGCTCTCTTAGTCCTAATGTGTTCGAATCGCTCTCATTTTATTGGTAGTCGTCAAAGTTTGTAGTCATCAAAGCTGATGCATTTCGTTTTTTAAAAATTATGGTAGTGGTACTCAGGCCCTGAATTAGTTTTGCTTTAGTTTTTCCGTCAAAATTCAATGAAATTCATTCTAAGTGGTCAAACTTAGGGGAATAACGATTGGTCGAATTTTGGTAGCTTTTGTATAGCTCCACATTTTTTTAGTTAGTCCAATGTGTAGTTTTTATGTCGCCCCAAAATTGGTCTTCCAATCAACGACATAGGTTGAAAGGTGACAGCGATATTTGATTGTAAAGTAAAAAATCGGTGAAAGTTAGGTGGTTCTACGGTTCAAGGGCGCATAGAGGGTAGCCTGGTACAGGTCTCCCGCGTTTTATGCGGTGTGAATCACAAAAGAGTTACAGCAGAATCTGCTCGCATAAAACGAGGGAGACCTGTATCAAATTGAAAAGTATTGTGCCGTAAAGTTCTGGCTACTAGATTCAAATTTCTCATACCTTATTTTCGACACACGGAATCGGCTACTAATCCTTGCGACACTCTAACGTTTTCCTGTCATTACTGTCCGTTAGACTCAAGATTGTGCTGATTATGTCCAACGATATTGGCAGTTTTCATGTTACACCAACCGTCCAATTGCTCTGATATATTTACCCATAAATGTAATTAGCGAAATAAAATAAGAATAAAAAAATGAAAAGTTTCAACAAAAATTTGCGGCAAAACACGATGACCATACTTGTTGGGCTAGTTGTGTCATTTCCTAACTAGTGGTTGAAGTTTTTCGGTCTTGGAATTCTTCAAATGTTAGGTAAAAATGTTCTAGACACTTCGTATTCAATTCCGCTAGAACGGGACCATCAATAAGCTGTTTCTGGTACGTCTCCGCACCTTCTGCACTAAGTAGGGTGTCCCGATTGATGAAGAAAAAGACGTTTAAAAAATCCAAGGTGTGGCATCGAAAGTACATGATTGGGTATAACAAATATTCGCTATAGCAGTATTTTGTAAAATGCTTCGTAGGACTCCCCGGCTCAATTTTTTACCACATCAAAACCTTTGTTTTTACACGTTTTCAGTGGCTGAAACTTAAGTGAAATGACTAAAATCTGACTCTAATTGATAGTTCAAATAAAAATAGTCCGACTAGAGCTAGATAGTTGACGGACTTGTCGATTTCCAGCGTTATTTATGGTAGTTCTAGTGAAAAGATGCCAATTTTCTCACTTTTTCTTCGACAAACATTTACAAATGCCTCTGAATACATACAATTGACTCAAAACAATAGCGTTTCATGACCTAGTTTACATTCAATACCTATGGACACCAACCTTCCCAATTTGGGTCGAATTTCCTATGTAAAATTACAAAAAAGTCCATTTTTGGACCTTTTTTGGTATTGTGATCCCTCAAGTACCCATTTACAATCATTTTTTCTGCATGGAATCGACCCTCCGGGCAAAATTATGTATAATGGAGTGTTTTTTAATTTAGTTGATTCTACGTCGAGTTCATTTTTTAGACAAAGTATCAAGTTTCAAAGAGACCCATGACAATTCGTAAACAGTAATCCAAAATGTGGTGAGACTTTTTTACCCTCAGAGCCACTGTTTTCAGTTTTCCAACGATACCCTACATGCAAAATTTGGCCGAGAATTGAAATTTTGACAATCATTTGAGTATGGTAAATAACCGTTACTCTGTCATATAGAGATACCTCTGACTAAAACGCAGACAGAAATATCAATTTTCATCCAAAAACTTTGTGTTGGGTGTCGATGCAAAGCTCTTCAATGTGAATTTCAGGAAATCAAATACCTTGCGGGATTAGTTATCTTAAATAACAAAATAGAACAATTTTCGCTCGCTTCGCTCTCGTGCGCACTTACTTATGTCAGGCAAACGGCAAATACCGCAGCTTCATTCGGAATCTATTACTTCAAAAATTTTCTTATAACTTTCGCTATAAAAGCAAACAACAGCTTCCGTTTCATTGCTTACTTCGGCATGTTTGCCAAATACACATCATCAAATTAAAAAATTTTGCTTGCCCCCCATGGACGGTCGGTGGAGAAGTCGGCGCCGCTGACGTGAAGTAGGAGCTCGGGTCATATGACAGGTGTACAACTGTTCAAGAGGTGTCCGAACGATTGCTGGCTCTTGTAGAAGACAGGCGATGTGAACAGGGTTTTCGTGTGGAGGAGAGGTCTTTATGATGACTGGGTAGCACAAAGGGTCTGTGTGCATCGATCAGAAATGGTCAGTCCTAACTGAGAAATCTACTAACGCTACCCAACCTTGCCAGCGCATTAGCCGTATGTAAGAGCGTACCGGAACCCAGATCAGAGTCAATTCTCGCCTCTCTATAGGTTACGTTTCTTGCGAATATATGGCGATGGTATAATTTATTGAAATTCCATTCAATGAACGTTTATCAAAGATTTCAAAGGACATATTGACATTGACAGTAAGGAAGTGACGTGACACAATACAGTGCCGAATTGTGCACTTGTTCACATCAGGTCACATTCGCACTACACGGCACTATGACTAATTTTTGTACGATTTGCTGACCGCGCTTGTTTTATGTTGATTTTAATGTTTTGTTTATTTCTGTTGTCTTTAGATGTATAAAATTTATAAATAGCGTACATTAATTAATACCCAAATTGAATCGATTTTAATTGAATTTAAAATAGTACAAAAATATTTCGTATAAAAATTTTGTATTTATGAATCCGTTAAATTAATTTTACTTAATTACATTCTATAAATAAGTTGAGTATACAATAAAGTTTATGGATCGTAAATACATTTGATAACTTTTACTGGTTCTACCTTCTCAGCTCAAAAAGATTTAGAAATGTCGTGCAGTTAATTACTAAAGTTTTTTACGGTCATTTACATATGTGTGTTAAATTAAATTAAATAAATTAGTTCAACTTCCTCGTTTACGGATCATACTGAGTTTTGTTTCAATTTATTCGTTCAAACGTTCTTCATTGCCACGCCACTATCGTAACATTTTATGACCTCTGTATTGGCACTTTAGAGGTTAGTGGGCATGAAACAATGACAGCACCGCACGCTAAATGTATCGAATGTATGAGCGCGCTAAAATTTTTTCTCCTATGTACGGGACTGCAAGAGTGGATCAATGTGTGAACGCAATGTCTGGAGGATCAGAACACGATTACTGGTATGAAAGATATCAGAGTCATCGAATTGAGATTGACGAAGAGGGTGTAGGGTGTCAAATGGTGTGTTATGCGTAATATAGTACTCCTTATGTACCTTAGCCTCTGTCCACCTACTCGTACATCTTATCCTACCCGTGATGACATCTGTTATAGTGAGCAGCCCGCAAGAACGATCAGATAACCAACCCTGGTGTAGTAGTGTGGGTCACTTAGCATAAGGATGAGGGGGACTGTCTTCGGGTAGTACCTTAACGTCACGTATAGGAGGGGCCGAAGGTAGCTAGGCGCTTTCAAGATGGGGTGGCGGCGACTTAGTATGGTGGCGGATCATCTCATCGGCAAGAGACAACGGCAGCATACACAGCCCTAGTCAGTTGGGCTACCATCACAAAACAAAATTGGTCCTCCAATGAATAGGGGTTTGGAGTCGGGGCTTGCAAACTGGCTCTGGGACACATGACTGCGAGCGATTGTGGAAAACCTATTGCAACGAAAACAGGAGAAGAAAGAGACAATATGCGGTCTCATTCGGATGCTGGGAGGCCGTCGGCAACGACTCGGAAACGGATAAAGGAAGAGAAAATCGTCAATGAGGAATCAGAAAACATGTGCAGAGTATCGACAGCAAACGAGAACAGAACTGGAAACTGCATAGTTCATAAAAATCATTGGGATGACGAATATAGTTGAAAAAAATGTAAAAAATCATAGCATAGCATACAAACTGAGTGGTAATACGCCAACTCTAACATTTCGCTGAAATAAAAATCGAATTCCCGCTTATTTTCAAATTAAATGTCGGTTCATGGCTTATTTAAAATTATTTTCAACAGTGTACTATTTCAAAAGACAAATTACACTGTCACTATTCGGCCCTCTATTTGACAGAAAATGAGAGGAATGTCGGTGCTTGAAAGTGCTGTGGTAACATTTATATGCTCGTATTTCCGTCCGTCGTCTAACGTCTGTCCGTATCTTGGCTCCTAGACCTCCCAGAGAGCTCAAACTTTTGTCATTCGAAAGCTCTAAGACTCCAGATTTGCACAAATGCCGGAGAGGGAAGGGTCGGATAGAGTGGCCAAAGAGGGTTTACTTCTATTACACATATCTAGGCTTCTACACCACCTAGAGAGCTCTTGCGTCTTTGGATTGAGCTGTTTGACTATAGATTTGCGCAAGTAACGGAGGGTGAGGGGTCGGATGGGTTGGCGGCTCATAGACTACATAGTGAGCTTAAACTTTTGTCAGTGCAGTGGCCGTAAGATGAGCGATGGGGTGGGAAAAGAAATTGTAATCGGAGGGATAATGTGAAGACAAAAAGGAGGGGTCGTTGGGGGAGGGAATCAGTTGAAGACGAAGGGGCTTGGAGGTGTGGGGGAGGGTATGCATTGAACAAATGTCGAAAGCCTCAGAAAATTGTGGAATGTTCTGGAATGTCCTATACGGTTCTGGAAGTTTCTGAAAACTTCTCGAAATTTCTCAAAAGTTATTCACGGAAATTTCTTGCACTTTGCAGAGCTTTTTAGAAATATCTTCAACTTTCTAGAAATTTCCAGCTTTTTCTTGAAGTTTCTGGAACTTTCTTGAAGAACCTTCCAGAAATTTCCCAAACTTTCCAGAACTTTATGGAACTTTCTCGAACTTTCTGGAATTCTCTAGAACTTTCTTGAAATTTCTGGAACTTTCTGGAACTTTCTTGAAGAACTTTTTAGAACTTTGTAGAACATTCCAGGAATTTCTAGAATTTTCTTCAACGTACTACCACTTTACACCACTCCCAGATTCGCCAAGAGTTGCCAAAAGCAACTGAGGAAAATTGCATCATACGCTTCAGTATATAAAGTTTCAAGAATTTTTAAGACACTTAAGTTCGACCACTTTTAGCTACATAAGCAATTTTCTTCAGTTGATTTTGGCAACCCTTTCTGGCAGGTTCTGCGTCAGGTATCGAGAGTGAGACTCTGGAAAGTTTAAGAAACGTACATTCAGGTCAAAACGAATAGAAACTTTGTACTTCTGCGCATTTTGACACCGCAAAACCCTGCGTACGAGTCGTCAGCTTAGAGTCACAGCGCGAAAGTTTTAAAATTTTGTTGACGCCATCTTTAATGTACGTTTTTTTTTCAAACTTAAAACAAAACTGTGATGTTTTTATTACAATAAATTGATGGCATACAAACTGAGTGGTAATACGCCTACTCTAACATTTCGCTGAAACAAAAATCGAAATCACTCTAATTTTCAAATTAAATGTCGGTTTATTTAAAATTATTTTTAAAAGTGTACTATTTCAAATAACAACTTACACTGTCACTATTCGGCACTCTATTTGACAGAAAATTAGAGGAATGTCGGTGCTTGAAAGTGCTAAGGTAACGTTTATGCTCGTTTTTACGTCCGTCGTCTGACGTCTGTCCGTATCACGTATATCTTGGCTCCTAGACCTCGCAGATAGTTCAAACTTTTGTCATTCGAACTCTAAGACTCTAAATTTGCACAAATGCAGGAGAGGGAGGGTTCGGATAGAGTGCCCAAAGAGGGTTTACCCCTATTACACATATCTAGGCTTCTAGACCACCTAGAGAGCTCAAACTTGCGTCTTTGGATAGCTCTTTGACTATAGATTTGCACAAATAGCGGAGGGTGAGAGGTCGGATGGGTGGGGGGCTCATAGACTACATAGTGAACTTAAGCTTGTGTCAGTGCAGTGGTTCGGTTTTAATTCGTAGCAAGCATTGACTTTTCATAAATTATTTGAAAAGTCAATGCCTGCTACACCTTTCGACCGAACAACTTTTCAAATGCGTTGCATAATGTAAATGCATGCAATTGAAAGGTATCGGTTGGTTTCTGGGCAAAGTATGCTATGATTTTTCAAATATCTTATGAAACACTTAAGATGCAAGATGCAATCGTCTTTGGAAATTAATTTATTTTCGAAATGTCTTTTTAACTTTTGTAGAGGAAGCAGAAATGCTTCTAATGACAGTTCACACGATAAATTACTCGCAAAAATAGCAAAGTAATAGCCGTAATTCGGAGGAGTGGGGTTGGAAAAGGAATTGTAATCGGAGGGATAATGGGGAGACAAAAGGGAGGGGTCGTTGGCGGAGGGAATGAGTTGAAGGGGAAGAGGTTTGGAGGCATGCATTGAGCAAATGTCGACATCTCCAGAAAATTGTGGAATGTTCTGGAAAGTCGTACAGGGCTCTGTAAATTTCTGAAAACTTCTGGAAATTTACCGAAAATTCTGTAAAGTTCTCGAAATTTTTCAAAAATTATTCACAGAAATTTCTTGAACTTTGCAGAGCTTTTTAGAAATTTCTACAACTTTCTAGAAATTTCCAGTTTTTTCTTGAAGTTTCCGGAACTTTCGAGAACTTTCTAGAACTTTTTAGAGCTTTCCTGAAATTTCTAGAATTTTCTCGAACTTCCTAGCACTTTACACCACTCCCAGATCAACCACCCAAGAGTTGCCAAAAGTAACTGAGGAAAATTGATCATCAGCTTCGTTCTTCAAGAATTTTCGAAACACTTAACTTCCACTTAACCATTTTTAGCTACTACTTCTGCGCATTCTTGACACCGAAAAACCCTGCGTAGAAGTACAAAGTTTTTATTCATTTTGACCTAAATGTATTGAAAAATCTCGTAAATTCTAGAAACTTATAGAAAGCTCTAGAACAATCTCAAAAGTTTTAGAAATTATTGATTATAACACACGCAACTATGTGGGTTACGCTGAAATATCCATATATATGGGTTTTCTTTCAACATTTTCTATTTTAGGGCCAAACACAATTTTCAACAATTATTTTACTAAAAAATTCTAGTTAGTGTGGACATTGCGAATCGAGCCGCATCGTGTAAGTTTTGTGTGAAAGCTCAACTTGATAAAAATAATTTTTTTTTTGACAAGTTGAGCTTTCACACAAACCTTACGCGATGCTATTCGCATCGCGTCCAATATGCTGATCCCCTTAGTGTGACGTGAAAACAATCACGTCACGAATTTGAAGTCATGACATTGCCGTAAGAGCTTTGATGTAAAAGCTCTGACGTCATAACTGCTAGAATCGTATTATAATTACCAAGGCCGTCTTTCGCTTCCCTTTTCAGTATTGTGTTTCGTTTAGTTATACACAGCATTTCTACGTGACCCCATAAATAACGTAACAAAAAATTACTTCTATCCATTTATGTCGTGGAAAATGTCACAATGTTCGTGTAGCAATGGATAATGGGCATTTCAAGTGTTGCTAGGAATTAAACGAATTGCATTGCTATCTGCATCTACAGTAGCTTTCCGTAAAAGCGCTACACATCGAAATGATTTCGGTTAGCCATTTCTTGTATAAAATATTATTGTTATTTGTAAATCTAATTAATTTTTAACTTGCTTGTATATGACTATTGGGTAGCTATAGTTTGTCGGTGGATACTTTTTATTTCAATATTTTTAATCTTACAAATTTGTGAATTTTTAAAAATTCGGTTGCTATTAAAGCTTAAAGCTTTCCTAAAATTGGAAAATATTGAAAATTGTAATTTTCTTTATCGCTCTTATAAATCAAAATAATAAAAAAAAAACGTCACGTTACAGACCTAACGGATGGAATGTACTTTCCAACGCAATACAAAGTATGCAATAATTCGCAATCCGATAAATATTCCAATCAGTGCAACAGCATCGAGCCAATACGTTGATTGGTCCATTGACATTTCTTCGAGAAACTTTTTCGGACTTCGAAAATGACAATACATTTCGGAGCATTTCATTTTTTCTCTATCCATGCCATACACGGAAAGCATAGCACCTTCAAAGTAAATATTTTCCGCCTAGTTAGATGGCACAAAATCGACTAACGAAAATAATCTTACCTTCGAACGCGTATCTCACATACGACACATATGTCACCCATTTCAAATATCCAGGGATCGTATCAAAATTGACGAAAAAGCCGGAAAATAGAATTGTTGGTATTGTTGACACCGGCCCTAGGAATACGCCAGCTTCAACACTCAATCCAGCACCAATTAATAATCCTAAGCTTTGAGCAACGATTGATGTTAGAATGCAAATAAACACAAACATTGATATACGTTGAGGTTCAAACGGTTGCGATGTTAGGTAGTAGACAACGACAACGTATACGCTAGAAAATAATATCTGAAAGTGAAAATAAGACAGGAATCAGAAGGGCTCGTCACGAGCGTTTTATAGCATTTTGTAACAAATATACAATTAAAATTACACGTTTTCGCTAAATTACACTTCCAAATCTGCCATACAACGCATAAAAACTTAGCGAGAAGAATTTGTGAGAGAAAAATATGAAAATTCAATCAATCAATCAATCAATTTATTCATTATCAAGAACAACAAGGAAATGAATCCTTAATTAATGTTCACACGGCTAAAACTTACGAATTAATACAATTGTATATACAGGAGAAGAATCGTAAGATTGTGCAACGTTTCGTTTTAACTCGTTTCACCGAAAAACCGAGTTTTACATGCACAGAATGCAAGCGAATACGTGAAAAAGAGATAAAAGAGAAATAAGAAAGATGCACAAGCTTGTGATTCTCTTCCTGTAACTTAAAACTAAACAAAAAACGAAGAGAAAAAAATAGAAAAAAAACTGGCAATTTCGCAGAATAAAACAAAATGTGACACAATATGAAGGCTCAACAAATAGTACACCAATAAGATCCGTAGCATAAGGCTGGCAATCACCCAGACCGTTTATTTTCGTTATCTATCACTTACTCCCGGAAGCTACATATTTCGATTTCAATGATCGCGAAAGTATTCAAAACACGCCCTATTAAATCCAGCAGACGACCCTAAGCGCTTAATCCTTACTGGAATCGAATTATAGTCCGAGACGGCTCTAACAAAGTATGAATGATTGTACTGCAAAGACGAGTGATTGGGGATTATAAAAATATCGTTCCTTGATGAGTTGCCTCTACAGAGTTTCTCATACAAGTAAGCAGGTCTCTTCGTCTTTGAAAAACTATGCAACAAAGCGCTGCGGCGATACCGAAGATATGTCATGAGCGGGCAACCGAGAACTGTATTCATGTACTTACTAATCCTGTCATAACGTCTGAGCCCATACACAAAGCGCACACATGCCGTGAAAACGTTCTCTAAAGATTTAACATCAGCAGCACTAAGGTTTGTTATATACATCGACGAAGCGTAATCAAACACCGGAATAATAAGCGTCTTCACCAACATAAGCCGAGCTTTTACCGAGAGAATGCGGCTATTTGTCCAAAGACTACGAAGTCTGGAGAAAACCTTAGAGCATACTTCATTGACCTGCAAATTGAAAGAAAACTTCTCATCCATAATAACCCCTAGGTTCGTAACTTTGTTTGCATAGGGTATAACTACTCCATTTATCAGGGCGTCAAGTACTTGTCAGATTTTTCCGAAAAAATAATTGCTTGAGATTTTTAGCATTCAGCGATAGAAAGTTTTCGCGCGCCCAATGACTAACCGAATAAAGATACTGATTCACTTTAAAAATTGCTTCGTTAATCTTGTATTTACAAAAAGAATGAAATAACTGAACGTCGTCCGCAAACATGTGGTGATGCATAGATTTCAGGCACCAGGGAAGGTCGTTTATGTACAGCGAGAACAACAATGGACCCAGTACGGAGCCTTGTGGAATGCCAGTTGCAATCCGTCGAAGCTCCGACGTGTAGCCGCCAACATAAACACTCTGAAACCGTTCCGAGAGGTAGTTGCCAATAAGACGGATCGCAGAGGAGGAAAAACGAAACCGGGTAGATTATTTTTGTACCAACTTCGCATGGTGAAGGGAGTCAAAAGCCTTCGAGAAATCAAGGGGGACCATAACCGTCAGAAGCCCCTTGTCAAACGCTTTCCTAATCGAATCACTGACATGCAACAGAGCAGTTCCAGTGCTGTGTCGTGCCCTGAAGCCAGACTGATAGGTGTCAATGAAGTTATTATGTCCAATGTAACCCGCAATTTGCTCTTTAGCTAGAACTTCAAAAACTTTTGATAAGCAGGGTAGAATGGAGATAGGTCTAAAATCATCCAACCCACGAGATCTAGTTTTTTTATGAACTGGCAGCACTTTAGAATATTTCCAGACACGAGGAACGGTAGAGGTAGTAAACGAATAATTCACAATATGTGTCAATGCTGGTAACAGAAAAGGCAGGATCAGCTTCACGAAGATAAGAGGCACTTCATCTAGGCCTATGGCATTCGACTTAATTGATCTCACTGCTCTCATAACATCAAGAGTAGACACGTGAAAACTAAAACCCCATACGCCATAGAGCTCGAGTCCCGAGCTTAAAGTCAAGCTTGGGTTCCAAATAATCATGCTTAGCTTTACTAATTAAGTTTGTGGCATAATTCCTGGCAATCTTCCAAGACTCCCTGCTGATGCGGCCATTCCGAAACTCACGTCCCGCAATATCTTTCTCCAACAAAGCCCTCCTAATCTCGTCAGTAAACCACGGCTGTGTCTGCGCAAGCGATCCAAATGCTTTAACCGGTTGCAAAGATGCATGCATTTCTAGCAACGAGAGAATCTTAGAATTGAGGATATCAATCTTCTCAGAAACACATTCTGCATCAAAGACACCCTTCCATCCGATTGAAGAGGCATCTGCATAAAGCTTGCCCATATCAATTTTAGCGTAGTTCCTCCTATACCGGGGTGCTTTCTTCATCGCACGCTTATCACAACTATACGATCCGAAAAGCATATCATGCAGAGACATTCCACGAGAAACCTGGTTAAAAAAGATCACCTTTTCTGGCCTGTTCGTCAAACAAAGATCAATGAGCGAAGGTCTCCAACCAGCTTGGAAATGGGAAGGGGAATCGCCCTCCGAGGTCAAGTCAAATTTTCCCACAACATCAGCAAATTGACAGTTTGTACAGGTCCTTTTCACACAAACTGTGCAATGCCCGGTAAAATCTCTCATCTGATAACGTCGCTAAGTTTTTTATGCGTTGCGTTGTAGGGCAGAAATGTGTGTATCGGAATGAGCGCCGGCGATACATTGAGCGAAAATACCCGCTTTTCAGCGCCTATCGCTGATTTTGCGACTAGACATTTTCAGATCCGTGAGAAGCTTATAACCTAACCAAAGTTTTTGTTTTAAAAATAAAATTGTTGAGTTAACTTCTAGAGAAAATCAGCGAAGATTTTCTAGGAATTTCGCCGAAAAAAATCAAATTAGCGACAACATTAAAAAAAATCGCCGAGAATCTTTTGTTTAATTTTGTCGCTAATTTGATTTTTTACGGCGAATTTCGTTGTGGCTTTATGGAGGTAGAGGTCTGGTGGGTCTGGTGTAGCAAAAGTGTCTATAAGTGTCAGAGAAATGGTAAGTTGGCACCACTGTGCCATATATAGAATCCACATTGTCAAATGAAAGTTTTGAACGAGCGAAAATTTTCTCAATTTTACAAATATTTTTAATGCGTTAATGTTTGCATAAGCTTCAGTTCACTTATGTTCACTTCGTGGTTCGTCTTAAAGATGTGTCGGCCTTCTGCTGTTTTATTATGCTCATTAAATCGCTCAAATAATTTGCGAATTGTCATTCCTATGTACAAACGGCCGCAACAGCCGCACCTTATCTGGTAAATACCTGATTTTTGTAAGTCAAGTGGTTGGTCTTTCAAAGTCCCTTGGGCTTGTCTCAACGATCCGTCACTTCTATGGACTAGGGTCATACCATGTTTTTTGTATACAGGTAGCAGCTTTTTCGTTATATTAGGATAAAATCTGAGCGCCTGTCTCTTCTACTACATCGTAAAAAGTCGATATGTTACGGTTCATTCTTACGTCACGCTGTGTCTGTTGATGATGATCAGTATTGTTGACTCATGCTAACCGTTGACTCTTCCAATCTCGACGATCTTTTCTATTTCAATGGCTTCTTTCTCTTCACATAAAGAGATCTTCACCATGAAATGGGCCATCGCATGGTACGCTCACGCTGACATTTTATGCTGATGGTCATGGAATGAATCGGTCATCCGGAGTCCATGATTTCTTCGAACATGTAGATACAAGAAGCTTCAGGTAGATCATTTGAGTTTATTGGGATCAAAAGGTCTATTTCAACTGTCAAAATGACGTTTTAAACGTCAAAGCTGTAAAGTGTTGGACCTTTCCCCTAACCCCTCATTTACTGCCCTACAACACATAAAAAACTTACAAACCGGTTCTAACAAAAGAATCCTTTTGTTAAAACCGGCTTGTAAGTTATTTATGCATTGTAGGGCAGTTTAGGGGAAAGGTCCAA
This sequence comes from Pseudolycoriella hygida, assembly GCA_029228625.1. Taxonomy (NCBI): domain Eukaryota; kingdom Metazoa; phylum Arthropoda; class Insecta; order Diptera; family Sciaridae; genus Pseudolycoriella; species Pseudolycoriella hygida. The sequence goes on along the minus strand of CM055403.1, from coordinate 60,832,315 downwards.
CATATGTCGTTAATGTCAATATATTTGAGCAAAAAAGAAGCTAAGAGCGATTACAGCTTTGGTTCGACAAGATTCATTGGTGACGATTTTGACAGATTTTGCATGGAAGAAGTGTCGAAAATTATCGAATCAAAGCTGTACGCGCTCTAAGACGAATGAAAAATCTATTATTGGGAGATGTAACGTAGAGAACCCTTAGATTTCATTAAGTACACACCGCGATTTTTATCACGTTGACATTTTTTCCCACTAGATCGCATATGGCCAACAACTTTCTAGAAGATTTTAAGGCTGCATCTCATTCAGAAAACAGTGATATCAGCGTTCTTACGTTACATTTTATCCAACTACACCGTGGAACTACGCTTATATAAGTATTTGACGTTTAAAACGTCACTTTGACAGTTGGAATAGACCGACTTTTGATCCCAACAGACTCATTTCACTGATCTTTTCGAGTATACTCCGGTGCCAAAAATCTCTTTATGCTCAAGTGAAAGCGCTACCCAATGCGTCAAATTTTTATCTTGTCACCAGACTTCTTCATTGAGCTCTAGAGCTTGAACTGAATGCGGTAACTGAGTCCTGGTGCCAAGATGAAAAAATCGCACCACTTTGGCCCAAAGACATGTTAGGCACCAGACTGTGTTCTTAATTCTAGCACTCAAGAAAGCAGGCTGTGAGTGTACTCTCCAGTACCAGCGTATACTGTGATTTCGGCACTGGGCTATCGCTATTCACTATTTAAGCGATGGATTTGCCATAATTTACACCCGATGAAATTTTTTGCTAATTTATTCTAATTTTATTTTCTTATTATGACAAAGCATTGCTCACATTGCCACATATTTTTGCAACACAAAAGCGAAGTTCTCAAGAAGTTAGAAAAGTTTTTTTTAACGCGTCACCCGCTTGCTAGCCTAAATATCTCTTTCACCAGATGCTCTAACGCGATCTACTAAACTGAGGAAAATATCTACAAGCGACGCAGGAATTGTGTTTATAATATACACCGGAGACGTATTTTATCCACCGTGCACGAATTACGAACGCCGTGCACGTATTACGAACGCCGTGCACGTATTACGAACGACGTGCAAGTGTTATGTGAGCTCATAACACGTTCTTTACGTATGGCATACTACACGATACTTCAATAAGGTTGATAATAGATTCACCGCGTATATAATACGTCGGAGGCGTATTTTGTAAACACAATTCCTACGTCGCTTGTAGATATTTTCCTCAGTATAACTGCCTTAATTATAAACGTACCTGAAATGGCAGATCTGCTAAGGTTTTGGCAAAGTAGAAAGCTTTCAGTGAGTACCAATAGTTTAAGTGTTCTCTAATGAAGACTGCCATTTCCATTGGAACTAAAAAAAAAATTATTAAAAATTCACCCTTGCGAAAATAACGAATTTATCAATTTTACTTACATGTTAAAATAGTTGGCATCATTGCTGTGAACATTGTGAAAAGTGTAGTGAAAAATATGCAACCTGCATTGCTCATCACTTTGGACGCCTCATTTCCAACATCGTAATAAATCATTCCAATAATAGCACCCACAATAACATGTGAAAACAGTCTCATTTGTGTTAATTGTTTGTCCCTAATAATCGTTAAAAATGCACGTTTGAGCAAAATCCAGAACTGAGCAAAACCGGACGTCGGGAAACCACTTTTCCGTGGAAGCGTAACGGCAACGCTTTCATTCGAATCAAGTAGAGACGTTGTGCAGCCTGGACTTTTGGCCTTTAAATCATCTGTCGTTGGTATATTAATGACTGTGTCGCCTTTCGTTAACTTTAAAAATTCTTGTTCATTTTCTTTGCTATTTAGTTGAGTGGCTATTGCCTTTGTTGTAGCTGTTGCTAGTGTCGATGGGCTATTACTTGTCTTGCTAATATCATTGGAAATTGTAGCACCTGAGACAGCTAGAGCTTTGGAATCGTCTGCAATAATGTTTTGGTAATTACTACATTTCCCGGAACTGACAGCCATAACGAGTTTGTGAACAGCTTCGCCGTAATCACCACTAGCTACTTCCATCACTGAAATTGTACAAAAAAAAAAACAGTTTTAGTGCTTTAAAATCCATAAGTGGCAAAATAATGAACAGGAAGCAGGACCGATGGGGTAACAAATTCAGGTGTACGATTTCGTAATCAAATACAACGAAATTCTCAGAAAAATAAATTTTTCAAAATTGAATCGAATACAAAAACCACTAAAAAGGTAAAGTGTGACGCAGTCCGTGAGTCTGCTTCCAAAATTAATGATATCGCTTGAGGTGACGCTATCGCTGATAATACGCAGAAGTTTCTTTGAATGGACAATTGTGTTCAAAGTTTTAATTTTCTGAAAAGATTACAACGCTTTTTACAAAACAAAATTACGTTGTGTTAAAAAAATTGCGTCACAAATGCCGAAATTTTTTTTTTTTAAACAATGTTTCTCCGAAAAAAACATTTCCTCCCACAAACTTCCCCACATCATTCCACACACTTCCCACATCATCCCACACACTTCCTACATCATCCCACACACTTCCCACATAATCCCAGACACTTCCCACATCATCCCACACACTTTCCACATCATCCCACACACTTCCCACATCATCCCACACACTTCCTACTTCATTCTACACATTTTCCGCTTCATTCCACACACTTCCCACTTCATTCCACACACTTCCCACATCATTCCACATACTTCCCACATCATCCCACACACTTCCCACATCATCCTACGCACTTTCCACATCAGTACACATCATTTTCTGTCACTTCAAAATATTTTTTCTCATAGTCGCTCTACGGCAGCGTAGCTCATTTCGGACCACTTTGACCGACTCCTGGCAACGAACCCCCTAACCGATTTCCACAATACCGGTTCCGTTGGCTTCGTGAGATGGTTACCTTTCATTTGATACTCCATCACCTTGAGATGTTTTTTCCTTTGAAAAAGAGATGCAATTGTCCCAAAAAGTATTTTCTCTTGATTGTTTGGTATACGCGATCAGAGCCGTCGACACATTTTAGTCCAGCCGAGGCGCTGGCCTCTCAAAAGTTGGCCTAAGCCGGCTTTAAATCGGCTGGAAATTTTCCTTTTTTTTGACAAAAATAAATGTTTTGATTTGTTTATGGAAATTCAACTTAAAGCTACGTTTTTTCAGCCGCCGTTTCAAGGTGTTGTTTCTTAAAAAAGACCTCCGTTTGTTGCAATTTTACAACACGAAAATGTTCTAAGCGACGGTGAAATAAGGAGTTTAGGCACTAGACTAGTCTCCTAGAACATTTTCATTTTCAAAAATTGCAACAAACAGAGGTCTGTATTTCAAGCTGGGCAGTCTGATGCCAAAAAAAGTTCATATGAAAGTATTAGAGTGAGGAACAAGTACATTATTATACACTCGGTCCCAACTCGGCACGAGGCTGCATACTTGAAAGGTTTAAGTAACCATAAAGAACGCAGCCTGGTGCTGATGCCAAAATTCTTTTAATGTCATCGAAACCGCAGTTACGAATATTATTCGTCACATTAATTTCAACGCGGCACCAGGCTGCTTACTCAACATATTCTACTGTCAACATAGAATGCAGCAGCAGCCTGGAGCCTGGTGCCAAATTGAAATCTTTATGAAGTTCGATATTCTTCACAGCAGTTAGTTGGTTGCGTTTATTGGTCTCAATCATAAATTACAATTTACAATTAAGTTTACAACTTGGCCTCTTGTTTGGGCAACTTTCGTCTCCAATTCATAATTATGTGTTGGCAGAAAAAAATGTTAGAATTTGTTCTAGTTTCAGGAATTTCAATTCGTTCCCTGCTGGTGTTTCGTCCTATTCATTGCAGCTTTTGCATATGGGTGTGTTTCCTAGTTTCATCCTGTAGAGATGTTTGTTCAACTTGCAATGTCACCTAACGGCTCCTACGGCTCTTCTTAGATCTTCTCTAGATTTGTGCAGTAGAAATCTCTTGTTGCTATTACTGTGGCCATCGATGATGTTTCTACTGTGCTTGCAGTTATTGAAACTCTTCCAGAGGTTGTGATGTATTTTTTGTAGGAGTCTCTGATGATGAGGCTTTATGTAAGTCCTATAGCTGGCGACCGAGGCCTGAGAACACAGTTTCACTGCCAAGTCGTACCAACTGTTATCCCTGAAATTGCCCCGGAGATTCCGATGTGAATCAGCGGTGAATCCCATGTGAATCAGCGGTGTATTAGTGGTAAATCAGCGATAAATCAGCGGTGATTCCGATGTGAATCAGCGGTAAATCAGCGGTGATTCCGATGTGAATCAGCGGTGATTCCCATGTGAATCAGCGGTGATTCACCGCTGATTCACATAAGAATGAGCGGTGTTAATCAGCGGTGAATCAGCCAGCACAAATTCGTGGTGTAAAGGTTTCTTGAAAAAAAGCCCATATTGAAATCGTCTCACCGCTGATTCACATGGGAATCACCGCTGATTCACATCGGAATCACCGCTGATTCACATGGGATTCACTGCTAATTCACATGGGATTCAGCGCTGATTCACATCGGAATCACCGCTGATTCACATGCGATTCACCGCTGATTCACATGGGGTTCACCAATGATTTACATCGGAATCACCGCTGATTCACATCGGAATCACCGCAGATTCACCGCTGATAATTATTCACGTGAAACAAAAAAAGCAAAATATGAAAATTTCGGTCAGTTTTTCAATTTGTGCTTGGTGATCAGATGTCGTAAAATCTTGGGGTTGGTGTCAATCGCCAGCACAAATTCAGCACAAATTTTTAGTGCTGTGGTCTTTTGAAGAAAACTTGAACTGAAGTAGGTTCCCATACAAAAATGACGAAAAATCAAAATTTCATTTTTTGATGAATTTGTGCTGGGTCACCAGAGCAGCACAAATTCTGAAATTGGTACCATTCGTCAGCACAAATTCTGGCGCATCAGTGATGTTAATTTCCCCTCAGCACAAATTCCGGGGGAGTGTGACGACATACACCTAAAAAAGAGTCATCTTTTCCCTAATACCAACTTTGATCGTGACCTGTGTTTCATTTCTCTTTGAAAACATAAAATACATAAAGCTAAGCATCATAAATTTGTGGGAAGAGACTTTCAGCTTACATCGTTTGAAGGCTAGAAGAATGTATCGCCATGGGACGTTTTGAATAAAAATTGCAACCGAATACAACATTCCGAAATGCACTTCACCACAAGTGTAATACTTTATAATTTATCACCAAAAAAGCATCGGTGAAAAATTCATGAAATACTAAAACCACAAACAAAATAGCAATTTTAATTGGCTAATTTCCAAATTTCGAGTTCTCATACAATGGGAGCAGCATGAAGTGCAATGAAAAATTACGGAATTCGTTTCATGCAAGCATAACATCACACGCTTAATATTATAGTAATAAGCTCACGAGTGGGCATGGGCAACCATGTTACGTGTATGCAAATGCATTTATTACATAAATAACGATAGACTGGGGTAGTGAATTTTTTGTCAACAAAATAAAGTGAATAAAATGTATAAAAAATTACCATAGTCAGCTGGGTTATGATAACTGGGACACTCATAGCCAAGTGATGCTAAATATGGTACTAGTCCTTCGACTCGTCCTTGATACATGCACTGTCCTTCAGCTAGCATATACAAATGATCGAACATTTCAAACAATCGTGCCGATGGTTGATGAATTGTACAAACGATTGTCCGTCCTCCACGAGCTAATGACTTCAGTAAAGATATCAATTGAAAGCATGACGAACTATCTAATCCCGAAGTCGGTTCATCGAAAAACATTACTGGGGGATTGTTCACTAATTCTAGGGCTATGGACAGTCGCTTCCGTTGTCCGCCGGATAAATTTAATGTTTTTGTGTTGACAGATTCGCTGAGACCGAGCGCGTCTAAGATTTCTTCAACAACAACTTTTTTCGCTGACATTTTCATGTCTTTTCCTAGTTTCAAATTGGCGGACACCATCATTGCTTCTTTCACGCTTAAATATGGCATAAGTCTATCGTCTTGCATTATGTAGCAAGACAGTTTGCGAAATCTGCGTAGGTTACGATCTTTTCCATTTATGCTGACGGTGCCACTAAGATGGGATGTCCTAATAAACGAAAAAAAAATTGCGATTAACAAGCGTTTTTTTATTGTGAATCGAAATTGTCTTATGCCAATATTCAGAGACAAAGGAGTTTAAGAGGAAAGAAATTAGAGAAAAGAATATTTCTTTAAATACAACCAACGTGAACCCTTTTCTTGGCTGGCAGCGCTCGTGAAAAAATAAGCGGCGCTCGCGCTCCGAGAGCCGCTCTTCAACGGCGCTCTTAAGCTCTCATATTTGACGCTCACGTACTAATTTTAAAAAATTCAATGATTTTTCAGTTTGGGGATAATAATCATAAAATTTCGTTTTTGAAATTGATACTGTAAACAGAAAATTTTGTGCGGACTTTCAGAAAAACTGAAAACGTCCGAATTTGAAGTGAATTTGTCAAGTACATTGTCAACATCTACAATAACATCTGCGTCACTGACAGCGATGAATATATTTTCTCAATAGGTTTCTTTCAATGCGATTTGAACTGGATAAATTACCCATAACCGTAATGATTAACAATGAGAAATGTGAGAAAAACAAAAGCAAAATGTGGAGACTATCGTTCTACCGATGAAATCGGATGAGTAATTTGCTACAACTCGCTCGATTTTAACTTTCAGTGTTTCTTTTGTTTTGAACAAAAGAAATATCCAAAGTTAAAATCGTGCAGGTGTAACTTAATAACTCGCGTTCGCTCTCCGAGTGCCGCTCCTCGTAAGCCTTCCTAAATTCATAGTTTCATTTAAGATTTGTTTTGTTGCAGACCTTAGGTAATCGTTTTGTTGCAGACCTTAGGTATTAGGCAATCTTATGATTCCTCTACTGTAACAGAGCTTTTAGAACAGCTTCGTTGCTTCTATAGTAAAAGCTCTCTACAATGAAACTTGAAGGGAGTCAGTTTCGACATAGAGGGCTTTTTACGATAGGGAGCGTTTTTTGCATATTTGCCTGTAAATCTTTCGCATAATTTTTTTCGGATTCTACAAAAAATCACTGTGTTGAACACTCAAATTGGTTCAGACATCTGCCGTAATTTGCATAAGAAACTTATTGATCACTTTTTTAGAGAGAATTACATATATTTTCTCTCTCAAAAAGTATTCACTAAGTTTCTTATGCAAATTACGGCCGACTTGGGAAAGATTTTTTTTTTACTTTTTGCCATAGAGACCTATTTCATTATAGCGAGATTTCATTATAGAGAGCTTTCTCTGTATCTGTACCAGTGTTCGACATAGGCCATTTATTACAATAAGAGTGAGTGAGATGGACTGAGATGAAATACAATGAATGTCGAGCACCGGTACCATGCCGAAGACCGGTACGCAGACATATGGGAACTTCATTGTTATGATTGTTATTGACAAAGCATTGATAAAACAAGAGTGAAGTTTGTTCCACATTAGAGCCGTGCGCCGCCGTTTCGTTGGATGCGTCTTCAAGAGAGTTTCTAGCCTTTTGACTACTTCCTAAACTTGTCCAAAGTTAGCAAAAATGTGGAAGAGAGTTGTACCTAATCGGCTCTCAAAGACAATTTTGCTCGTAAATGTCACTGGAACAAATTATTTGAGTTGCGCCGACATAAAATCAATTGTCAGCCGAATATTCGATTTTAAGTCAGCGCAGCTCAAAGAATTTGTTCCAGTGACATTTACGAGCAAAATTGTCTTTGAGATTCGATTAGATACAACTCTCCTCTACATTCTTGCTGAAGATTGAACAAGTGTAGGATGTAGTGTTAAGGCTAGAGACTGTCTTGAAGACTCAGCCGACGAAACGCCGGCGCACGGTTCTATTCCACATGAAACAGTTCAAGTTCACACTTTACATTCGGCAATAATTTTCATAAGAAACAAGTACCACAAATAAAACAGAAGAATTCTTTTGTTTCATTTGCAGGACTTGTTTCTTATGAAAATTACGGCAGCATTGTCAATCGCAACACCCTGGTGGCCACCCCTGACCTCGAATAAATTTGAAACCAACGTTGCAATATCGAGAATATTGGAAATTTCTCAGAAGACAATATCGAAAAACCCGTTCGAAGCAGCTAGCGGTGTAATGAAAAAACTGGCCCAAAAAATTAGCAAACAAAAAAAATCTTTTTGAGCTAAGGCTTATCGTATGGCCCTCAGTAAAGACTTCGGACCAAGGCCTCTAAGTGCAACAATTTTCACCATAACATGGAATTTTTTTTTGTGGGCTACAACCGACCTTAGGTCCCACTTAGGGCACTGAGAATAGATTTCTGACGCATACCTCGATGCGAAAAAATGTTCCCAACGATTTTCTTAAAAATATAACAACGAAAATTATTGGGCAGTTGCTTCATTCTATTTCTCTTCAATGCTGTTAGGCGGTTTATCGATTGTCACATAAAAATAGAATCAAGAAAATTGGATAGAATTTGCCCTGTTCATGTAGAAAAACCACATAGGGCCCTAGTAGAGACTTATTTTTGGGTCCAAGGACCTAAACTCAATCTTTCACGAATTCTTGCGATTTCATTGGCCCATCCAATACAAAAAGATTTATGAAAATCTGATAAATTTACTCGGCTACTTGATCAGAGGCTTTTGGCCGAAAAATGGCTATCACAACATTCCTTTTTCGACTACATTTCTGGAAAAAAATTTTTTTGAAAATCGATAGCAGAGTTTAAGGTACAAGAAATGTCGTCAAAATCCTTTCATATCAAAACAGTGGTTAGAACCTTGCTGAGCTTATAGCACTTTTAACGTAATTGAATAAATTAATAGAAAATTACTTTGAAAGAAAGTCTTGAACTCCCGCACCTATTTTCATTTACAAAAGTAAAGGTTGAAAATTTCCTTCATTTCACTTCACATAAAATGGAATTACGTTTTTCATCGCTAAATTTGTGCTTACTAACAACATTATTAACCTTGCACTAATAAGATGTAACGTTCACACGATGCAAATATATTCCTCAAATTCAAATTAAGTGCAGGTGCATCCATTGAATGGATTGCACGAATTCATTTAAGGCATTGACATAAAAAATGAAAATATTGGCAAGGCTGACGAATTGAAACTTGTCGGTGCTTTAACGGGTGCAGCATATTTAAATTGAAACCACGTTAGGACTGATAAGTGTCCTTGTGCCAAATTTTGAAGAAAAAAATTTAACTTTTGAGAGTCTTACTTGTATCCAGCTAAAATGTTCATTAATGTACTCTTTCCAGCACCCTGAAAACAAAATAATCAATTTCTGAATTGGTCTAAAGTTGTCGTCATATACCGATGGCCCCATTATAGCCGTTAATTCGCCAGATCTAAATTTTCCATTAACTCCTTTGAGTATTGTTTTAAATCCTCGCCTACGCCCTTCGGATACTGAATATGAAATATCGCTAAATGTAATATCAACGGCTGGCCGTTTCGGTAGATGTGTTAATGTGACCTAAAACATGAAAATAGAAAATTTTATCCATTAGATATTACCAGGGCTATGGTGAAACGCAAAATGATAAGAGAATAGTGAGTTGCTCGAATTTTACGCCCACATCATTAGGATGTAGGGAAAGGGGGTGTTTGAAAACTGTCCGGTGGGTTGGATAGATTTTTGATCGTTTGAATTATTGATTCTTTCAATTTACTTTAACTCTTTGTCTAATCACTAGAAATAATTCCAAGATAGAGTGTGCGTTATGGTTAATTCGCATTCCTAATGTCACCATTCCTACTTTTGTGTTGGATATTATGATCACAACACAAACCCTTTTTAAAAGGGAAATGTGACGCAAGTCCTCGATCCTCGTTCCTACTTCCAAAACTGATATCAATTTTGGTGACGCTTGCAGCTTCGGAACGCAAACAATTCTTCTGAAATATTTTCAAATGCCGGACCCTCCCAACATAATCATTTTTCTGCACTTTCAGATTCACATCCCAAAAATTTAGCTTTGCGTGATGTATGGAATACGGGTAGCCAAATTTTTGCCTGTGAAATCTGAAAGCGCAGAAAAATTATTACGTTGGGATGGTCCGGCATTTGTGATGCATTTATAAAATCAAACGTGAAAATATTTCAGAAGACTTGTTTGCGTTCCTAAGCTGCAAGCGTCACTAAAATTGATATCAGTTGTTTTGGAAGTAGGGACGAGGACTTGCGTCACATTTCCCTTTTCCGCAGTCTAGGGAAAAACAATTTCTTAATTTTTTGTTCGTGTGTGGACTTGCATCACGGGCGCATTCCATAAAATTCTTAAAAAATTCCTAAATTCTCAAATTTAAGATTTAAGGAATTTTAAATAATTTTTAGGCATTTTTTAAGAATTTTATAGAATTTTTAGGAATTAATTCTCAAAAATAGGCCCTGACCGCGCACCTATGATATTAACGATGAAGTTAGCTGTAGGGTAGCTTTCTTCTAGTGGAAATTATTTGAAACACTAGAATTCTTACGCGACAAGACAGTGTCAATTAAGCGTCGTTAGAGGTGTGAGCGGAGATTTCGTCGGCTGGATGTTCATGATAGTCTCTAGCCTTAGGGCTCCATTCCAGACTAGTCGATTGTTCAGCAAAGATGTAGAGGAGAGTTGTATCTAATGGGCTCATAAAGACAATTTTGCTTATAAATGTCACTGGAAAACATTATTTGAGTTGCGTCGACTTTAAGTCTACATTCGGCTGAGAATCGGCTAAAATTCAGCGCAACTCAAATAATGTGTCAAAGCAAAATTGTCTTTGAGAGCCGATTAGATACAACTCTCCTCTACATTTTTGCTGAACGTTCGACAAGTCTAGAATGTTGCTCTAAGGCTAGAGACTGTCATGAACACCCAGCCGATGAACCCCGGCGTACACCTCTAAGCGTCGTTAAAAAATAGGCTACTCACGAAAATGAATGGAATATCTAAAATTTCGTAACATTTAATTGTATATTCGTGGGTGTTACAGGTGTGGCATCCAACGGGAAGAGCCTAACTGCGAAAGCCCACACCGAGGGTAAATTCTGTACCGCGGAGTTGGGATAGTGTTAATTACTCACCCGTGAGGGCAGTGCGGTAAATCTAGGCTAGGTATGCACGCATATCTCTCTAATTCTTATACCTTCGTGGGTGGATTCGAAAAGATTACGATAGCCTGCCAGGCGATGCGAGAGGAAGGTGTGCGAATTTTTAGCTTCAAGCTCCACTTCCCACCTAATGTATCTTTCATACGAACCATTGAGGAACGAGACAGTCATAGTAGACTTTACACTTTCATGCGAATGTCCGGTGTGCGAGGAAAGTTCCAGCTTTCGAACGATAACAGCTCGTAAGCAAGCAGGGTAATGAACCCTGCCAACATAGGCTTAAAAACTACATAATGGTCGGTCAATTTTCGGGTAATTTTTTTTTAATTGCGTGCTTTTTGGGAGAGGATGAGATTGTTTGAACGAAAGTGTACGAAAGATGAGGATAAAAAAACCCGCTATTTTAGGAGAATACTTTGATGACGCCTGAAGAAAGAGAGTACGTCAATTGAAAACGTTTGAAGTTCATTTCGGGGCAAAAAAGGAGAAAGAGAAATAATAATAATAATTCATTCAGCAATTACACGTTTGCTATAAACATTTTCGGCCCAAGTACAAAAAGATTTAATTCTCAAAAAAGTTGACGGTTAGGGAGCGTTCATAAATGACGTCTGCATTTTTTTTGCTTCTTTAGACAAGGGGGTTGTCTGTTTTCGTCTGTTTTGCAGTTTCCGCCTCCCCCCCCCCAAACAGGCGTCATATTTTCATCATATATTTAACTTTCGAGAAACAACTCAATAGCGTAGTGATTAACTACTATGCGATTGAGTTGCCAGTGCGTTGGTTAAAAACTCAACCGCTGACAGATTTGTTCCGATCGTTAGATTTGTAAACAAAACAAAGCTGACTGAATCGGTTCAAGTCATGTGAAGTTAAGTGTAGCGCAATCGTGCGTCTTACCGGTGAAAGGCATTGTTGGGAGGTGCCAGTATTCAACTCCTACTAGTTTCGCTCTCAGCACATCTCATAGATGGCATTAGGTTTGTCGCACAGCTTACCACTGGCGCAGTAAAAATACATTCCGGTAAATAATGCACATGATGCGAAAAGTGGACACCTGGACACGCATAATGCAAAATCGTAGTTCTCGAATAAGGCCTGTAGCACAGTCACTCCGTTTAGCTCTCCGTTTACTCCGTTTACTGAACAATGATAACTCCTCCCACTTCTCATGGTTTGATCGTAAACGGAGTTACTGTGCAACAGGCATAACTATTTTTCAAATATCATTTTCATGCTTCATAGCAGGGCATAAAGAAGAAAATGTGAATCACTTTCGCCCTTCAAATTGACATTTTTGACTGCTATTAAGCATGAAAAAACTTGTTACGTCACTCGGCAAAGCACTTTCGGTCTATTCTCCTTGTGACGTAAGTAACTATTTCCAATATTTCGACATTTAATAGGCGATTCGGATGGAAAGCCGAAATCGGATGGGACAACTTTGGTGTGCTCGAAAGTGAGCATACATCATGAAAACGATGGAAGTTTCAAATGGAGCAACATCACAAAATTTGACGTCTGTTTTCGTCAGATACCCCCCTCCCCTCCTGTCTGTTTTCGTCTTTTTTCAATGACCCCCCTCCCCCCCTTCTCAAACGCAGACGTCATTTATGAACACTCCCTTAGTGAATTTTGGTACGTTGGCATTTGCCTGTGCTTAGTTGACGCGTTTTCCTGGGGTGTTTCGGACTATTGAAGGTGTTGCTTTTAAAGTGAGAAATTTCAGAGTTGCGCTTACACATACACACATGACTCCGAGATGACAGTTTACTTACCAAATTTTTTTTCTGCGCATTTGGACTGTGATTATGTACTTTGCGTGCGAAATTGTGACTCGAAGCCAGTGACATTCCGTTGCATAGGTTATTGTGTGGTTCACTAGAAATAAAAGAGAAAAAGATACATAAAGACACACGAACTGTTGAAGTGTGAAAAAGACTTCCGGAACCGTTCGAATTTTTGTTACCCGATCTAAATCACAGTAAATAGTTGGCTGTCTATTGAAATCATTCCCTAAAAGTCGTGAAAGCGACAACTTTTTCTTAAAAAATCCCTTTTTTGACCGTAGAAGTACTCGTAAAAATGCCAAAATCTGAGCATGATACGCCTCTTCGCTGTGTATTATCAACTATTTTTTATTCCCTAGTTTTGCCTAAAATCAATAAACAAAACTATCGAGTTTTGGTTTCGAAAGTTTCGCCATATTTTGATTAAATAATTGCTGAAAACGTTAGAGTATCTATATATAGATACTCTAACGTTTGTTTTTTTTACATATATGTAAACATTACGTCTCGGCAGTTTTTGAATTCAAAATATCTTGGCTTGTTTGAAGGACAATTTTATTTTTGTTGTTCTTTTATGCATTTTAACTAGAAAATATTTGAATAAAGAAATATGACGATCTAAATTTCCCTCAGAGGCAAAGTTCAACCAACTCGATTGGATCAACAACCAACAACTAATGGAAAAAATAACCTCAGTCAGTCTTCAGTCCAGTCGAGTCAACGTCCCTACCATATGTTGCTAAAAGTCTAGTAAGCCGAATGATGTGAAACAAAAATCGGCAGCTTCCTAATACTTTATTCAACAGTTTTGAATGCTTTGAGTTGTTTATATACTCTGCTAGTTAATTAGAAACGTGAGAAGTACGTGTCTTATGCGTTCATCTTGATCTTGACCTTTGTGACCAGTCGAATTTGGACCCGGAAATTGGCGGTGTTAGGTGTTACTCTCATTATCAAACAGAAAAATTGAAAACAACATTTGGAATTACATTTCTTGTCGTTCGAGCTTTGCATATTTATTTGACATCTGAAGACAAAGTTTATATTCCGTTAAAAAGTCAACGAAGTGAGAGGATGGGAGGAAAATCTTTCTTCTGCTCAGAGACGCTAAAAATCATAATCCGCCCTTGCTCAATCCTTTGTTTGATGAAATTTGGAATTTTCTGTTATTTAGCAATTCAGTTTTCATTTTTATTTTCCCAAATTATTCCTAAAATATGATCATGCCCGCAGCGGTAGCGGAGGGCGTGACGCAGTCCATACACCCCAAATTAGGTCTTTTTTGGGTTTAGATTTTTAGCTTCGGAATGACAATACTTAGAGAGTTGGTTTCTTCGAAACGGTTATAGAGTTTGATCAGGATAATTTTTTGGGATATTAAGAAAATGTTTGACAGCTGTCAAAGCGGCGCCATCTTGGATTTTGTGAATACTCAAAATTGCTATTTTCTGAATTAGAATACCTAGACAGCTGGCTTCTTCGGGAAAGTTGTCGAGATTGGCGAGTAGAATTTTTTTGTGACTCTAAAAAAATTGAGGCCAGCTGTCAAAGTGACGCCATCTTGGATTTTTTGCCTTCTTTTGAATTAGAATAGCTAGACAGTTCATCCGTAATTTGCATAAGAAACTTAGTGATGACATTTTGAGAGAGAATTTCATATATTTTCTCTCTCGAAATGACGTCACTAAGTTTCTTATGCAAATTAGGACAGAGTTGGTTTCTTCGGGAAAGTTATAGAGATTGATGCGAAAAAAGTTTTTCAGAGAAAAAACTTTTTTCCGGAGAAATATTTTTTTTTTCGGAGAAAACTTTTTTTTCGGAGAAAACTTTTTTTCGGAGAAAATTTTTTTGGAGAAAATTTTCTTTCTGAGAAAAAATTTTTTTGACAAAAATTTTCTTTTCCGTGCTTTTTTTTTCGGAGAAACTTTTCTTTTCTGAGAAAATTTCTTTTCGGAGAAAATTTTTTTCTGAACAAATTTTTGCGTATTATCAGCGATAGCGTCACCTCAAGCGATATAATAAGCGTTGTCATTAATTTTAGAAGCGGACTTACGAATTGCGTCACACTTTACCTTTAAAGAGGGTTTTGTATGCGATTTTATCTAAGGAGCAATGATCTAGCGAGCGTCGTCGCTCGATTAACCGCTGGGCAACCTACTGTAGATTTTCTTCACAGTATTTGTTGTTCAAGGATTTTTATCGATTTTAAGTAGTCAGGATTTTCTTGCATAACTAAAGTCTCTATGGTTTTCTAAGGATTTTTCGGGATTTTCTGATTTTCAATAATTTGATTTGGCTGATGAATCATTTTCTACTTCAACACACATACAGCGGGAAAAATCCGGTATCTAGTTCATTCATTTGTATAATTGCTGAAAAAACGCAATATAATTTTTGTTGACCTTTTAACGAAGGGGATTGGGTAGTTAGATAGGGTAGCGCTTGATAGCATATGAGCGGAGTGTGGTAGTCCGGGTCATATGCCAGGCGTGCAACTGTCTAACTATCAAGTGCTCTTTTTACGTCCACGTCGTAGTCCCTGGGACCTCAATTCTCTTCGGAGTTTTGTGCTAAACTTAAGAGTGCCACCTGACAACTTGCCTACGGGTTGTCGGGGAAACGGATCAGTGGGTTGAGCGAAGTGTTAACGCCTCTTCCTCGTAAAAAAAATCACAGTTCAAGAAACTCTACAATGAGCCTCGGATAAACGGACGGATTCAACAACGACGACCACGTTGGAGAAGTCTGGCCCAGGATCGCTCCAGATGGAGAAACGTTGTAGAGTCAGCCAAAACCCGCTTGGGTTAGAAAGGCTGATAAGTAAGTAAGTTTTAACGAAGACAATTATTTGGATCTAAAACCATTATTTTTTAAATCAATTTCCTCCGACAAAAAACTACTTCTTTGTGATAAAATTTCTGACTCACTTGTCATTCAAATTAGATTGATATTAATATATGACGGTGCACGTTGGATGTAAATAATTTGTCAATTCAATGATCAAACAACATTTTTTCAGAATTGGATTACAGCAACACTAGGCTTCTATTTGGCTGTCAACATCAACGAGTGTATAATGGGACAAGTGTAGTTTTTTGTTGATTTATTTGATCTACTTAGTTGCTAAGTGTTGCAGACAAATATACTTGCAGCCGAACAATAATCGTGCATGTAAAATTGACGTATAGTGAAAGAATCATAAAATCGTGCAAATTGTTGCTAACATTACCAGCTGGTCAAATACATGAATACAATACATAAATGACTCGCTCTGACTCTTTTCTAAGCGATGGTAGAAACGTTGAATTCGTCCTACTCTTCTCTACTACCTGTAAGGTATGCACACTAGGCCCACTGGAGGCTTAGGTGCAGAACTGCTGTCCACCGGTCCACCCACTTTAACCTAATATAACCTGTGAGGTTATATTCGTGTGGTATTATGTCATAAGTGGAACGGATTCTGTGTATTCTACGTTCGTAAGACGAATTCTTCGTGTGTTGTATTAATGTATTTGACAACAACAAAGTTGCACAATTTTATGATTCTTTGTAAAGCTTACAGTATCGGCGGAGAGAAATAAAAGGCGATTCATTTTCTATGAGGTCACTAAAAAGAAGAAGTTTTATTCGTCCCACCGAAAACTTGTCATTACATGCATATGTGCACCCACGGAAGTTATTCATTACATGCTATTGATTACATTAGGGTCCTCACCGTAAACTTCCAATATAGGCAATCCGCAGTAGGGCGGAATGGATCGAATTGTAGAGTCATGAGCGGTAGCATATTTCCACATCGGTACATTAACGCATAGTCTTCAGGACGAAGGACCCAGACTAAGCTTTTCACAGAGATAGGGGGAGTCTTGGCGAGAGCTAGCTTGTGCATCAAAACGCAAGCGTGATATTCCTGATACACAAAAATGTTACATCCCAAAATCCCTGATCTCTTACATTCCACATTACCTCTAAGCCCGTATGCGTACCGAATACAAGCGTCAAACGCTTTCTGAAATGTGGTATCAGCAACGACTTCACCAAACTAATCCTGTTTTTTTGCGGAGTGATGGCACTATAGACCCACAGAGAACGCAGGCCTGCGTATATCTTAGACACAATTAGGTTCGAGTTATTCATAAGTTACTCCAAGATCTAAAACTTCATCACATTGTGATGATCACAGATCAAAGAAACCTTACAAAAATCATTTAATTTATTATAAACATAGAATCCTTTGGATACTTGTACATTTTAATAAATAAATCAAATTTGTTTTAACTTCGAATGAGGAAACATCTCTCTTTCAATTGTAGAATAGAAATACCTATTCACTACAAATTGGTGACCCCGACGTGATATGAACACGCAACCTTCTGATCACAACATGGAGTTACCATTGTTCCATCACAAACTATATCGGGCAAAATTTCTTTAAGCCCATCCCGCTCAACACAATGCACTTCGTCTTGCCTCCATTTAGCTCTAGAGAATTTTCTTTGGCCCATCTGCAGACGTTAAGTAGGTCAGAATTGATCCTAGCAACACAATCCCGAACATATACCTCATCAGCAGACGTTTCAATATAGCATTCCAAATCGTCCGCAAATAAGTGAGGCCTCATGTAGGTTAGCAGGTCAAGCAAGTCATCGATGAAAAGCGAGAAGAGTAGTGGAGATAGAGAGGACCCCTGAGGCAATCCCATCGAAATATATTTTGAGTGTACGACCGCGTATGCTTCAACATATAATAAAAATTATTATTCATGTCAACATTTTCTTTATTGGTATAGGCACGAACATCGGCGAACCTAAATTCAACTCATTTGAAGCATTTAACATTTAACATTCATTTTATGAAAAAATCTAGCCTAATATTCAGCCGCTAAGTAATTTTACATTTTAATTACTTCTCAAGTTCATTTTAAAGTAGTGTTCGTGTTTATAATAAACTTGAATCATTCTTTTTCTTTGTTATTTTAGTTATTCTTAGTTATGTTTTATTCGATGATTAATAAAAAAATGTACATTGAGTCAGGATGTACTTTTTCGAACAAATAAACGCAAGCTTTTTCAGGAGGCCAGGAGGATATATTTGCTCTGAGAGATAATCAGAATGTCTTGATTTGTTCTTAAGGTGATTACGATTAGTCACTCATGATACACCAACGGTACCTATCCAGTTGGCTTTAATCTAATCATTTCCTGATTAGTCTATCCTTATCTCAACGATTACATAGTGACCGTAACACTACACCGTCACAAAATTAAATTATTTTTTCAGGTGGCATCTCTTGAACTATTGCACATCGATAGCCCAGATAACACAAATCACATTTTTCGATGTGATGTTGTACATTAAATGTGTATCGAAAAGCACATAGGCCGTTATATCATTTATTGTACATTTAACGTTCATTTAATGGGGTGAAAGGCAAAAATTGTACACTAAATGTACACCTAATCTAGTGTAACGGTTCACAACTTTTTGGTCGATTCTACGTTTTTGTTGATGTACATAAAATGCACATTTTTTGTGCAACAAGAATTTTTTAATTTTTTACTTTATGTTCACAATATAAGGCGTACATTTAGCGTACACTTTTTGCCATTCACCCCATTAAGTGTACATTTCTTGTACATTAAATGCACAATATTCACAAAAGAAAAGATGTAACGGTCTATGTGCTTTTTGATACACAATTAATGTGCTGCAACACACTTTTCGATGGCATCAAACGTACATTTCGTGGGGTAAATTGTTATCTGGGTAGATTTTCTACAGTAAGCTCGTGTCTTCCACAGTCACTTCCAAGGACCATCACGGCAAGTAGTATCTGGATCATATAGAGATGAGCGAGCACCACTTTTTTCCTGCCCGTGACCGCCGTGACCTTGCCCAAAATTTTGAGAAATACCCACCCCAAAAGGTGCCCGTGAAATTTGTGCCCGATCCCGTCAATTTCATGCCCGAATCTGCCCGTTCCTCAAATTCTTCCCTAGCACAACTTCAAAAAATGAATTGGAACAGTTTCAAGCCATAGTTCTAAACAAACGTGGTACTCGTACTGTAAAGGTAATCTCTCTCATAAATATTCAAATGAAGATATTTTACTCGTTGTCCCACTGAAAACTTGTCATTACATGTATATGTGCACCCCACGGAAATTATTCATTACATGTCATTCATTACATGCTATCCATTACATTTAGCCCCCACCGGAAACTTTTCATTACATGTATGTCTGCATGTAATGACACGTTTTCGGTTGGGACACCGAGTAAAACAGCATACAGTGGGGAATGCTTAATAAGTCATACATTCTGGATAATTTCGTGAGACTCGCAAACTCATCCGTGTATTTTTAAGCAACTCGCTTTAAAAACTGTTTTTTGACTCTTGTAGTTGTATACCTCGCCTCTTGAGTTTGGCTCATTTCACAAAATTAATCCCTCATGTAATGACTTATTTCCGCATCCCCCACTGTAATCTACTATTTCATTTGTTCTCTCTATGTGAAATTGGTTATTTAAATTTTAGGTCAGGCATGTCGCCTGTTAAAATTGTACCCGTGCCAGCCCTACCCTAGCCCAAAATTAAAAAAAAAATTGCCCGCCCAAAAAGTGCCGTAAGATCACCTTGGCTTAGGTACCTAAACTCTCTGGGGTGGAGACTAAGATTCCTGGGAATTTCAGTCTGAGGTTGTAAAGCTTCCTCAGGAAACAATTCCCACCACACAGGTAATTCCGAAATCCTCATTGTTAGCAAAATAATTGGAAAAACGGTTACACTGAAATTGTTTATTATAAAAACGTTGATTTTTCACTTTCGTACATCAAAACTGCCTAAAGCCGATGGACCATTGACTCTGTACGCTGTCTGTAGCTGTCGTGTCGTTTCATTTCATCCGGAATTGGTTGCGCTACTCTAGTCACGCCATCGCCATTTGATGTTTGTGCGTGAATTGAGTCCGTCTCACCAATTTCAGGTATCAGTACTGGCTCCCGAACTTCTTTCGTATGGAAAAAATAAAAAAATAAAATACGAAAATACTAAGTGACTCTCATTACCTATAATTTTTTGAGGAACTTCAGACAAAACCGTTTCGAAATTAGATGGAATTAGATTTTCTTCTTTGGTGGTAGTAGTCGTTACCACTTTAGACACAGTTGAACCACTTTGGTCAGATGTCTCGTGGGGAAGGACTAGAATTGGTGGTCCTTCGTTCTTGGTAGTTGTGACTCTTGTGATAGTAGAAGTTGAAGAAGGTGTTCCATGGCTTGCTGTTTCTCTGATCGTATCAGCAGTCATTGGTCGTTCTTCGGTTTTGGTCGTTGTAACTTTTGTGATAGTAGAACCGGAAGAGGGTACGCCATAAAGTGTCGTTTCTCTGATTGTATCTGCAGTCACTGGTCGTCCTTCGGTTTTAGTAGTTGTGACTTTTGTGACAGTAGAACCTGAAGAGGGTACGCCGTAAAGCGTTGTTTCTCTGATTGTATCTGCAGTCATTGGTCGTGCTTCGGTTTTGGTTGTTGTGACTTTTGTAATAGTAGAACCTGAAGAAGGTACGCCATAAGTCGTTGTTTCTCTGATTGTATCTGCAGTTTCTGGTCGTCCTTCGGTTTTGGTAGTTGTGACTTTTGTGATAGTAGAACCAGAAGAAGGTGTGTCATGACTTGTTGTTTCTCTGATTGTGTCTGTAGTCATTGGTCGTTCTTCAGTGTCAGTGGTTGTGACTTTGGTAACCGTGGAACCAATTTGTCCTAAAGCAGGCTTCTCGTCAACCTTAGTGTACACGGTAGACACAGATGATGCATCGTTAGGAACTGTCGAAGGTCGCTTTTCCACCTTTGTTGTGGTTGTTACGCTTGTTGTTACAGTCGAATCACCATTGGTATGTTGCAAGTTTCCTTGGCCATTAACTTGTTCGTCAGTGGTGAAAGTTGTTGAACCTTGAACGGGTTGCATTTCACTGTTTAGTGGAAGTACATATTGCTGCGCTGTGCCTTGCAAAACGTCTAATGGTATGGGATCACAATTGATTATTGTTTCCAATCCATCTTCGCTTTCAACAATTGTTGGAATAGATACCGTTGGAAGTTGACGGTTTTGGTAATCTTGTGTGGGCAATGCATAAGTCTCTCTGTTCGGAGTCACCATTGTACGATATCCTCTATTCGTTAGTAATAAGTGATCGTAAACGTTGGCAACAGGCTGGTAACGGTATCCAGTTTGGTCTACATAAGTACGAAATCCTGGAGATGGTTGAATGGGTGGTCTGCTTTCAAGAGCGATGCTGCCAATATTATCGAGCAGAATATTGTACATTGGAACATCACGGCTGGGGATTATATGGGCGCCAGAAATGGTAAAGCTGGGATTGGTAAAATGGGTTGGAATAAATGTGTGAGTCGTGGGAACGTGGTCATGATGGTAACCGTGTTCGTGTTCATGATGATGATTATGTTCAACGTTATGATTGTATTGTCCACTGTGTCCATGACCATGTGTGTCATCAACGACATTAGAAGTTAGAGGTACGACACGACTCGAAGGACTACTCACAGTTCTCATTTTATTCTTGGAGGAAGTCTGTCTACCGAAATCAAGTCGATTATTAACTTTCGTGATTGTTTGAATCGATGGAATTATTGGGCGGTTTACTGGCTCCAAATGAGGCAAAATCTTATTCGGCTCTTTAACTTCTTCGCTAGACTCATCACTTTCACTGGAAGACTCTTCACTGCTATAACGAAGTGGATCTTGTAATTTAGTCCTAGCTGTCAGTTTATTGTATTTGACATCCAATATACGACCACGACCAGGAATTATAGTACCGGGAAAGAATGGATTTGGATTTTGATTGTTGCAATTAACGTAAACATTATTTGGTTGCTGTGGACACATCGAAGTAAAAGTGCATGTCGCTAGTGGACTGAGCAGTAGCAGTATAAGGAACTTCATCACTTGGAACACTTTTCAGCACAATTTTATTAAAACTTTTATTCTGTTCGAATTCTCAATACAAAGTGGAGTATGCCATTGCGTTACAACTATTTATATGTTTTTTAAGGACCATAAGAAATTCTTATCGTCTATGTCTTCAAATAATGCGATTGGACAATTAGCTTATTTAGTGCATTCTTCTGAACAATGAAAAGAAACATTTTTAAGTTTTTAATGCAGGTCAGTGCTTTGTTACTTATAATTTTTGATAATTCCATTAACATACCACAAATTGATTTTATCGCTACTTGGTAAGCCTTAGAGAATTTATTCTTAAAAAACATACGCAAAGAGACACGTACGCATCAGAATAGATATTGCAATTGTATTTATCAGGAATTACCCAAGGAAATGTCGAAAACCCTACGAAGGAACTTTTTATGAAATCGACCTAGCGCCTAGTAACCGGAGGAATTCGGACGGTGGGGAGAGGGGGTTATGAGAAACGTGACGTCCGGTTGAGAATTTGTGGTTTTGTCAAACTGTCAACAATTTATAACTTATAACTGGGAGCATGCCCTAGGTTGTTTGTCGAGAAAGAAACACAGACTTTTCCTGTAGTTTCTTTGACAGTTTGTTAGAAGAAAAATGCACATAAAAATTCGGACCAGGGGGTAGAGTGAGCGGGTTGCCCGAAGCTTCGTAAAACCCGACCCGAACCCGAACCCGAATTTTTTTTTCGGGTTCATGGGTTTCGGGTTTCGAACATTTTAATCGGGTCGGGCTCGGTCCGGGCCGGGTTTGGAAACAGTTCGGGTTTCGAAAAATTTTATCGGGTCGGGTTCGACCGGGTCGGGTTGTTGTATCATTTTATTTCGGTCCCGAAACTCTTCTAAATTTTATTATCTTACATTACACGAATTTTGTTTTAGTCTAAGGTCCGTGAAGAATGCAGACTTCGGGCATTGAACTAATTTTTGTTTCGAAGTAATTTCGGTTGTA
Source organism: Pseudolycoriella hygida (assembly GCA_029228625.1). Taxonomy (NCBI): domain Eukaryota; kingdom Metazoa; phylum Arthropoda; class Insecta; order Diptera; family Sciaridae; genus Pseudolycoriella; species Pseudolycoriella hygida. The sequence goes on along the minus strand of CM055403.1, from coordinate 60,809,407 downwards.
AGTTTCGAAAAACTTGAGTGTCTGGTTCGGTCTGGGTCGGATTTTGAAACAGTTCGGGTTTCGGGTTTCGAAAAATTTTATCGGGTCGGGTTCGGTCCGGGTCGGGTATCAAAAAATGGTCGACCCACTCATCTCTACCAGGGGTGGGGTCGGAAAATTGTCAAATTTTCTGGAGGTCATTTGTGACTTGAGTTCTGGGACCTATTGTTCGGTCGACAAATAGATTCTGCTTAATTTCCTCTTAATTTTTTGGCCCGTATTTGACCTTTGGGACGGAATATTCATAAAAACCCACCTAATATCGGGTACGGTCGAGGAATGTGAGCTAGGTTCACTTTATGATCTCTTTGGACAACCGATTTTGTCATCCAAATACGTAGTTTACATTGCTTGTCTGAAATCTACGTCAAACCTACATGGTGAACCTATGAGACCGTCCCTACTTCGTACGGGTATAGCAATGACTTTTTCTATGAAGGAAATATTTATACCTACATTTCGCTGTTATCATAATCTTCGCATTATAGACACTCCAATTTTGTTTTTATGTAAGTCATTTTCAATGCAGCGACACCATTCACAACATAATGAACATTTTTATTGCATTTCTTTTCTTTGTGTATTACAAAAGATTTTTACGAGACTATTTTCAATTTCAAGTTCAGACTGTTTGTTTACATTCATGCAGCTCATGATTTGTTATTACAATGGTACAAGTGTGCAAAAAGTCAAACCGGAAAGTATGCAAATTAAAATGTGCTCGGATCGAGCGTCTGAAAAGTAGTTGACCGTTAAAACATTTGATATAAGCGACACATGGATTTTTATGTGCACTAAATTCACACTATGTGTGCTGCTTTCCAGCAATCTGTAACAATGGTTTACGGTTTCATAGCCGAATATCCCGTGACCGTGACATAGCAAGAGCTGGTGCCTGTGCACATACCCAGTAGAGTGTGAGCGGAGATCACTAACGATGGTAGTTGTCCACCTGGATCCCCTTTTTACTCTCAAGTCTGTGAAAATTGTGCATTACTGTGCAAAACACAGTTATCACAGACAGCGCTGGGCCGCTGCTTGAGATATGTTGACTCTAAATTCTAACAACAATCACCGTCACTCGACAAAGTGATAGGACTAGCTACTTTTCATTCATGTTATACATAATATACAGTAAATTACCTTTACCACCGTGAACTAACTGGTAAGCTACCTATTCGAGTTAGTTAGATATTAAAGTCAACCTGTTGTGTCAGGTCATCGTAACATATCCGTTTCCAATTCTTGATTTTGTATTCCTTTGAAAATTTCCATTGCATGTTTGGGACCGACAAGTGTCTGTAATATGTTCCGAAGAGGAGGTCTGTCTTTTGAGTGGTTTTATGATATGATTTAATTTGTCCTCTAAGAACATTCATTTATTCATTGTTGGGTTTCTGAAACTTATTAGTCTGAAAATATTCGGTAAGTTTGTCATTTATGTGATTGGTTGTCCGTGTTTCATACTGCAAGCGAATTTCCGTGGATGGACCTACCATGGGAATGATCGTTGTGGTGTTATTACAAAATTATTTATTGATATTGTTAACCTGGCCCGACTTTGTATAATATAATATACAAATCCCGTGTCCCTGTAGCTGACCAGTGGAGCTTAGACTTTTATCTCTCAGTTGTGGTGCTGGTAACATACCACACTATTGTCCCCTTTGTTTAAACCCGGGAATGCACCGGTGTCTAACTGCATTGGGTTGGAATTTGAGGTTTTATGGTTTATGAACTAGTAACAAGTGACAACAGTAACAACTGTGGCGTAACTAACTATCCTATCGTAAGCAAGGATAGTACGTATCAAGATTTTAGAGTACTGTGTTTGTATCAGAGTGCAGTTATTACAAAATTTTAAGATGAGCGAAAGTGTTTTTCCTGGGTACTTGCATTCCAAACTTCGTTATTTCAGACTGAAAGGTATAAAATCCTTCCGAGTGACGCAGAGCGTGTTATTCGACTTTTATCCACAACAGAGTGATGCTACATTTCACCGCTTGCCGTTGACTGACGAGTTGCAACGAAGAGGGATTTTCGATTTGCTTAACGGAATTTTGGGCGTATGTATAGTTTATCCATTGTTTAGTTTTAGTCCCGTCTTGTCATCATAAGACAATAAGGAGGAGAGTGGACTCGTGGCGTGGTACCCCAGCTGAGTATTACCATGAATTAGCGTCATTATTTCTTCACCGGATATATAGGGGTAGAATGAAGGGGAAGTTCCCGTTAAACAGTTTCATAGCCGAATATCCCTGGACAAAATTTCCCCATTGACCGGGCAAAATATCCATCACGTCTATCAGCATAGTAAGTTGAAGGACCTACGTTACCTCATAATTGACACAATGCCGAAATGCATGCCTTCTGGTTATATCCATAAAGTAACTGTTCTAGATGATGTGTTAATGTCTGAGCATCATGTAAATGTGAACGTAAATAAGAACGCTTACAGCCCTAGTACGTTTTCTGTGTTACTCTTAGCCTCGAAGAGTGACACAATCATAGTAGGCTGTAAACTTTCATATGAAAAAACTGGTAGATGTAAAGTAAATATGCAATGAGTTGCAATTCAGAATTAGAAAAAGAATTAGCTAAGTGATGTTAGGGAATGTTGAAACCAATAGCGGGTACTTTATGGAAAAACACTGTCAAGAACTTTAATGGAATTCCTAATATTAGAGGATATTCTCCGTTCTACTGTTCTGGATGGATATTCTCCCTAACACGCACGTGCCAGCACACCGCTATTTGAGAAAAACACTGCATTTGGGACATGTTGCTCGTTCAATGGTTGTGTTTATTCTGAATTTGTTCCATACACAACATCGCTTTATTTATACCTTGTTATATATATGCCTGCCGGTAAAACACATTGATGAGGCAAACCGGCATTCTAAGCCCTACTAGTTTCCGCCCTAGTACTTCATAGATGGCACTAGGTTTGTGTGGATTATTTATTTATTTATTTAGCGTACGGTTTCTTACATCTTATTCTACAATTATTTTTATATTACAATATATTTTTATTACAATTGTGGAGTCACCGAGAGGTCATTACGACAGGTTCGGTAATAATTCCTCAATTGAACATTTAGACTTAACACTATTTTCCATTTTTCACACTTCTTCATTCATAGGCGATTTGTTTTTTCGATGCTATTGCTGCGCCGGGGAGGTTGGCTAGCCAACAGTTCCGACGACCGGGTGATGACATTATTGTCTGCTGGGACCTCACGAGCCTATTGTGTGAACTGGGTGCCATCTTTTCGTGTCTTTTGTTTTTGGTGAATGTGGTGTTATTCATGGTACAGCAGCGGGACCATTTATGATGACCATTCACTGTGCATTGTTATTTGAGTGACGTCATTAAATGCACGTGTTTCGTTACAGACAATCGAATCCTATGACGTCATTAAATGCACGTGTTTCGTTACAAACAATCGAATTCTGTAGCTACCCAATTTAAACGAATCATCGAAGCTTGGGTGAACTTGTGGACGTTACTGAACTAAAGTTTTGAAGGAAAAATCCATTCGTTACCGGGGATCGAGCCCGGGCATTCTTGGTGTAAAGCCAGCGCGCCACCACGTCCACGGTTTGTGTCCAATTTATCACTGACACAGTAAAAACGTCGGTAATGAAAGCATCTCTAAGAGAATCCATGTGAGGAAAAACTCACAAAAAATTGCGGAACTAGTAAATAAAATGATCAAGCCCCTGACCCGGACGGGTTATAACGGCGGATTATTATAATTATTATACCAAGGGTAACTTGATTGAAAAGGACACTTTGATTTCTTATCCAATTCGTTTCCATATAGAGTGTAAACACTCGCTTTTTTAATATTTTCGACAAATACTTTTCAATTTGATACTAGGCCTCGTACTTTGTCATATTTCAGGGGCGAAAAGTAGGCAGCGTGCTGTCATAAATTGATGCATATGTGGCTAATTTCATCGGTAATACATACATTGTCGCTACCATGTCGCCTGCGGAATGAATGTGTTTTGTCTCATGTTAATATAAATCTCATTGAAAGAGTGAAAGAGATGAAATTCGTTACCCAGGTGACGGTACCTATCACTATTTCTCAAATTTTCTTAAAATTTCTAAAAAATTTTCTGAAAATTTCTAACAATTTTGAAGTATAATTGATGTTTTTTATTCAAAAAATTGTTCACATGACCTATTTTAGGTGTTTTAGGGCATCCTTAGGGCTGAATTTTCAGCCACCCGTTCATGCTTGGTTTCTTGTTGTTTTTTTCATCTGCACGACCTCCAATATGGTTCAGAATACACTTAACGTCGATTCTTATTAATTTTACACTCATGTTAACTTGTTTGAACGTATTTTTCCATAAAATAAAATTCTAGAAAATTTGAGAAAATTTTAAAAAATTTTCTCAAAAATAGGTCCTATAGACCTATGGAATAAGCCATAAGCATTGTGGCGGCATTGACGATTGTTTTACAACGCTCTAGTTTTCATCTTGGAACAGGCGGCGTTCTTCAGCTATGTTAGTCAGAGGAGATGAAGAGTGGAGTAGCAGCCTGGTGAATTTGTCAATGTTGTTACAGGAAAGAGTTAAGGAAAGCCTGGAATAGAGCTGGTAAGGTAAGTGAACAGCAAAATACAAACAGAGATAGGTATAGAGCTCTTCTCAAAGAGTACAACCAGGCCCAGTTAGACCTCAAGGAGAAAAGCAAAAGAAAGTTTTTCGAGGAAGCAAATACCATTCCGTCTTACGCTAGTATTCATAAGCTATTGGCAAAAGATGTCACCGCTCAAGTGGGGTCCCTTCTTAAGCAGGATGGCTCTTTCACATCTGATAGCAGAGAAACAGCGGAGCATTTGTTGCAAACGCACTTCCCAGGCAGTGTCCAACCCCCATTGGAAGATCAGCTGGAATCACTGAACCCATACCTCCCACCTTCTAGAAAGGATTGGTTGTTTGCTGAAAAGCTTACGAAAAGAGGAAAAACAAAATGGGCTCTCTTCAAATTCCATTCGTACAAATCTGCAGGGCTCGATAAAGTTTTCCCTGCTTTGCTCAAAGAAGGTAATAATACAGATTTCGAGGTGATTACTAGGGCAGCGGCTCAAAGAGAAGTGAATGATGTAGCCATCAGATGGATAGTCAAAATGCTAAGCGGTAGAACTGTGGAGGCCACCATTTGCGGCACCAACATCAAGTTCGGAGTAACTAGGGGTTGCCCACAAGGTGGTATTCTCTCTCCTATACTTTGGTGTATGGTGATTGACTCGCTCCTGATAAAACTCAATGACTTAGGCATTTTCGCTCAAGGCTATTCGGATGACGTGTCTACCTTAATCTGTGGGGAATTCGTCTCCACTATTGGAGATTTGATGAGAACCGCTATGAGGGTAGTCGAAGTGTGGTGTCACGAAAATAAGCTGATGGTAAACCCAGTCAAAACCAAAATCATCTTCTTTAGCAGAAGAAAAGCCGAAACCGCTTCAGACTTGGGCAGCTTTACGCTGTTTGGAACGGAAGTTAATCTGAAAGCAAGTGTTAAGTACCTCGGAGTGACTTTTGATCACAAACTTACATGGATCGTGCACCTAGAGGAAAAACTTAACAAATGTATCGGTATCTTCTGGCTGTGTAGAAATGCTTTTGGTACGACATGGGGGCTGTCTCCTCAGGCCTTATGGTGGATTTTCACAGCGGTTGTCAGACCAATTCTTTGTCACGGATGTATAGTCTGGTGGCCTAGAGTAGAAATCGGCACCGCCAAGAAAAGGCTAGATATACTTCAGCGACTGACATGTCTCTGCATTACAGGCGTAAAGACAACAACCGCCACTGCGGCCTTGGAAGCGCTCCTGGATGTTCCACCTATTGACCTTTTTATAAAATCTGTTGCTTACAACACCTCTGTCAACATCCGATGCAACGGTTGGTGGTCTCCTAGCTTTGAGAAAGGCCACTCAGAAATTATTGATACTGTTAAAGATGAACGGTTCTGTATGCCCAGTGATCAAATCAAAGCGGAATGCATGTTCGATGAGGGCTTCGACTGGATTATTCCTGAAGCAGAGAATTGGATCGGGGAGAGCAATATATTTCCTCCAACCGACGGCATTGTTTGCTTCACGGATGGTTCCAAGAATGATGACTCCTCGGGAGCAGGTTATTTCTGCGAAACCTTGAACGTGGAAGGCAGCCTCCCAACCGGTTCTTTGGCGTCCGTTAATCAGACTGAGCTTTTCGCAATCTCAAAAATGTGCGATGAGCTGATTGACAAGGTCTCTGGGAATAAAATCTACATTTGCACAGACAGTCAGCCCGCTATTCAAGCGGTTAGTTCTCCCTGTATCAGGTCTAGTACAGTTCTTGACTGCAAAGTGAGCTTAAATGAACTGGGTAAATCTAATTCCGTTACGGTCCTCTGGGTTCCTAGTCATTGTGGGATTTTAGGTAACGAAAGAGCGGACGAACTTGCTCGCCAAGGAACCAAAAGCGTATTTATTGGTCCGGAACCCATGTTTGGCATTTCCATTTCGATGGGAAAGGCCATAGTCAAAGAATGGCTTCGCAAAGAGCACCTTAAAAGATGGAATGAGTATGAGGGCGCCATACATACTAAACTTTTTTGCAAAACTCCATCGATGGTAGTCAGCAAAACACTGTTGAAACTCAGCAGGCCAGATATCAAAAGAGTTATCGAAGCCATCACCAACCACTGTGGTCTTAACAAGCATCTTTACAACATCGGCTGTTCTGATAGCCCCAAATGTCTTTGTGGTCTAAGTGACGAAACTGGCTATCACGTTATTAGTGTCTGTCCCAGATATAGACTCCTCAGGAGAAATATTATGGGTAAACCAGAGCTAAATAGCGCCGATCTAACTCTTAACTATATGGTCATTAACAATCTGGCCGTTTTTCTAAAGAAAACCAGACGGTTTCCATGAGTTTGATGTGCGAAGTGGAAGTTTTTCAAATGGACGATGGAAATGCATGTACGACGCAGTCCAAGATCACACAACTGACGACAACAGTTTCAACATGTTCAATTCGTTTTTGGATTTGAATGATTTTGTGTTTAACGTATTCTTGTAATTTTGTATTTCCGCAACTTTTATGTTTTGATTTTTGTACTTTTCTTTGTTTGTTTAAATAAACGAAGGATACGGGGGTCTGGTACAAAGGATCATTGATCCAGGTGCCTGTCCGAGAAATCGGACCCCCAAACCGCCTTATCTATCTACAGTGACAAACAGAAATGATTTTCAACAGGCAGTGTGCTTCGTCATGATTTCACGGCACAAAGTACGCAGCTTGATGCCTAGGTCGCAGACTTAGGCCGCCTTACCGGACTTAAGCAATAATTATATTGGACGCAATAAAAATCGCTCGAGTAAGGGTTGTTTGAAAGCTCAACCTGACAAAAATAATTTTTTTTTTATCAAGTTGAGCTTTCAAACAAACCTTACGCGAGCGATTTTTATCGCGTCCAATATGATTACTGCTTTATCGTTCGCTCAAAAGAAAATGTTTTATTTCAGCAAATGAATTCTTGTCGTTTGATGTGTTACGCCTATTATTACTGGATAAATAACGATTGACAATGTAAGTCACACCATCTAAACCTATTTCTACAAAACATTAACTAGAAAGGATCTATTTTTACATCACAACAATCACGATTCCATTTCGATTTTAATTATCTTCCCATACAACATTGTGTCACATACAACCACAAGAAATAACATGCTTTGAACCAAGTCGTATGGTACGGTAGCTTATTCGAATTATACAATAAAAATTATCGAAATCAAAGTCTTACATTTTTAATAATCTGCGATGACATTGAACTCATTCAATACGGCACTCGAGCTGGAGATAAGCTTTTTGTTCAAATGGGTATTTATACACAACTATATAAGTTTAATACAGGAAATAAATTGTGTGATATCAGCCATCTTTTTTCGTCTCTGGTATTGAATATAGGTGAACTATTGTTTTACTTGCAGAGTAAGCCATATGACTAACATTCAACATGCCATTGTACTTCTTAATGACTATGTTTTTGTTCGATTAAATAAAGGGAAATAAAAACTGATTCTTTTGTTGTTCTGAGTTTAAGTATTTAGGAAGATGGCAGATTAGTTAGGGAGGTTGAAAGAAGGAACAAAAGAGACAATATGGTGTTAGTTGAGGTCGCGTGTTTTGAACAGCTATCCACGCAGGTCAATCCAGACTGTGGATATCTCTATATCCGTAATGAGACTACATGAAATCTCAAAGATCTCAGAGCACCTTTAAGGTTTATTAAACGAAATAAAATCCAAAATACAAGACGTCACCCCAGACCCCATGCTTCAAATTCTGAAAAGTCGTAGGCTTGGATGAATATTATGTTTGAGTAAGTGATTTGGTCAGCAGGACTGGGATTGAAGAAAATAGGAGTGAAACAATAGCCTAACGCGACTAAAGTCGGTCTCGCGGAGCTAGGGAGCCTCCAAGGCGAATCATGCCGTTTTGGTCCGAATAATGTTTCATGGCGCTGAAACAAGGGGGCTATAATACTGTACAATGATCCCCCTTATTCACAAGAACTAGTATATTACTGCATAGATGTGTATAAAGCGGCGTATGCACACGAGGAGCGAAGCTCCGAGTGTTAGTATAACCGCTTATATACACGTATATGTAGTACGATGCTTTAATGCATAAGCTGAAGTTGCGTTAGTTTAACCGTTCACGTTTTTAGGAGTGTTGGTTTAACTAACTTATATACGGTCTTAACCAACTTATACACTCTACTAACACACCGACAGCGAATGCATCAAAATATATAATTAGTTCGTTTGTCTATTTCGATGAAGGTACCAGAAGAGCAAATCAATCAGTGAGTAAAAATTAACGACATCAATTTGGAAGATTCAAAACCTGACCTGTCTCTTGACTTTCGATCAATAAACTCAATGTATTTTTTATAATTGCTGTCCTATTAATTTCTACGATTGATTTACAGAATTTTTATCAAACAATCTGCCGAGGTTGATTTCTTATGCCTTGATAAGATAACAATTCAATTCGCCTGACAATTTTTTCTTATTTTATTTTTGACCGCAACTTAACATGTGTTTTCCAAAGTGACATTTTAACTCTAAATATTATTGCAATATGTAAAAAAGAATTACTTACGCATTTCCGTTTTTGAGGTTTTCAACGATAACTGGTGGTGATTTCATTATGTTCTGATTTGACTGATAGCTTACTCCACACATTGGAATCACAGACACGGATGATGTTTGCTCATCTCTGCCAACCAAAGATAATTTCAACTTTTCATCATCCATTTTGGTTTATTTTGTTAATCTTTCACTTCTTTATATTTTCACTTCAATACAAAAAGAATTTCGCACTCATTCGATTGAAATAATTGAACTTAGAGATTTAGTTGTATGTTTTATTTAGAGAGACATTTGTTTGGTTTGCGTAAATGGTTTTTCGCTTCTGAATTTCATAACGATGTACTACATGAAATAGGCAGATCTGTAAAAGAAGTAAAAATTAAGAATTAGTAAAAGCGAGAAATTGCGTAAAAAATCAAATAAGTTTTTTAAGATAATTGCAAATAAAATATGATTGCTACAAACATAGTATGATTATGCCAAAGAAAATATGATTGGGTACAACCGAAAGTAGATACGTAGCAAGATCTAGAATAATTGATATACAATAAATGACGTCGGACGAAACAGACGAACAGACGAAATGTGACGGGACGGGAGAGGGGTTCCCGCTGCTCTTCATTCATTCATTCAAATTCCGAGATTTTCCAGCCGTCATAAACTTAGACTTCTCTACGCTTATCTTCATTCCACACTCCTCACATGCGACATTCAGATAGTCAAACGCACCCTGTGAATACCAAAAATTATCTGCCAACAGAATCAAGTCATCCACATAGACCACGATCTTCATGATTACCACATCCACATTTCCCCACAACTTGGCCTGCATCATGATTTTATCCATGAAAATTATGAACAGAAGCGGACAGTGACAACAACCCTATCAGGGAACACCCTCATTAACATCGAAAGATTCGCTGATTTCGGACGCTTTCCTTGCTGCGACCTTGCTCCCTAACCTTTGCCTTGTGGTATTCCACACGATTTAGTAAAACAAAAATTAGGAAAAACAAAAATTAGGAAAAAAATTATTTACTAAAAATGAGGAAAACCAAAAATCAGAAAAAACTAAAATTAGAAAAAACAAAAATTAGGAATGAATTAAATTAGGCCGTGATAAATAATTAAAAAAAGCGGGGTCGAGGGGCGGCAGCTTCCGCGTAGGGGGGTCAAGGGGGAATATCCCGCCTTGCGGGGTCTAATCGGGGTTTGGGGCAGGGCCCTATGTTTAGAAGGCAGCCTGCAGGGCGTTAGTAGCTCGCCGCAGCCGCGGGGGCTCTACCCCCCTACATACCAAAAATAAGATTGCAACCTCCTTAGGAATTGAAAACTTTGATGTTTTTCCTGATTTATGTCCTTCCTGATTTTCGTTTTTCCTAATTTTGGTTATTCCTAAATTTGGTATTTCCTGATTTTCGTTTCCTGATTTTCATTTTCTGATTTTTGCTTCCTGATTTCTTGATTCCGGATTTTTGTTTTCCTTATTCAGGTGGACATTCTTGCCTTGGTATCCCCGGTCGATTGCCTTCTCCAAAATGATGAGGCATAGGTAGAAATCCTTGTTTCTTTTTCATGACTTCGTGTAAAAAATACACGCTTTCGAGAAAACAGACAGAATACGACAACAGGGGAAGGGTCTTAAAAGTCTAAAACAATGCAGACGTCGATTAATGGACGGTACCTAATTGCAATTACCACATTATGTTTATGGCAAACATATAATGATTGATCCAATGAAGCGTATGGCAGCTGCAAGCATATAAAAAACATGTTTAAACAACCGTTTCAAATATTATTTTACAACATGATTACTCATAGCAATTTCTTGCAAGTCGCAAGCGAATAAACGATAAACAGAAGTCAAATAACAAATAAAGTCTGCCATTACGATGCTGTTTTAATTGACACTGTGGAATTATTGTTAATAATTCTACGAAATATTTAAAGAAGATAATTTAAACAAAATTTTCAATCACGTAACGAAACAAGTGTTCAGGTATTACAGGAACAATTTATTTGGACACAGTGGCGTAATTTCTATCTATTCTTTGTTTACAGTAATTCGAGACAGAACTAAATATTTTTAGCAAAAAAGAAAATTGTTAGTTTGTTCGGCGTAAATCAACTTCATCCAGGGACGCCGAACTCATGGGGTACACAAGGGAAAATATGTATTACGAAAGTCACAGACGATTAAAGTCCTTCTATCTAGTCGTAACTCAGTTATTATACTACTACTCAGGGCTCAGTCTTGTCGTGCTTCCTGTACTGCGTATACACCATGGATCTACCTCCAACCCAGTCCAGAAAATTCATCTACGCCGATGACATTGCGATTGCACGTCAAGCCAAGACTTTCGCCGAACTTCAGGACAAGTTGAACGAGGATCTAATCACCTTGGCGAAATACTTCAAAGATTGGCGCCTTAGACCGAATGCTGGAAAGACTGTACACTGTGTTTTTCACCTAAACAATCGTCAAGCGAACTGCAAGTTGGATTTAACGCTGAACGGAGAAACAGTTGAATATGAACCAAATCCACTCTATCTGGGAAATGTTTTCGACCGAAGCCTTACACACCGAGCGAATTCTGAACGAATCAGATCGAAATTAAAGTCTCGAGTAAATCTGATACAGAAACTTGCAGGTTCCACATGGGGTTGTTCTGCCAAAACCCTTCAAATAACAACCCAAGCAATGATATTACCGACTGCTGAATTCTGTGCTCCCGTATGGATGAATAGCGGCCATGTCAACAAAATCGACACACAAATCAACAGCGCTTTGCTGGGGCAGTGGACTCAACGGAAGTTGAATGGCTTTACATTCTAAGCAACTTAGCACCACCACACATCCGCAGACAAGAAGCAGCTTTAAAGGAATGTAAAAAGATAGAAGCTGACATCGAACTACCGTTACATATCGACGTAGAAACTGCCCCAACAAAACTACGTCTAAGATCGAGAAAACCCTTTTGGCGGTTCTACCAAGAGCGACATAATTTAAGTGATTTCCAAACCAGATGGAAGGACTGGTGGCATCATGTAAAAGTGGAGAATAAACAACTAGTTAAAGACCCTACAGAGGAAGTCAAAGGAACCGACTTACCTAGGCGCCTATGGCTCAAAATAAATAGATTCCGAACGGGACAAGGATGCTGTGCATTTCTATTACACAGATGGAAATTCGCCGAATCACCTCTGTGTGAATGCGGAGAAACACAAACTATGGAACACATACTGAGCCACTGTATGGTACACCGCTTCACCGGAACTTTAACCGATGTCCACGACGCAACTGACGAGGCGTTGGCATGGATAGATGGACTGAATGTAAACGTGTGATAAATCAAATCGTAAGGTAATGTAATACGTGAAGTGATAATGTTTTGAACATATTATAAGTATAGGATTGCAACAAATTTTTGCCGAAATGTAAATTTTTCTAAAGTCATTTGAATAAATAAATAAATACTCAGGGTCACCGAAATAGGCCCGTTTAAGTGGTTTTTAGTCTTTTGTACATAACTAGAGTAAATCTCTTCTGATTTTTATAATTTTTTTTTGTTTGAAAGATCCGGGCATGCCTGACAATTTATAGAAGAATCTTTTTTGATTTTGAGCTTTTGGACTAACACAGGGCCCAACGTGTTTTTTCTAGATAAATCGGGTAGATTTTATCCGATTTTCAAAATCTTTTTGTTTTCCTTAAAGATAATTAAAAAATTTTGTTACGAAGTGAATGCTCTAGTTCTTTTCTAAATTCTGGGCTTCCTTTGAGGCTTCCATACATTTGAAGCTATTGTTGTGGGATTGGTGTAATAGGCAGAGTGAAGAATATACATCGAACGATGTCATCGATTGTGTTGAGAGAGAATCAATTTGGTTGTTACAATGATTCGTGGGCGAACCGTTGCTGAATCAAGTTTACTAATAAAAGCTGTTCATTAGCGAGAAAAGATCGGATGTTTTATTCTTTTGAAGGCGTAATGGTTCTTCTACGTTTTTGGACCTTTAAGGGAGTGATTTAAAGTGATAATAAGCGAAAGAAGATGCAATTATAGAAGGCTATTGATGAGACAATTTTTTCGAGAAGTGCAGTTGTAAAGAAGTGACAAAAAAAAAGGACAAATAAAGGTTTGGCTCGTGACGAAGTCATAAATTTTGTGAAATACAAAAAGTGTCCAGGTGAAAAGTTTTGCTTTCACGCTGAATAGACAGGTGTTAAGCAAAGAGATTGAAAAGCAAAGTGTAAAGTTTGAAAAGCGTTAAGATTGAGAAGCCGAAAGATTGAAAAGCTGAAAATTGATAAGTAAAAAGCGCTAAGATTGAGCAGCGGAAAGATTGAAAAGCTGAGAATTGATAAGTGAACCAAAAGCGTAAAGGTCAAGTCAACAAATGGAAAGACAATAAAACAAGACGAAAAGTGAACTAAAATTAAGAATTCAAGTTGGGACATTAAAATAGCTGAAAAATAAAACGTTCGAGAAGAATCTGTGCTTGAGGAGAACGCGGTTGCATGTAAAGCAGAGAACAATAGAAGCAGAACACACAGCGAAACATACGCAAATCATTCGAGAATTGGTTACGTTACACGTTCGTCACATACAATACGTAAACAATAAGCAGAACGTTTGGTGAAGAACAATAAGCAGATCGTCCGGTGTAATTCAATCGTTGATATTTTTTGGCTTAATGATCGAATGACCGAGTGGATTTGGTTAGGCATCGGAACGAACAATGGAATGTGGCACGATTTTTGAATCGTCATATTTTCGTCATGATGTATTGTATGAGGTCAAACAATGCTGCAGGACGGCCGTTTGGGATTGGTGTAATAGGCAGAATGAAGAATATACATCGAACGATGTCATCGATTGTGTTGAGAGAGAATTAATTTGGTTGTTACAATGGGCGAACCGTTGCTGAATCAAGTTTACTAATAAAAGTTGCTCATTAGCGAGAAAAGATCGGATGTTTTATTCATTTGAAAGCGTAATGGTTCTTCTACGTTCCTATATTATTACGAGTAACTGTTTCGTTAGGAGGCATGCAGGACTGAGGACTCATGTGAGAGATGGAGAGAGAATCCATCACGCGGGACGGGACTAGCCAGCTGCATGCAAGCACATGAATTTTTGGTGGGCTGTAATGCAAAGACCACAAAAGTCCCGCTTGGACTAAGCCAATCTAAACTACGATGGTGGGTCTACTAACAGTACACAATAAAGTGAACTATCACCTTGAGAAGGGATACAGCAAGACATTTCATATACGGTTGCCAGACACTTAGAGTAATAGGTATGAGGTATTTATGGCGGCTTGACTTCACTTCCGAAATATGTGTGTCTTTATTATAGGTAGCAAGTGGCTCATTGGACCTGAAAGGAAAATTAATTATTTCAATACTGACAGGGCACAACGCAATGGGCCCAACAAGGATGGACTGAGTAAAGGCAGTAAATTGATACCTATACATAATTTAGAGGTGTGCGGGGCGACCATTTTTCCAAACCCGAACCCGAACCAAAATGAAAATTCAAACCCAAACTGACCCGAACCCGAGTAGAACTAAGCCCGACCCGAACCGAACCCGATCAAAAAAAAATTAAACCCGAACCGAACCCGAGAAATAACGATTGAAAATAACGGTAGGGGCTCTTCTAGCATGAGTTAGGGCCACTCTGTGGACGTTCCAGCCTGAGCCTCTCAATCGATTTTCAAATCTTTTTTTTTCTTTTTTCTTTGTCAGTTTTTCGAAGTTGATACCTTCAAAAGCAATTTCCGCGCGTTATTCGTGTAGATATAAGCGAAAAAGTTTCACCGACCTTCAAAAAACCAAGTTCCCACCACTTTTTCGCTCGTACCTTCTTAAGTTGTTTACCGATTTTGTCAATTTTCAATTCCTTTCTTTCCTTTTTCGATTACCTTCCAGTGGAACAAAATTAAAAATTTACTACTTCTCAATTCGGCTGGTTGAAAACGTCGTCGTAGAGCACATGTCACGTTAGTTCGTACGAGTCCTAAAATCCTGTTTCCTTCTGAGGATTTGATTTGTTTCATATTTTCAAAAAATTTACCAGTGAGTAAGAGTTATTTGTTAGAAACCAGAATCGGAACTAAATTTTTTTGGGTCGGGTTTGGTTAGTTGAAGTGATCAAACCCAACCCGACCCGAAAAAAAGAAAACGAAAACGCGAAGCGACGCGGCAAAAAACGAAAAAAAAAATCCGATCCGACCCGTCAAATTGATTCGGGTTCGGGCCGGGTCGGGTTTTTCTTCGAGTTTCGGGCGAGCCGCTCACCTCTAATATAATTGAGCCAAACAGCATCTGCATTAGATTTTAAGCGAACAACCGTATCTAAACAAATCGTCAGCAATAAACCAAACCAACTCCTCCGTTAACCGGGTATTCAAATTGTACCGAAATAAACCAAGGCTACCACAAAAATTCTATTTATTTTACAAAAGTTCTATTTATTTTACAACATCATTTGATGTAAAACAGCTGATATGGAATCGGTTTTCAGCAGAATTTACAAATGTTTTACTCGAAAATATTAAATTAAATAGAACATAAAGCAGCTGATGTGGATACTCATAAGTAGTTCGTTCGAATTAGCTGTTTGTAAATAATTAATGCTGGAATATCGTTCTCTTACAAAATTATCAATTCGTTCTATGTCATTTCCCAATGCAATGTTAAGTAATCAATTGCATTCGCTTGAAATTATGGAGCTCAGATTATGTGTTTTGCCTCATTACAGTCAGATTGATTTTTTTATTGAAAAAATAGTGAAACTGCTGTATAGACGAAAAATGAAAGAAAATGTGGCAATAAAAGTATATGGCGTTTGATTTCGGTTGAAAATCTTAGGTAATACTTGACGTTTGGGGAAAAATCTATATTAAGGGAAGGAAACTAGTTCGAAGAAGTAAAAGGCTAATTTAAAATTATGACTTGCCATATTGGCAATTGAATTATGAAATGAAAGTCGTCATCCGAAAGAGAAAAAA
Organism: Pseudolycoriella hygida; assembly: GCA_029228625.1. Lineage (NCBI taxonomy): Eukaryota > Metazoa > Arthropoda > Insecta > Diptera > Sciaridae > Pseudolycoriella > Pseudolycoriella hygida. The sequence goes on along the minus strand of CM055403.1, from coordinate 60,793,172 downwards.
TAAGACTTCATATTCATCACATCACATTCACGAAAGCAAGTAAAAAGTCCAAAAATAACTAAAGGCTGAACAATGACGAGCAATTCGATGGTAACAGTCGATTCTCACCTTTTGTTTCGATCGTATTGAGTAACGATGACTTCGAAAAACAAAAGAAATTGCTAATTTCGATAAAACTACTACACCAAATTCGTCAATTGAAATAAATAAAATGAAATTTTTTTTTTGTTATCTGAGTTTTGACACACAAAATCACTGAATTTTATTCGATGCTCTTCGAATCGCGCTCAACTAACACAGTACTAAAACGAATATATTACAAATTTTGATTGCTACGCATAAGAGTTAGGTGAAACTAACAGCTGAGTTTGCGCGAGACTGAATTCAACCGAACGAATTTCCCCGCAATGTAGTGAATGAAATGATTATTTGGCCGATTCATTCAACGGGTTCCCCTTACCGTAACTTCAGAATAAATAACAAAGCAAAATCATATGTTGCAGGGGGGTATAATGTCATTGCTCGAGTGTTTTATTATTCCAATACAGTTAAATGAATTGAACTAATGCCATTAATGCATTGGGCAACGAGCACATTACATTTTAATAATAAAAAAGTTTTACTCATTTTTATATCGGGAAAATAATTACGAGTTAAATGTCAGCCAGCTGAACAAAAGATTGTGGAAAGCGGCTGCGCATACTTAAGAGTAACAGCTGTAAATTGCAATCATATGTTTGCAGACACGACGCGGTGTGTGTATGTTAACGTTGAATCATCGTAATATTTATTTATAAAATAAACTCGTTTCTTGGTGCACATGCACTGAGATGATGTTAACAAAGTGGATGATGTATTTGTTGATTAATCGGTGTAGGAAAGGTTGCTCTGCGTCGAGTCTCGTGTTTTTAATATTCCAAATATGAGACATTTTATCATGCACTACTCGTTTGAAAATATCCGCGTTATAAATCGTCCCCGTTGGGGAAAAAATACTGAAAAGAATCGGGGCCTGTAATCGGGGCTTTTACCCTATATTCACTCGGGTTCACCATGACATCATTCAATAGAGTTGGTAAAAACTTCTTCCGGAGACCACTGTCTGAGGTCTTATCGGAAAGTTCGCTCGAAGACCTCGTTAAAGATCACATTTGGAAGCCTCGAAAGAGGTCCACCAAGGAAACCGAATCCCTCGGGAATGAGAAGTTACTTTTGTCTCCGTTCTCTGTTTCAAATGTATGTACCGTCGAAAAATGGGGTTGATCCGTGATGGTAGGCTTTTCACTTTTATTTGAATGTCAATTCATCAAAAATCTAAATCTTGGTAAAAAACACCCACGTGTATGTAATTGACCTGCATACTTAAGTGCCAAAGGCACTTGTATTGTTATAAACTTTCTAAAAAAGTCTGCTGTCGAAACTACTCTTCAAATTAACAGCTGTGCAATCAGCAGTTGTATGAATGACATTCATTACTAATTTAAAAAATAATAAATCATAGGTGGGAACAACATATAACTCACAGGGGCAAATGTCAGCAAAACTAGAAGAGCTATTCTAAGCCATCAGCGATAATCTGAATCTGTAATCATTTTATGGAAATACGACGAGCCAACTTTTCTTAGGAATCAGGCGCCGACTTGTTTACCGTCCATGAGGGGCCAGAAAAATTTTTTTAATTTGATGATGTGTATTTGGCAAACATGCCAAAGTAAGCAATGAAACGGTAGCTAATGTTTGCTGTTATAACGAAAGTTATAAGAAAATTTTTGAAGTAACAGATTCCGAATGAAGCCGCGGTATTCGCCGTTTATGTGACAGAAGTAAGTGTTCACGCGAGCGAAAATTTTTCTATTTTTGTTATTTAATGGAACCCACAGCAATCATAGATTTTACAAGAAATATTCTAAAGTCCTAAGATACCCTATAATTTGAATCTCTCTATTTGTGAAACGAGTTTTTTTTTCAAATTATTGGAAACTTTCGAAAAACGAGTCTGTTCTGGCCATTAGGGTGCAATTCTGAGACATTCTCATGAAAAATTCAGGCCCGTTTCGTTAAAAACTTTACAGATATATGCTACTTGTAGTGGCTTGCATGTATAGGATAAGCACGACAGGCCCAAAGGCGGCCTAGGTGCTGAACCTCAGTTCACCCTCGTAACCTATACATCAAGAAGTGACTTCGGTCCTTGAAAAAACGTCAAATGTAAAATAGATTGCTAATCCTGTAACATGGAATATGCCTTGAATGTACCATTTCTGTTCAGAAAGTGATTAAATTTACCTTCCGTTTAATTTGCTGTGTTTATTCCTCTCGTCATGGGGGGCGTTGCCCCCCATGGATCATTTCATGGGGGCATTTGCCCCCCCTGCCCCTTATACTCGGCGCCGCTGAATCAGGCATGGACTGGCTACCAAAAGGCGCACCGGGAACTTCAGTGGAAAAGCGCCGAAAACAAAAAAAATTTAAATGAAAACGCTAATCTGCAAATAAGCAGTGCGGGCCTGCTTAGGATTTGCATTAAAGGTTCGAGGGTGGACATTTGAGATTTCAGGGTGGAAAATGCCCCTTACTAGCATCGGTTCTGATATTAATATTGCCTAAAAGTCACATCTGCTTTCGTTTTAGGGTCACAACAAGTCAAGTCTAACTGGAACAATTGTAAATAAAAAATCAGGTTGAGATCAGTTGAGGTATAGGGCGGGAGATACCTAGTCTGTTCCAAGCATTGCTTTTGTTGGAAAGCAATATCGAATAAAGTTTCTGGCTAATTCCATCGATGTCGGCATCTTGGTTCCAGGGACGTTTCACCTATAGTAACGAGATCGGCAACATGCCTAGAAATAGGACCGTGTGGCCACAAGTCCAGCTTCGGGGTATCGAAGGGGTGTCCGCAAGGGAGTATACTCTCACCGCTGCATTTTCGTAGACTCCCTGATCAAGAAGCTGAACGAAGGGAGAGTTCATGTTCAAGGCTATTCGGACGACTTGACTATCTTGGTTAGAAGCAAGTTTGCAAGTACCGTAGCGAATCGTTTGAGGGGTTCACTGAAGATAGTGGAGGAAGAGTGCCTATAGGATTAACACCGAAAAAACATTAACCTTTTTGGTGGAAGGCGCACAGGACAAAGTTTAGTGAGGAACTTTAGGCTCTTCGGGAAGGCTGTTGATCCCAGCCCAAAAGCAAATTATTTGAGAGTCATCCTCGACCAAAAACTCAACTGGATCGAGCATGTAAAAGACAAAGCACAGAAAGCAGAATCCGCTTTCTGGATCTGTCGGAAGGCTTTTGGAAGATACTAGGGAATACCGTGCAGAGCCATATTGTGAATCTATGAGCGGGTGGTTAGACCTTGCGTAGTTTGGTGTCCTAGGCTCGACGTGGAGTGTGTAAGGAAGGAGTTGAACGAAATTCACAGGCTCGCGTGCATCTGCGTCCCAGGAGCTATGAAAACTACGGCCGAAATGGCCATGGAAGCGCTTATTGCGCTATCGCCTATCCAGACGATCGTTAAAGCAAAAGCCTTTGCCTCGGAAGATAGGCTGAAGCAAAATGGTCTCTGGATGAGTAACTTCGAGTCTGGACATGGGAAGATCCTGAAGGTGATTAACGACGCGATCTTAGATCGTATGATCACACATGTCGACTTTGTGAGGCGATACCAGATCGCCATACTGGACAGAGATAATTGGCTTGGAACCTGGCCCACCTGCCTTCCGGCTAGTGAACCGGGTGAGCTTCACTGACGGGTCAAAAACTGAGGAAGGAGCGGGAGCCGGAGTCTATACGCAGAATCCGGCGAACTGTGGCAGTTTCCATTTAGGAAAATTGGCGATCGTCCCCCAAGCGGAGACGAGATGACGATGGCGGGCGGCAGAGCGATCATCTGCTCAGTAATCAAGGCGCTTGCAACGATGACGTCAAAACTGGTTAGAGAGCTGAAAGGGACCCTAAACCGATTGGGACTTAGAAATCAGATCACGATTGCCTGGGTCCCTGAACACACCGGTGTAGATGGTAATGAAACAGCAGTCGAACTGGCCAAGCAGGGTTCAGCATCTGCGATCGAAGGCCCAGAACCCTACATCCTGATCCTGATCCCTCATTCCATGTGTGAAAAGTCTGTGGAACATTGGGTGCGGGTTGAGTCCGCAAAGAGTTGGTGCGTGTACGACGGGGGAGAACACACGAAGCTCTTCTTTCCGGCGCCCGACGAAAAATGGGCCAAAGAGCTTCTCAGAATGGACCACAATAGCATCAAGAGAGTAGTGGGAGCTATTGTGGGTTGAACAAGTACTTGGCCAAAATGACCAATTTGGACGATCCCAGATGTAGCTGTGGCTTAGAGGAGGAAACAGGCATCCACATATGTGAATGCCCGAAGTTCCACCTTCTAAGGAGTATGACGTTAGGTGGTTGTGTGATTCGACCCTCTGAAGTCAAAGGTCTAGGACCTGTTGTCCTCGACAGTAGGTTCTTGGTGATTCATGATTTACATGATGAACGGGGAAAAAACAAAGGGTCAAATGATCACTCACTCTGATAAATCTAAAAATCTACATGAGACAAAACACGTTCGTTCTCCAGGTGACATGGTAGCGACACTCTACACATGGCATTGTACTACGAGTGAGATGGATTTACCTCATAGGTTACAGGCAATAAAAATTGAACTTACCTATCTTCGCATGTCAGGTAAATACATAATCATGACGGTAATAATTGCGTGTTTGTAACATTTATTGAAATTCAAATTGCTTCCAGTATCAATTATAAATAAATCAACGATTTCACTAATTGTTATCATAAGCACATCCAGACATATTTGATTTTTTTTATCGTAATGGGAGGTAAGCAAATGGTGATATATTTGACTTTTATACTACTTTTTGTTATCTTCCCATAAGTCATAACATAGAAAGTAAAGCAGCTGGCATTTAATTTTAATCTAATCACTTCACGCACATAATTGAGTAGTTATTTATTGAGCATTTATTGCACACTTCAACCAAGCAAATATAGATTAGACTACAATGTAACTGACTGAGTATTGTCTTTTAGAGTTTAAACTTTGTATCAATCAGCTACTTTTGCAAAAATTGTATTACTTTCAAGATCCTCTTAGAAAAAGATATATATTAAGGCAGTGTCACTAGAGGGAGAACGTTAGTTTTAATAAAAGTTTCCACTATCGATTGTCACGTAGTTTCTACCTTGCCACCTTAGTCACTAATCAGAACAACTTTTGTTTTGATTCGTTGGAGGTATGACGCTTCTAAGGATGCGAAGTTGATAATGACGGACGGTCATAGTCATATTTCACTTACTATCACTGTTACCCACGGTTCATTGGACCTCAGTTGACATTTTGTATAAATATATGAACATCTGTTGCTATTAATAAACATTTAAGAATGAATTTCCTCACATGCGACAACTGACACTAATTGCATGAAGACTAAGTTTTGTTACGCGAACAAGTAACTGCCGTATGTCGATACTAACGCTACAATAAAAATGTAAGTGCTCTTGTCATGAACTCTGGGCTCCTAACAGAGAATTTCGAACGGTCTCCTAAATTTTTGATCATTTTGCATTATAGACACAACAATAGAAAATGTTGAAAGAAAACCCATATATGGGTATTTCACCGTAATCCGTATGGTGGCGTGTGTTAATAATCAATAAATTCTAAAACTGTTGACATTGTTCTAGAACTTTCTATAAGTTTCTAGAACTGCCCAGAACTTTCTAAACATTTAGGTCAAAATGAATGGAAACTTTGTACTTCTGCGCAGGGTTTTGTGGTGTTAAAAATCTGGGCAGAAGTACAAAGTTTCTATTCATTTTGACTTCAATATACGTTTCTTAAACTTTCCAGAGTGTCACTCTCGATACCTGATGCAGAACATGCCCAAAAGTGTTGCCAAAAGCAACTGAAGAAAATTGCATCACACGTTTGCTTATATAGCTAAAAGTGGTCGAAGGTGTCTCAAAAATTCTTGAAACTTTATATATACTGAAGCGTATGATGCAATTTTCCTCAGTTGCTTTTGGCAACTCTTGCACGGTGCCTTTGAAGCAACTTTATGGGGGACCTACCGTGCACATGAAATATTCTTGTTGAAATGTCTTCAGTGGCCTTCCAGAATAGCCGTAGGATGATTTTTAAAATAAACGAATGGTAAAATTTTGAAATAAGCCTGTTGAAGTGTCTCATACATGTGATTCTCCATACAAAATTGAAAATTGAACCAAAAAAATAAAAGAAAAGCACAAATTTTTCATCATCAATTCATTTATCAAAAAAAGGAAGACTTAATTTGCACTTTAGTACTTCAATCACTTCAATTTTTTACATATGTAATGTGTTAAATTCACACACTGCTGTTAACAGATTAACATTAAATTTTGGGTGATCCTGAGAGATGTAATACTTGTTCCACAACTTCTTAAATTCAAAATGTGTCGCTTCTACCGCTTGCTCACAGTAGAATCCTAATCCCTCTTGATTCTGAGAGCAAAATTCTATCACGTGAAAGAACGCAGCGTGGATTTTAGGTGTCACGTTTATTCCCAACGCTAAGTAGCTTTACTTGACCTTCTCTATATTTGCGATGAATCGAGAATCTAGGTTACTGCCGAAGCAAGTATTCACAACAAGTTGAAAGTCAGTTAGGGCCTGGACGAATTTAAGACAGTCGATAGAACAAATCGACCGCAGCTTGCCGATATTTTGTAATAATTTCTTGCAGCCATTACCATTGAAGCCGGTTCCTCCATTTCTTATTTGACGAACAACGTGACAGTGGCTTGCCCATGCCAAAGCTTCATCTTCAAATTCACGAAGCATATGGCTGAAGATTGTGTTAACTACTCCTATGAGAAGATGTAATTCTGGTGTAATTCTCGCTTGAAGAGTTGAAATTCAACACAATTGTGTGTATTTTTTGCTGCGATTGGCGCCCTTCCTGCTGCACGCCACAAAGAAGCGTTTAATATAATGCTTTCGATCGTTCTTGGTGTGGAAGGCTTGTCTAGTTCATTTTTCGGTGCATCACAGTATGTGCATGGGTGAGCACTGCTGTGAGTCATTAAGCCAGATATAATATTAGCGAGTTTGAGATCCACAGCAAATGTACAATTGATGGAGTTTACATCAATCGCAGACCACAAGGCTGATACATTCGTATAACTTTCTTGAATTCCCGGTGCGATTCCGACGATAAAGATTTTTTTTACCCCAAAATCCAAAAACTTCTTTGAAACAATACCTTCATTGTAAGTTCTTCGATAGCTTCTTTCGTTTATAGAAATAGATTGTACAGACAGCGTTAGTTTTAGGGAACCACCACCTGCATCGATTCCAAGCTTCAGATGCACGGAAGCTACTCCTCGGGCTTTCTTAACGGCCTCAACGAAACCATTGAGGTCATTACAGAAGACAGCATGTTTCATGATTTTTGTTTGTGTCTTTGATTTCGTTTGCGTAAATTCGAATACCTCAGTAGAGAAAAACGAGTCTATGGAATGTAGACTCGTTCGAAGCTGATCCTCCAGATGCGGCTGCACTACATTTCTACTTTTCGTTGCAGTTCGCAGAATGTTTCCAATTTTGAGTGTCTGCCATTTTAAAATTAATAAACTAACAACAATATTTTGTTTGTTGTCTGCACATGTATTAAGGTGAGTAATGTAGTGGCTGACTTGTTAAGAAAGTGACTGAGCTTGACCGCTCACATAGTTTCAGCCACTGTGACACTTACCTTAGTTTCATTTCACGCCGCATCCGATTAATAGCTCATACATTTCAATGTGTCTGACAAGCAGCACATGTAAATACATATAACTTAAAGCAGAATGCATACGATAACAGAATCATAAAATATGAAAGAACAATTTTACTTCAGTTTTGTATGGAGAATCACATGCATGAGACACTTCAACAGGCTTATTTCAAAATTTTGCCATTCGTTTATTTTAAAAATCATCCTACGGCTATTCTGGAAGGCCACTGAAGACATTTCAACAAGAATATTTCATGTGCACGGTAGGTCCCCCAAAAAGTTGCTTCAAAGGCACCGTGTCTTGGATGGTGGATCTGGGAGTGGTGTAAAGTGGTAGAAAGTTCAAGAAAATTCAAGAAAGTTCTAGAAAGTTCCGACCCCCCTCCTCCGCTATTTGTGCAAATCTATAGTCAAAGAGTTATCCAAAGACGCAACTGTGAGCTCTCTAGGTGGTGTAGAAGCCTCTTTGGCCCTTCTATCCGACCCCTCTCCATCTGGCATTTGTGTAAATCTAGAGTCTTAGAGCTTTCGAATGGCACAGGTTTGAGTTCTCTGGGAGGTATGTGTGATACGGACGACGCGACAGATGGAAATACGAGCATGTAGTTAGTTAGTTTGACTGGGCGGAGTTAAGCTCCAGCACCTAAGCCTCTATTGGGCCTGTTGTGCATACCCACATTAGACTACCTACATTCTTCTACATTCTAGCAGTTCGGTTGAGGAAGTCTAATATGTTCTGGGCGGAATGCTCCAGATGATGTTATTAGGGAGAATATAAGCTCCTAGGCATTTAGCTCGAGCATGCATTTACATAGGAGGTGTTCGGTGGTTTCAATGTCGCCGCAGTTCGTACATTAATTGTTGTTTGTATGTAAATGTTTGTTGAGAGGGCAATGACCAATGAAGTTATTCTTCTGACGTTCCTCCTGCTGAGAGAAAGTGAGTACTTACTGTGTTTCATTCATTCATTCATTCATTTATTCTATTTCCAATTACGCAAGGCTTAACCTTGTACAACAATGTTGCGCGTAATTTCGATTTCTTACAAAATATTCTTAACTATTATGATATTGAACTTAACATGTACCTCCTTTGACTTCCAATAATCGTTAATTTTAATATTTTAATATTTTATTTCATTGCGAAACGATTTCATGAATACCTTGACAGTGCTCACGAAACCACCACCAACGCATTTAACGACGTATCCATATAACAAATATAAATTTACTAAGATCAAGAAAAGAAACGAGTACTGTCTTCTGTAAATTGTCTATCAGTTTTTAATCTCCTCATCTCTGTCGGCAATCCATTCCAATCAGTAACCCCTCACACAAACAGAGATCTGTCAACTGCTGTTGCATGCCATGGCACAGTTAAATTTCTTCTACTTCGCGATCTTCCGTCCTGAAACTCCTCTCTCAAATACCCAGGTACCCCACCTCGCAATACTCTGCGAATCGAACACAACGATCTCACTTTGTACCATTCCTCCAATGAGCATCCCAAAAATCGTTTATCATAACCCTCCGTACTTTCATGCCTCTTAAGGCCAAAAACATATCTCAATTTCGACTTAAAAGCTCTCTCCAATCGCTTTTTGGCACAGGACTGCAGACCATAGGAATAAACTTCACACCCGTAGCTAAAATACGGTATAAGTAAGGCTTTCGCAAGCAGAGCGCGCGTCTTCAAAGGGGTTTTATTTGCTAGATGCCACTAGACTACGTAGACCAGCATATACTTTCCCAGCCACTGCTCCGCCTGTCTCATCCAAACTAGTTTCGAATCCATTGTAAGCCCCAAATTCTTAACCGAATCCGTAAAACGTATGCTTTTACCATTCATGTAAACCAACGGAAAAATACCCCTCTCATAACCAAACATTATAGCCTGAGTCTTACCACTATTAAGTATCAGCTGATGTCTCTTCGCCCAATCCCACACTGCCTTAACATCCCCATTTATCATCCCAATTCCCTCTTTCCACGCAATACTTTCGAAACCTTTATAGATTTGAACATCATCTGCACAGAGATGCCAATCCATTGATCTGATTGAGCCAGGCATATCATTTATAAACATTAAGAAAAGCAACGGACACAAAATCGAGCCTTGTGGCACTCCTTCACACACTGGAAGGAATCCCGACATGTTTGGTGTTTGGGTGTATAGTTTTTAGATTGTCTAGCGTGGTCTACCGAGATCCAGTGCTTTTTGAAGGATTCGTTTTTCCAGTTGTGGGTAATGCTCTTAAAGAAAGAGGGTATAGCTTTAAGTCGTGGTTCTGGGCCAATTGACTTGCAAGTTGCTACCGCTTTAGCTAAACTGTTCGCCATTTCGTTGCCTTGGATATAACCAGGAACTCAGACTAACGTAACGGAGTTGCTAGTCGCGAGGAGATTAATTCTGTCTCCGCAACCGAGTGCAGTGGCCGAGCGGAATTTGTATGTACTTAAGGCCTTTAATGCACCTTGGCTATCGGAGCATATACAAATCTGCTGGTTTTGAGTGCCCTAATCTAACAAGGCCTTGCAGCACTGTGCTATTGTAAAAGTTTCTGATTGGAAAATAGTGGCACAGGATACCAGTGGGAACGATTTGCCCGTTTGACTTTCCCCACATGTAAGGTACGCTAAAAAACAATGACACCGTGTGTCGCTGTTTTCGTTCGAACGTTTTTGAATTCTTTCAAGTGAATCGATCTATTGTCTATGCGCGAGACGCACATCTAGATTTTTGAGGTCTGGTTGAACAAACTCATTCATTATCTACTGTCAAACGTAAATGATAACGGTAAATGGGAAGAGTGAATGAGACGCTGACGAAAATTTAGTTACATAAAGGGGCCTGAGTTAGAGCGCCTTGTGGGATTGTAGTGCGTTTTATATCAGGTGGAGATTTCATAGCCACTCTGTGGGCGTTGAATTTTCTTTCATGAATACAAATTAGTATTACGTCATAATAGAATGAACACAAGATTAATATTTTTATTTTATTTCATTCCTCTGACCACTTACAATATGAAAAAAGAGAATATAGAATTATAAATCTCGATAAAAAATAAAGACTAGAATATAAAAACGTTACGACCCAAAATTATAACAAATCCCTCGTGACTAATTGTGCACAGACACGGAAGGCACGAGTGTTCACATAAGTAACTACAGCTACTTAATAACGCGGCAGCTTAATACTAAAAATATTTTTATTATTACTGCACAATGAATTTATCGCTGTAATTCAATAGTCTAATTATTTGATCTGGACATTCTAGGTGTGTAATTACAACTTGCTAATATTTTAGTGTTGATATTTGTATAAAAACAATTAAAATCTATTGTAGAAGTTCTTCTCATGCGTCGGTTGTAATTAGTAGGTGGCGTTTTAATCGTTGTTCTAATGCTCGATTATAACAAATTATTCGTGCATTTTTCATCGCACTTTTTTCCAAACGTTTTAATTTAAAAAAAAAAAAACCGTTCAATTAGTCTCGTTTTCATTAATTGTTATTTATCATCACGTCGAAGAATAATAAATGTTGTTTTGTTATTGTTTGAAGTCATTATGGGTCATCGGTGAGGTTATTAAACAAACGAGTTTCACACATCAATTTCAAATTAATTTAACTTTTATGGTTCATATAAGTTTTCCTTTGTTGTGATGTGTTACTGTGTTTGTGAGCGTCTTTTGTGTGAGTACATGCAATTTGGTGAATCACAATTTATCAAAATACGAACCTTTAGTCATTTAAATGATTTGATGACGTCCAATTTATTATTCAAAATGTAAAATTGCATTATTGCAATCAGTTATTGATTGCAGTTTAAATTGGAGTACGGGAACATTTTTATTTTGTTTTTCTCTGATTAGCTCAAAATTACGACTCATATCAAGTAACTGCGTTTTAAAGGTTTTAAATGAACGACAGATTTTAACAAAGACACGTTTTTTGGGCTTACACGGAAACAAACGGGTCTTAGCTTTTGAAATATAATAAGTGGTTCGATCAGGAACTGAGTAAAAAAGTACAGAGGTATTCGGTAGCGGTTTTGGTACCGACGAAAAGAAATTGGAGAAAGAAATTATCTTTAATCTGTAATAAGACACAAAAAGCGGATGTACATGAAGAAAAAAAAACTGAGCAAGGCTAATGGCAACAAAAAAAATCTCCGCCGAAAAAAAATTTCCGGTGAAAAAAATTTCAGGCAAAAAAATTCCGACGAAAAAAATTTTCGGCGAAAAAATTTCCTGTGAAAAAAATTTCAGTCGAAAAAAAATTTCCGGCGAAAAAAAATTTGCTTTGACACGAAACATCTATCTCCAACAAAAAAAAATTAATTGTCCCTCTAAGTCCGTCCCATACCACCGTCGACCATTTTGTTGGTCACCCTGATACACTAAACACCCAACCCAACAACTTTTTCTTTGACACCAAACATCTATCTACATCCTAACGCAGTCCTAAAATTGTCAGTCAGTGACATTTTCTTTGACTGTACTCTGGAATATTTTTTTCGTAATAATGAGTTCATAATAAAAAGATTTACTTGTTCTACTGTTTGTTTAATGTTCCAGATGTCCCCAAAAATGATATTGGATAACATTTAGATTGTAGTGTCTCTATAATGTAAGTGTATTGCACCAATAACTCAAGAGCAACAACGAACGTCAAACTTGTGGAACGAGATCAAAACACGAAAATCTTTCTATTTCAAAATGTTCTGACTGTAGAACATTCTTCTAGCACTCTTTTTATTTCAAAATTAGATCGCCGTGAGTTCAATTTCAAAATTTCTTTCACTATGATCTCAAACAAACATCAATGTGTGTAAATGATTAGAAGGTAGACCAATGATGTAATAAATAGACTGGATTTACGTAACCATAATGTGAAGCAAAAATGAAAATACGTAATTTGTGTGTAATATGCTCATCGCACACCAACAAATATACAATTCACGCTGATTTGTTCTGCTGAAAATGCGTAATCCACCTAAATGTTACGTAATCCACCTTCATTTACAAACACTACTAAACATTTCGCATTTCATATTTGCTTCAATTTGTCTAAATTTTTGTCAAAGACTGCCAGTCTATACTTACTATGTCATTGAGGTGGACTCATAAATCGATAATGCAATTCTACTGAAAAACGAATTTATTCAATCAATAAATTCGTTTGCACATTACTTTTCCCACTGAAACGTGTATGTAAAAATTGCAAAATTTCCGATTAATTCGTCAGAAAAACATTGATTGCGTTGAATTACGAATTGCGTTTTCTTTTCTTTCTTAATTTTGGAAGATTTTAATTTCTAAAAATAGGCAAGAAGTCGATTTATCAAAGCTTTGATCAATAAGCGGTTCTCTTACATGTTTATCCATGTGTTGAAATAAGCATTGCATGCAATAAACAATTTAGTTTCAATAGGATCACGAGCTAATGATTAAAAACATTTTTAATCACAATCTTCATTTTTAGATGACTTTTAAAATCACGAAAAGTTTTAAGTCATCTAAGAAAATTACTTACATATTTGCATCAATGAATCGAAGGTCTCATTGCATACCGACATGTTTTTGCATCGAAACGACGGCATAAACAAATCAAAAATAAATTGTTGGTGTGATGCGCAAGGAAGTATCGATTCGTGTTAGTAAGTAGCGGCGCTCTCATTAACCTTGCCAACTTCGGGCTAATTTCCAGATTTATTGATAGCAACGTTGAAGAGTAGGTTTTCTTGAATGAAAGAATGTGTAAGGTGTTGATGTTTTTAACAGACTGCATCACTTTGATTGTTTGCAATAATTGTAGGATTGTTAAACATTTGGTTGATGGCTTTGGAAATTTTACTTGAATCTTTAGGCCAACAAAAGATTTCGCATTAAGAGTGATTTTGCGAAAACTTCGAACGATTTTGGAACAACATGTCCTACTTTTTCCCGATGAATGTGTCATTCGACTCCTTGTTCTATAGTAAGTTATGGTTAGGGTGTCCCGATTGATGAAGAAAAAGACGTTTAAAAAATCCACGGTGTGGCATCGAAAGTACATGATTGGGTGACAAATATTCGCTATAGCAGTATTTTGTAAAATGCTTCGTAGGACTCCCCGGCTCAATTTTTTACTACATCAAAACCTTGGTTTTTACATATTTTCAGTGGCTGAAACTTAAGTGAAATGACTAAAATCTGACTCTAATTGAAAGTTCAGATAAAAATAGTCCGACTAGACTAAATAGCTGACGGACTTGTGGATTTCCACCGTTATTTATGGTAGTTCTAGTGAAAAGATGCCAATTTTCTCACTTTTTCTTCGATAAACATTTACAAATGCCTCTAAACACAATACAATTGACTCAAAACAATAGCATTTCATGACCTAGTTTACATTCAATACCTATGGACACCAACCTTCCCAATTTGGGTTGAATTTCCTATGTAAAATTACAAAAAAGTCCATTTTTCGACCATTTTTGGTATTGTGATCCCTCAAGAACTCTTTTACAATCATTTTTTTTGCATGGAATCGACCCTCCGGGCGAAATTACGTGAAATGGAGTGTTTTTTAATTAAGTTGATTTTACGTCGAATTCATTTTTTAGACAAAGTGTCAAGATAATAACTTAAATAAAAAACACTCCATTTCACGTAATTTCGCCCGGAGGGTCGATTCCATGCAAAAAAAATGATTGTAAAAATGATTGAAATTATGGTTCAAAATTGACCCCCAAATAGACAAAAATGTTTAGGGCCGATCTTACGACCGACTTAGGGTCCTCCATTTTCTCTACAACATAGTGAAAAACCATTTTTTTTTGTCTAGGGCAGACCTTAGGACCGACCACCTAGGGCCATAAGGAAATGCCTCGAACACATACTTTCATAGACAAAACTGTTTCGCTCAATTTCCTCTGTAACATAGCAAAACAAAATTTTTTGGTTAGGGCCGACCTTCGGACAGACCTGACGCCCACTTCAGCCCTAAGCACAGGCACCGGGTCCAAATTTGTTTTTGAATATAATTCGGTACTCGATTACCTCTCAAATAGAAAAGAATCAACGAAATCAGTTAGGATTTATCCAACTTATGTAACCGAACACGTTGGGCTCTGGTAGGAACTCAGTTTTAGGGTCCTGACTGAGTCCAAGGGTTTCTAATCAAAAATTTTTCTTCCATTAAACGGAAGACAGTCCTGGACCTTTCTATCAAAAAAAAATTGAAAATCGGAAGAGATTTACTCGAGTTATGTACAAAAAACATGTAGAGCGCTAGCAGTGACTCGTTTTTTGTGCCCTAGCAATATCCTAGGGCCTAATCTCAAAAATGTTTCTTCTACAAATTGTTGGGCTTACATAGACCTGTTGAATTATGAAATTGGGAAAAGATTTACTCGAGTTATGTTCAAAATCTGGTAAATCACTTGACACAGGTCCCCAACAAGTTATTCATAACTTGGAGAAGGGCATAAACCATAAAGAGCTTACTTTGGCAGCGCTCTTGGACTAGGAGGGGGCTTTTAACAAGGTAACCTTTGAGGCTATTAACGCAGCTTTAAGGAAGTTTGGACTGGACAGAACGCTAATAAGATGTACTATGGCGATGCTGGGTAACAGATTACTGACTGTTAATCTGATGGGAGTTATTAGAAAGGGATTAGTAGACAGGGGATGCCCACAAGGAGGTGTATTACCGCCTATCCTGTGGAATATGACAGTCGATGATCTCCTGACTAAAGTGAATAACGCAGGTTGCATTGCAGTAGGCTATGCAGACGACATTGCAATACTGATTCCGGGGGCATTCGAAGAAGTGATTAGCGAACTCATGCAAAGAATCTTTAGAATCGTCGCAAAATCGTGTGGAGAAACGGGACTTTCTGTGAATATAGGAAAAACCGGACTCGTACTCTTCAAGCCTAAGAACAAGAAAGTAGCCTTGACTATGAGAATGCCAAAGATTTTCGGAACTCAGCTAGTAATGACAGACAAGGTAAAATATCTTGGAGTCATATTAGATGAGAAGTTGATATGGAATCCTTACATAGAAGAGAGGATCAATAAAGCGGGAAGAGCTGGGGGCTAAAGCCTTCAGTTCTATACTGGATGCATAGAGCAATTGTGAGACCAATCTTAAGCTACGGCTGTATGTTTTGGTCACACAGGGCAGAGACTAAATCGATAGAAAAAAAACTAGCTGTAGTACAGAGACTCGCTTGTCTCAGTGTGACAGGAGTAATGACGTCGACCCTGACGGCGGCGTTGGAGATTTTACTATCGCGATTTCCCATTGGTTTGTTCGTCAAACAGCAAGCCAGGATGACAGTTGCGAGATTGTACAGGAGTGGACACTGGATAGCGGCAGGTAGAAATGAATGACATGCGAGCATTTTAGTTGACCTGATCGGAATATTTAGGGAAATGAAAATGCCGAGTGACCAAATGGAAACCACCTTCCGGTTCGACAAAGGTTTTGACACGGTGATACCCGAGAGGATGGAGTGGGAAAATGGAGCTCCACCGACAAGGGGGGACATAACGGTATTCACAGAGGGATCTAAAACGAATGAAGGTACGGGAGCAGGAATATACTGCGAAGAATTGGAACTTAACGTTTCGATTCCGCTGGGAGTCTCTGCGACTGTCTTTCAATCGGAAGCTCTGGCTATTAACGGGACTTGCCACACGCTCATAGATCCGCAAGTGACAGGAAAAATGATTGTTATCTGCGCAGATAGCGAATCGACGATAAAAGCAATATCATCTCACAAATTTTCAGCAAAATCAATCGTAGAGACAAGAGAAGGCATGGAAACCTTATCAGAGAACAATCAGGTGTCCCTGGTATGGGTTCCGGGCCACTCAGGCATTCTGGGAAATGAAAGAGCGGATGAATTGGCGAGAATTGGGAGCGGAACGGGTTTTGTGGGGCCACAGCCAGTATTAGGCGTTCATGCCGAGGCTATAGTGAGAATTCTGAAGCAGGAAGCAGAAGAGGGACACCAAAAAACTTGGACTAAACTACAAAACTGTAGACAATCCAAAGAGATGTTGGAGGGATGCAACTGGCGAACCACCAAATATCTTTTGAGCTTGAAAAGGAAATGCTTGAGACTGTTAGTCGGAGTGATAACCGGACACATTAACCTGAGATATCATCTGAATAAGATGGGACTCAACGAGGACCCCTGCTGCAGAATCTGCGGTAACGTACCGGAAACAGCAAAACATTTCCTATGCCACTGCATGACATTATCTAGACTCAGAACAAAACATCTAGGAAATTTCTATATCACACTAGATGAATTTAAAGCAGTATCACTACCCAACGTACTATCTTTTATTACAGAGAGCAAATGGTTAGAAACGACGCCACAGTAACAAAATTGATACGAAACCAAAATACACACACATACACCACACGACAATAGACCAGATACCATCACCATTAACAAACACATCATCACCAAACATAAACCAACCATAGACCAATCAACCATGGGGAGAGCACAATGGGCCCAACAAGGGTGGCCTCGGCGCTAGGCCTCTCGCAGTAGTAACTACATTTGAACTGTTATTATTAATTTGATGTCTTTTGTATTTGCGACCCAAATAATAAATCAATCAATCATATGTACAAAAGACCAAAAACCACTTGAAAGGCCCTAGCTCGGCCCAGATTCAATCCCCTAAAACATTTTTCGATTACCTTTCAGGGGTTTTTGAAAAACGGTTGAGTTTTACTCGACTTGACGGACGGACGGACATTTTTTTATTGCTGATTCGTCATCTAAGGATCATGATCAATGCTCCCCCCTACTCCGCAGTCGAAGTTGGGGTGGTTACAAACGTCGTGGTAAACGCATAAGACCCCTTTTCGGAGAACTTCGTTCTTCGTACGAGTCTAAAAAAGAAAATCGCCAAAGTGAGAAGAAAAACGCCAAAAACGAAAAAATATTTTTTTTTCGTATTGGGCGTTTCTCCGCAACTTGGCGATTTTTCTTGGCGCTTCTTCTCACATTGTCGATTTTTTGTTTCTTTTTTTTATTTTCATTGCTCCTTCTTACAAAATAATTTTGGTTAGAAATGCAGCGCCGCAGGCTGTAAGCGTAATGGAAAAATGAAAAAGCGGGGTCGAGGGGCGGCAGCATACATATAGGGGATCAAGGGAGGAATATCCCACTTACGGGGTCTACCGCGCAAAGCCCTATGTAGGTTGAAGGAAGAGTATGGCCGTCAGCAGGGCATATTAAACGCCTGTCGCAGGCGCATAGAGTCCAGGAGGCAGAGCTTTAACAAGCTTTTATTACAACAGCCCATATTCGATGAACACCACAATTCATTTTATAGACACTTTCGTTAAACTTCTCTATTGACTACTTCACTCAGCACAACATTCAGAAGAAAGAAAGAAACATTTTGGCGTTTCTTCTCATTTTGGTGTTTATCTTGGCGTTTCTTCTCACTTTGGTGATTCAAACTGCCAAGAAAAATCGCCAAAGTATGAAGAAACTTCAAAATGAATTTTGGCAAATTACCTTTGGCGATGTTTCACGGCTATCATCTGAGAAACGAGGTGACAAAAAATTGTAGAAATCAGTCGAGCTCTATTGTCCATGGATTGGATACGGTAGCAGAGGAAATCTATCCCAAAGGCAGAGTTGCACAATACGTTGAGGTTAACCTTTTTTCTCATGCAAGAAAGAGCTCAGATTAGGAATGTAGGTCTCTCCGAAAGTTCACCGAGGATACCTGGACCATCAACGACCTGGTAGTTTGGATTCCGTCTTTCAACGACCTAGCAACTAAAACCTCCTTCCTTGATCTTCGTGCTGTCGTCTCTCCGGATCGAGGACCTAGAAATTTATGTTAGGTATGCTGTAGAAGAAGTTGAGGGGGACAGTCCATCGGATGCTAGTGCTTAGGTTAAGTGCCTCTAAATCGTCCAAGACGCAACAAAATTTTATTGAGATGATGTGAAAGGTGATCAGGAGATCATTTTTGCCAGTCGAACCATGGGAAGTTCAGATAAACAAGAAATGGATTAATTTGATAAAGGAACGTACGGGTCTTTTTGCTCCTATTTAAAATACGGTTTTTGTGGCTGTTATTTCACCTCACGTCAATAAAATAATACTTTAATGACTATAATGTATACACCATGTGTTCGCAGTATATTTGCTAAAAATGCTTTGTTAAAAACGCTTTGTTTAACCGAAACGAATATTTCGAAAGTGTTGCAAAATATTTGGAGCTGCTACGTCTGTTTTGTACAGAGAAAGAAATAAATGGTATTTGTGATTTAGTTACATAACAGTAACGAAGGTAAATACATTTCAACCTTTTTTGCTCATCCTTGCCATTAATGAAAAATGAAAAATTAAGTTTCCCTTGAAAATGTTCTTTAGTTTACTTTTCCAACTTAATTGGACGAAAAACAACAATTATTGCCATAGCCTTTGCTGAGGGTATTTACATTAAGTGGATAAACTAACATGAGGCAAGTCAATAAGATCTCGGTACGAATGTACCGAGTTCGCACTCATTGATGCTGGTTCATTTGAGTTCACGTGCACCGAAGTAGTGGAGCCCACATAATATCATACACACAAAGAAGCCGAGCGCATGTATTTTAACAAAAAAAAAAATTAGCATATTGTTAGAAGGGGAAATATATTTCTCAGACCGAATTCATTTGATTGAAATAAACGAAGTTTGATTCGGTTATTTTACTGACTTTACGTTACGCATACACATGGAAAATATTTCTTCTGTAAATATATGTACGTTTGCACCATAGTTACAATTTTCATTTTGTACAAGAGTTGTGGAAAAAGAAGACTAATCTTCAGATGATGTCATGATGAATTTCAAGAAAATGACAGTCAATTTTTTGAATTGTTTAACCGGATGATTTTTTCAATCATTTAATTGAATTTGTTTGCCATTTTTCCACTTCTTAACAGCTACTGCCCTATATTTTTGCGCTTTTCAGGAACAAAGCACTGACACAATACATAATTACATCCTGATTTTTAGAAACAAATCGATATGTTTAGACCCGTACAACGTATGCGTCTACTATGTTTGTCCATACGTTTGAATCAAATTTTGAAGCAATAGATGGACTATTTTTGCGGTAACAAAGGATAAGTAACGATTAGTAGCGGGCGAAATGTATTATCATCATTGAATTAGGAGGTGAGGAATGCCGATGAACGCACTTCTGTAACTGAAATTCATTTTCAAAATGTGTTCCAACATAAAGTGTCATCACAGTATGAAAATATTACATTCAGTTCAGTGGTTGGACAACCTTTTTGGCGCGAACATATTAAACATTTAAAAATTCATTTTAAAGTGAACGGTTGTCATACGGTTGGGACACACAAAAATCGTTCATCGGCACTCCTCACCTCCTAATCCAATGCCTATAATGATATAGTTATTTGAATCACTAGGACGGAAAGTGAGGATTTTCCATGTGTCTCTGTATTGTAACCGAGAAGCTGATTGTAACACACTCATGTTTATTTATTTATTTATTATTACGTCAACCGCTTAATAATTAAGCTACCTGACTACAAAGAGAAAAAAATTTTCCGCAATATTAAAAACAAATAGAATATAAGAAAATATAAATCGACACAAAATAGACAAATCTAGAACAAGAGAAAAAGAAAAAACGAAGAACAAAAAAGCGTGTCATGAACTGGTCAATTGTAATAGTCGCAAGGTCTAAACAAAACAAATTTAAAATCAAGCGATCGAAGATCCGAAGCACTTGAAACATCGGAAACATCGCTGATTCCTCTCCAATTGATTCGGTGAGAGAAGACAGTCTGAACTGATTAATAAATGAAGCGGTGAGGGCCATCGTTCTTACCCTGGCTCTGAAGACATTCCTGGAAATAGTGGTGTCATAAAGATGCGAGAAAGAATTAAGCATCCTGAGCATGCTGTTAATAGGTTCGTGTTGGCCATATTCAGTCCTGTGAAAGTCAATTATAAAAAATTCAATAGACCTGAGAGTGCGAACTGGTGACCTCAGATGAATTCGAGACATTAGGGCTGGAGCGTCGAGACGACAACGTAACAAATCAAAAACGAACAAAACATTAAGATTAATTCTCCTGCGCCAAAGAGGCTCAATACCTATCGATCGACAACGTTCCAAGTAGGGGGGTAAACGATAATTATGATCTCTCCGTATGGATCTTCTCAAAGCTCTCTTTCTCTGAATTGATTCTATCCTATTGATATAACACAATGAGTGTGGGTTCCACACAACGGAAGCGTATTCTAAGCGAGATCTCACATGCGCAAAGTAGATGCTTTTGAGTGCACGAATATCCGTGAAGGGCTGGCAGATTCTCTTCACGAAACCAAGCATCGAATACGCCTTCGAAGTGATGAAGTCAATGTGCCGGCTGAAAGTCAATTGCTCGTCAAGCCAAACACCGAGATCTAGTACTTCCGTCACACGAGTCAAGCAGACACCCTCAATTTCATAAACAAATCTAATCGGAGACATAATTCTATAAAAGAACATAATTTTACATTTATCTATGTTCAGCTCTAGCTGATTACGTTTGCACCATTCTGAAAGCGAGTTCAGATCAGATTGCAACCGCATGGCATCGGACAGAGAACTGACTTTCGTCAACAACTTAAGATCGTCAGCATACAGTATTTTAATCACTTTAAAAGTCTTGACTACATCGTCCATAAATAAAACAAATAAAAGCGGTCCCAAATGGCTGCCTTGGGGAACCCCAGACTTAACCACAAAATTTTCAGAGACATGTCCCAACAGCTTAACATACTGGGAGCGGCCGCTAAGGTACGATTGAATCCAGCTCAGAAGAACATTGTCTACACCGATGTTTTTTAGCTTCATCAACAACATCTTGTGAGACACCCTGTCGAACGCTTTCTGAAAGTCGGTGTAAATTACATCGAGCTGTGATCCGGACTCTATTATTTCAATCGCAATACGTGTGAATTCCAGAAGATTAGTTGATGTTGATCGACCTTTAATGAAACCATGCTGAGACGATGATACATAACTACTCAGTCGCTCACTAATTAAAACGCAGACTATATACTCAAATAGCTTTCCGAAGGTCGGCAATATGGCCTGGCCACACCTCTGTAATTTCTAATCACACTCCTGGAACCCGACTTGAAAATAGGCTTAATGTATGACCTTTTCCAGCGACTGGGGAAAGCTTTACTTGAAAGGGAGAGGTTAAAAATCTTGAGCAATGGAGGAATCAGACCCTCGCAGCAATTCTTCAACAATAAGGGTGAAATATCATCTGGACCACTACCTTTGGACGTGTCAACAGATCTAAGTGAGTTCCTCAAAATGTCGGTCTCAATCATCAAAGCAGAGCCGTCAATACAATCTTGCAATCTTACTTACTTACTTACCTTTCAGCCTTACTATGCCAAGCGGGTTTTGGCTGACTCTACAACGTTTCTCCATCTGGAGTGATCCTGGGCCAAACTTCTCCACTGCCCAACGTCCAACTTTCTGTGGTTGTCGTCGCTGAATCTGTCCGTTTATCCGAGTATTATAGAGTATCGCTGCCCAGTCTGGCTGCGTAGTGCAAATGCCGATAAGGTTGATGTTCAGATAAACAACACTTTACGAACAGTCTCTGGAGCGCTTAAATCAACGCCGATACATTGGCTTCCAGTCCTGGCAAACATAGAACCATCAAACATCAGAAGAAAATCAGCGCTGAACCGTGAATGGAGCAAAATCCAAGCAAATGATGAACTTCCAATTCACCTAACTTAACAACGTGTTCCACCAACGAGCAGACTGAAGTCGAGAAAACCATTGTGGAGGGAACCATTTTACGGAATGGAGGACTACACTCACGATGCCGAGCAGCAGTGGAGAGATGAGTGGAACTCCGCTGCGGTGAGAAACAATGAACTGGCTGCTGACCCCACTATGAAACTCCCCGGGATGAGAGAGTCTCGCTCAACGTGGTGCAAAATTAATCGAATTCAAACTGGTCATGGCAGAAGTGGCAGCACATTATTCAAGTGGAACATGAGAACAACGCCGAATTGTGACTGCGGTCCCGTGGAACAAACTATAAATCACATCGTGAACGAATGCGAGTACAGAAAATTTGATGATGGCTTAACGGCGCTACACGAACTGAGTCCAGAAGCTATCAGTTGGTTACAAATGATGGATGTGCAAATGTGAAGCGTGTGCTTTTAACTCTCTTTACTGTGATGTTTTTTGCTCTGTGATATTTTTCCTTTTTTTTATCTTTTTTTTACATAAGTTATCAGTAATCGCGTATTTGTGCTATTATTGTTTATGTTACTTCCTCATCGATTAATTAAATTTTTTCTTGACGAATTCCTTTTTGCATCGAATAATTGAATTTAGACGAAAACATAACCAAAGACCCGTACGTATCAGAATAGATGTGGCAAACAGAATACATGTGGCAAAGAGACTCGAACGTACCTAAATATACAAATAAGCAAACAATCCAACGTTTTCTGTTCTTTTATAACT
>CM055403.1:60685820-60760198 GCA_029228625.1 Pseudolycoriella hygida | reverse complement strand
AATTTTTTTAACACAGGGTAACGTTGTCGTCAAGGAAATGTATGCGTATTTTCAGCGCAAGCGTCACCTCCACTGATATCATTAATTTTGGAAGTAGACATTAGGGACTGCGTCACACTTTACCTTTTAAAAAGTTTTTGTTGTGTAAAAAATTTTTGTATAAATTTGATTTTCGAAATTTCTGACATTTTTCCGAGGTTTTTACGAAAAATTTGTATATGATATAATTTATAAATTTCGCTATCTGTAGCTTTGCCCAAACTCTCTAATATCTAGTTATAATTTTATGATTTTTTATATGATCCTTAAAATTGCATACAAAATGGAGCATAATAGATATTTTATTGATGTTTTTATTTGAATAAATGAATTGAATTGAATTGAATTGAATTGAATCCTCTTACTTTTATATCAACTTATCGAGTGGATATACGTTAAAATTTTTAATCCTTCGCTCTGGCCAAAATGACATAAGTGTGTCTCGTTTACTCATACATCACATATAACTGATTCATTTAAAAACCATCAAAAAGTCATCACCGCACCGCGATGTCGTAGTTGTATAGTATCGGTTGTGAAATTTTCCATATCATGAGTCAATAAAACGACAGTTGTACAAAAATATAATTATATTTTAAACAAATTAATTTACAAAGTGTATCTGCTAACACACTACAAACTTACCAAATGTTTCCTCTTTGAAACACAGAATCTACAAACAAATCACAGATACTAAAAGTAATTTCCTTTAAAAATTCATTGTTGTTCAAACTTTGGTCACGGAAATAAATATTTTTTTTTCTTCAAAGTTCCTTTCATTTCCTTTGTTGTGAAATCTAAAAAATTTCGTCGAGACGATTAAGTGAATTATCAGGAAACAAAAATGTAATTTACTCAAACTTCACCGCCCCGGATATTTTAAGTGACTCGTGTTTTTTTTCGCATTTGCAAAAATGTACATCGATAAGATTCAGAGCTCAGAAGACGGCTTTCGAATCAAATAAAGTTATTTAGTCGATGATCTCGACATGCCCGGATATCTTCTTTACGGCCCTGTTCTAGCATGAGTTGGCATGCGTACCCTATTATCAAGATCGGTCTACTACAGGGTGCCAGTTTTGAATAACGGGCAAGTAAAGTTTCCTAAATTCATCGGTCTGTTAAGATTTGGAAAAGATCGACCAAGAAACTCAATTATAAAGTTTAATTACGTGAGCTTAAGATATTTGAATAAGAGCGGTAGACACAAACAACGGTCCCTTTGACGTTTCAACTTGTTCGTTGAAAATTTAATTTATAGTTTCATCAAATTGGGAATGAAAGTGGGACCTAGGACGCACCGTTTGTTACTTCGAGAGCAAATTTTTTTGAATTATATATGAAACTAAAACTTTGTCGTTTGTCGCAAAAATCTTCACTGTATTTTATGTTAACTTGTACAAGTTACATAACATTTTGTTTTAATGCTAAGGTGCCAGCACCATTTTCACTACTTAATAAATGAAGTACTAAACTAACGAACTATCTACACATTTATACATAGTTTCAAGTGTCAAATGCTAAAAACGTTGTCGCTGTATGAGAAGAAAGAAAGAAAGAAAGAGTTAAAGTAAGGTGTATGTTACTGGACACGTACACAAATCAGCGTTTTCGGACCTATCTGCGCCCTTATTTTTTAAGCGTCTAATCTTGTACTTTGAGCTTCTGTATCCGATTTGAAACAAATTCCATTTCATGAGAAGGTTGTGAGCCGTCAATTATTTTCGCCCGAACGTCCTCTAACGATTTAGACTTTTTCATTGAATAATTTCTGAATGACTTAACTATAGGTGGCGTAGTAGCACTGCCGTATGCATTTGACGAACAAATATTATCACAAGATGTGTCCATCATTGTATCATTTTGCGATGTGAATGAATCGTCTTTGCCAGAGCTCGTACCAGAGTGCACGTCGTATGAGTCGATGTGATTGTATTTGGTGTCAGTGCTCTCACTCTTTGTACGAGATCGTTCTGGAATGAAATACGGTCGCATTCGAATTGACTGATCTTGAAATTTACGAGGACTGCTCGAGATCTGAATTGACAAAAAGGAAACAACGAATTTGATTGATTGATTTTACACGCAATATAACAAATTTTGCACATAAAAGCCGGATGCTACGAGAATGCTACGGACTTAAAGAAAAGTGCTCAGAGAATTTGGGATGGACTGGGATCCTATGCAGCGACCACCCACCCATAATCCCATCAATATGACTCTTAGCTTAACACTGGGGACGACATAATTGACCCGATGGCATCCCATATGGATTGGTAACTTCGCATTTAGCGCCGCCACTGTCAGAGACTAACCTAAGGAACAAAGCACATGGGAATTTTCTCATCAAGAGTATCTTCGATTTCAAATCCGCTATAGTCCCAGGCAACTGAAAATGTCAAACTTTGAATTTAAATTTTTTTCTACCCAACAATGACAAAGAAATATAGCAAAGTAGTCGCTCTCGTGAAGTACATTCAGCGCCCTCATAAAGTGATTTCAGTGCCCTTCAGTGCCATGTCTTATTCAGTCTACAAATCATTCAATCCAACTCGAAAGAAAATTTTCTCGATTTACCGAAGTTACCGTGTCGATGGACTCTCACTCTCATACTCATAAAAAAGCGACAAGCTGCGAATCCCGGATAATTTCAACAGGGGAAACCTACTGCATTTTGAGTATTTTGTAAGTGAATCCACTTTCTTACCTTTGATATGTATCGAGAATTTAGTTTCATGTGAAGAGAGTTGGTAGGGAAGTATGTTCTATCATTTTTATACAAGTGTTGCACATCCATAGACCCATCCGTATATTGATGTTTCAACGATTCGGATAGGCCTGAGACATTGTTTCCTTTGTGCAGTGCATTGTTCATCGATATCACTTTCACATCGTGGTTGAATAAAAAGTTGTCACTTTTTTCAACTATAGAATCCTGAAAAACTCAGTTCCAATCAGAATAATGTGTAAAATTTGTTGGAAAATGTCATTCACCTCATCCATTCTTTTGTGGAAAACTATGTTTTCTTTAGTAAATTACTTTCCACTGCGGCCAATGCAGCCTGCTCATAGGCAACTACCAGTTAATATAATCTATGCGGAAGAATGTTGTCATAGGCTCATTATGCAGACGTATTCCGAAACTTTACACTTTACGCAATACGACGGTTTTCATGTTAGAAAAATTTATTGTGCATTGATTTCATTGAAAAACATTTTGACAATGTCAACGACGGGAGTGTCAGTAAATGTCAAAATATGTTTCACACAAACGCACACTCCACATGCGTCCCAGCAAAAAAACTTTCATTTTCTTTGTCAGACAGATCGAACACCAGAGAAATGATGCCAGAGAGGTGATATGTTTTTGACACATCGGCTGCATTCTATCCATATTTTCAGTTCAAGATGCACATTCTATCGGATACAGTGGTGCCAACTTATTATTTCGCTGTCAGAAACACATCTGTTACGAGTAAAACAAAACCAAGGTGACCAGGTCACGAAGTGCATTTAGAAAGAACATTCCACCTTCATTGATTTGTATATAATGGATTCGGTTATGGTTATGGTTATGAATACGCGATAGAAGTTCTGACAGGATGCAACTGGAGCAAGTTACTGAATTCAAGTAAGTCTACTACAATGAGCATGAAAGACACATTTTTTTAAGTTTTTCAGCCTCCTAAGCTTACACCCCTACAAAATCTGAAATCGTTTTTTATACCCTCCCAAAACCAGAGGCGAGAGACGCCGATTTTAGCCGGCCGAAAACGACGGATGACGGCTGAATACGCCACCGCCAACGGTATTACACGGCTAACTACGGCTAGCCGCCGCCAGTACGGCGGCTTTTTAGATTTATCAGTTCTGGTCCTTGAAACACAAGTCTGATGATCCTTTGTTTCGTAATCCGCTCATCATGTTAATCTTAAAAACTTCCCAGTACTGACAAGAAACCTGTCTAGAGCGGCTGGTCCCATCTGGGGTAATGTTGCAGGTTGGACCACATGACTTCCTAGAGTCCTAAGCCTGAGTGAGGAGAACTTCGGGCACTCGCATATAACGTGAACGCCCGTTTCCTCACTTAAGCCGCAGGTACTTGGAATCGTTAGAGATTTCAATTTTTACCAGTTGCCTGTTCAATCCGCTGTGTCCGGTAATCGCACCCACCACCCTCTTGATGCGTCTCCCGTTCAAGTTTAGCAGTTCTTTCGCCCATTTCCCATCTCCCATCGGGCACCACGAAGAAACGCTTCGTTTGCATTCCTCCTTCATAGGCGCTCCAATAGCGAGCAAATTCCGACCTCACCCAATTCTTCATCGCTTTCACGCATCCGAGTGTGGGAGGGGTGTAAGATTCGGCGGATGGTGTAATTTACCCGTTCATAAATCATAGACCGTGTCTTGTCGGAGTGCTGTACCCGAACCTCAAGTTGTGACATCTATGTTTTTTCCTAGCTGAAATAACATCTCAACATAGAACTACTTCCTTTTCTCAGGTGGCGTCATCCATGCTTTCATAGCTGAATACGGACAAACATATAACAAGGCGCCTAATCCATTGTTAAACATTTATTAATATTTTCTAGTCCTCAACTTTTCATAATTTAATCTTAAAAAATTAAAATCTTCTCCAAGGTTGAGTGAATCATCTTGATTTGGAACGACATTCGAATTTGAACCATAATAACCAAAGACTCTATATAAATAACGACGTATCTTGAATTGGAACGTTCGAAATCGTCTAGTTCCAAATCAAAATTTGCCTGTATTTTGGATTTGGCACGGTTTCTTCTATAATCATTCGAAAAAATACATGCATGTATACACCTTAACCCCAAATTCACAGAATCTTGATTTCATATTTTTTGTATGCATTCTGTGACAGGTTGCAGGTTACTTCAAATTCCAGAAAATTAAATTTTCTTGAATGTTATCGGTTTTGAGTCAACACCATGCAACTCAGATCTATAACATAAAACATAACAGAAACTCGGTGCCTTGCTAATAAAATATGTTGGGTCACCCTGAGCCGTCATTACAACTTGTAAAAACTTGGCCCTTTTTTTCGGCTCTCATCTCTACCCAGAATTGAAAGACAATAATTTTTACCTGTTGTTCTGATGAGACTCCCATGATTTTTGTAATAATCACGCGTTTTAAATGTTTTCGAGCTTTCATGGAACTGATAGAGGGACGGACGGAAGTAGTGTAGTTTGTTTGTCGATCGCTTTTCACTTTTCAAATTGTGCTGCCCGTTTCTAGAAGACATATATTGTTATCAACTCTCTGAAAAAAACAGGTGTCACCTCTGACAGTTCTAAGAGCCACTTTTTTGTTTATGTTTTTATCATTTTTCATATGTGTTTTAGTTTGACTAAGAAATATTTTCGTGTTAGAAATAGCAATGAGTGGACACAATAATACAATTATTATAACAATAAGAGAAATGAATTCGTCGGATCGTTTCAACTGTGAAATTCTTGTGAAAGAGTACATTTTACAGTAAATATATATTTTCTACGTTTCGATGTCAAAATACCTCAAATTTATTGAAAGTAGCCGCATGATGGATTCTGGTTGTAGAACGACTCTGATTTGATATAATCTTTTAAAAGCATGGGGCTTTGTCTTCTATCCCATGAATTAATTGCGGTTTCTTTATGTAAATTTGGTGGTTTATTCATTTTTTCGTATTTTGAAGTTTCATCAATGAAGCGTTTCTTTCGTGTCTGTTTCGAGAGGTAAGTCTTGCGTGGGAAGACACTTAATTTTATTGCGTTGGGTACTGAAAGAGGTATGTGCGTTTAGGGTTGAACGCTTCCACGGTTATCGACAGAAGTCGGTATGATAACAAAAGAAAATTAACGAAACGAAGTAACGGATCTGTGTTGTGTGGGGTGTTGGATGGGTCAGATCCCTTGACTAATAAATTATTTATCATTTTGTTACAATAAAAATCGGCTCACTTAGAACCAAAACTCAGCACAATTTACTACTGCTCTTTAAACTTTTTCTGACATTTCTATGATAATTTGGAACATTTTTCTTTCGTTGTTAGTTACACAGTCACTTAGTAAAAAAAAAAATTTCCATAATTATGTGAAAACGTTTGCATGAATAAACGTGGAAAAGTTGTAACTATCAAGCCAAACATCTAGAGAGTGATTCAAGTTTCAAATTTTTATCATTAATCATTAGAAAATATGTTTTAGTAACAAGATTATTTACCGAACAAACCTTGTCTCTATCGGGTTAACAAAAAATATGTGGACAACACTGATGTGTTACATTGGTATAAAGTTTTGTAATTCGTTTTTCTTACTCCTACACAAATCCATTTACCTTTTTCGTCGATTTTTCGACCTAACTAGCTATTGTTTATAATTGCTTCGTTTTCTGAATAACTACCCAACACATCATAGCGAAAAAAAATTTTGGGTTAGGGCCGGCCTTAGGATCGATATGGAACCCTAAGTAGAGACCTTTGACCCATACTTCCATGGACAAAAGTGTTCCCTTCAAAGGTCTCTGCAACATAGCGAAAAAAAATTGTTTGGGTTAGGGCCGACCTTAGGACCGATCTGCGGAATTGAGGAGAGTCCTTTGATCCACCAAATATTCCCCTCAATTTTCGCTAGAACATATTATGGAGGGCGTTATAATTGACGATATATTCATTAAAAACCAGCAACCATCGTAAACGTTCGAGTAGCCTGAGTTAGGCCCTTTCAATGGACCCTGCAGCCCAAACCACTTAACGAATTTTCACTATTTTTTTTTTTGCTAGTTTCTGGCGGTCCATATCTTTCATTTAAAGCCTTTGAAAGCAATTTCTATGTTTCTTTCGCAGAGGTATATGCGAAAAAGTTTCACCGACCGCCAAAAAACCATGTTTTCGGTCACTTTTTTGACCACATCTTCGGAACTTTTCGACCGATTTTGCTCATCTTCA
Organism: Pseudolycoriella hygida; assembly: GCA_029228625.1. Classification (NCBI taxonomy): domain Eukaryota; kingdom Metazoa; phylum Arthropoda; class Insecta; order Diptera; family Sciaridae; genus Pseudolycoriella; species Pseudolycoriella hygida. Next base: position 60,753,201 of record CM055403.1, on the reverse strand, counting down.
AACTCGAACTCATTTGTTCGGTTAAATTTCGGAGGAAAAAGAGATTTTGAAAATCGGACAAGTTTTACTAGGTCAAAGTCATATAGAAGTTATAAAAATTTGTCATTTTTTTGTCAGACTTTCATTACAATGGCTGCCGTCCGCTGCAATAGAACTTTTCCAAGGAAGTTTTTGCATATGTAAGTAGTACATATTGTAGGCTTTCCAAGGGTATACGACATGTCTCTGAATCTTTCTATTGCAACTGGCCAGAGACTTCCGAAAATTGCCTATTTTTTCGCCTATATCGGCTAATAACGGCCGACCATCAACCATACCTAGTGAAGTATATAGTCAAAATTTTTGTCGTTTCAAGGCCTAAAATCGTGCAAAAATTTTTTTGATTCGAATCAACTTCGTTCGAGTTATAGCTAAAAAACGATTTTCAGCACTTCCTTGCACGACCTTACTCTATGAGCTCTATCTCCAAGACGAGACATTTTTTTGTGAAAGTGAACAATTGCTTTCGTCACAAAAGCGCAACGAAAAAAATGAAATATGACTCGACCAATTCTGACGACCCTTGTTCCGCAAAGTCTGAATATTGTTCGAAGATTTCGCGATATTACTCTTAAGCACAAAATTTACATATTTATTTACATCGAAACCCTTGGTGCAATTGGTCCCGAAACAAGATTTTTTCTTAAGAAGTTAGGCAAAATGATAGTCAACTATCAAATTCGATAGTCTTCTAACAAAATGATAGTCAACTATCAAAACGGTAGTCAACTATCAAAATCATAGTCAACTATCAAAACCTTAGTCAATTATGAACTGAATATGGCACTTCTTTGAACATCACCTCCTTCATTTCCAAGCATTAAAAAAAATTCTTCAACTATCAAACTGTACTCATACATCTACAACTTTGCCGAAGACACCAACATTCTATCACCTAAAAAATTCTATTGATATGCGTCTAACAACTTTGTAGAAGGCACCAATTTTGTCTTAACTCTCTTACTTGGTCACAATATGAGGCAAAACAATTAAACTCTCGAGATCGCTTCGTATGAGTCTGGAAACCTACTTTTTCTGCAATATCTTAGACCAATATGGTCCATCTTCGAACTTAACCTAAGGAATTAAAATCCACACATTTAGAAAAAGAAATAATCCAATCGGTTAGGAATTGCTGTATTTCAATCACAGCCTGGCCACACACAATTTTGGCACTTTCTAGCAGCATAAGACCCTTAACTTTCAGTCAAGGGAACTAGACGTAATTTTCAGTACCGATATTTGAAATATCCTTTTTATTTGAATAATCCTTTAGAGAATTACACGCATGCATCATTCTTAAAACAGACTATGCCTCGAGAGTGACTTCGCTCAATTATTATTCAGGAAGTTTCTTTTTATTTTCAGATAACATTGCAAGCTATAGTGTTACTTTGGGCCATTATGTTCATCATATTTGGTATACCGTTATTCTTTTGCGTAACTTCCATTCCAATTGTGATCGTCGTCATGTACTTCTGTGTGTACGCCACATACTGGAATTGTGCCATGGAATTGTCGAAAGTCGGTAGCCACGAAAGTTCGATGGAACTTTTGAATTTGAATTTTATTTTAGGTTCCAGTGGAACAAACGTGGGTAGCGGAGTCATATGAACCACTGTTTTTAAGGTGTGAAAAGCAAGAGATGGACTACGTGGTTGTGAATGAAGATCTTTTGCTCAACAGATTTCCAAATGCTAAAAGTTTGAGACGAAATCTCGTGGGAACCGTAGGGCTTGTGAATCACAGGTGAAAGAACGATTCAGATTTTCTTTCTATCTAGTTTTTGTGACAACTGCGTCTTTAGATTCCTAGACAATTGCGGTTGGATAAATCGCATGGCAGTCAATACAAAATATTCTTTTGAAAAGGTTGGCGAACCTTTAGTCAATTGCTTATTGGAATTCTGTGTCAACAAAGGCATATACACCGTGGAGACTACAAGCACCGAATGTCAGTACACAAAACGTGAATTACTGTTGAAAATGGGGTAAACATTTACTTTTGTTTATTTGTGTTCCACTTACCACTTACGCTTTAGGTTTACGATGAAACAAATTTATCACAAGCAAGTAATCGGCAGTAGTGTGCAGTACATGAAATCTCAACTAGGTATGAACTTAGAAGACTGGATACAAACAAAAAACAAGTAGTAGATTCCGTTGTTCTCATTATTTGCTAAGGAAAAGTGAATTATGGTTGTAATTTCCTTTCTGTAAGAAGAGAAATATTGAATCTCAGATAGACAAACAAATAAAAAAATTTATTGAAAATTTCGTCAACGAAGAGTCTATTTATCAAGATAGCTCGGAATTAGAGGTTTTTTGTTCTTATTCGAATTAGTCCTACGCCACCGTACCGCCACCAAATCTGCATTTATCATTAGGCTCAAACCAGCTGAAAGCGGTTCGAAATTTCTACAAACTTTCGAGTAAAAATTGAGGAAAACAGAAACTTTAGGACAATGGTATATTACGTAACAAGGAGGTACGCTCCACTCTCTGACTTGTTTACCACCTGACTCTTAATCAGCTCCCTGTTATGCATACTATTTGACGCGCAGACCGACAAAAAGTCAGACTCCGAACAAAATAATCGATAGGTGGAAAATAAAGTAGGGAAATAATTGACAGGTGGGAAATAAAGTAGGGAAATAATAACGTGCGAAAGTGACTTCTGGGTCTAAATTTTGTGAGAAAATCGGACGTTTTTTGTTCGATAAAAAGTAGAACTATGAGGGATTACAAGTTGTAAAGAGACTGGTTTTGTGACCACAACTATCCGCTTCCATGGTCTATCCACCTTGAAACCATCAACAGTACATTCCGACCATTCACCATTGTGAATTCTGTGTTGTCCAAAAGCGCAACGGATGACCATTAAACATCCGAAGCCTACTAGGCAGTTAACGCTGAGTCCGTAGACATTCCCTCCTGATAGATGTTCTGATTCTAATGCAATGGAAATGTCAGATTGATGTGCCGAAAATGCTTAGCTGCACTGTGTGCGAGGGCTTACCCGGTATGAAATTAGCTTTTGATTTCTGACCCGATTTCCTGAAGACGAGAGACATCCCCGCAGAATTTCAAAAAGCAGTTAGAATTTCTCCACTCTCCTCCAGAAGGAAAGATTCTTTCTGGAAAGACGATAAGGTTTTCCAGAGACCAGTCCTTCTCTTTCGGTAGAAGAGTTTGCTTGTCGTCTGTGCTGTCGCTTCACCGCGACTGTTCGTGAAGCTTCCGTCCGTTTTCGTAGGAATCTAGGCAAGAGTTTAGAGTCATTAGCCAGGATCTGCCGTATTCTAGTACTTGCTCCTTTACAACTGCCTTTCTGAAAGTTTTCTTGGCCGCCCTTCAGGCAATCTAGTCAGCCTTTTCGTTTTCATGGCTTTTTTCCCAGGATTTCCTAGGGAATTTCGGTGACAGAAAAATCTCCCAGCTGAATATCGTCCGGGAGGTTTTTTCACGAACAATATTAAACGCGAAGGATAATATCGTCCGCGGCCACGAACGTCTAGATTTCTGGTTTGAGGCGGCCCACTGGCCTTGGAACACAGAGGCGGCCTACAGCCCTTGGAACACAGATCTTTTTGACCCTTTGTTCCTTCTTCGTTACTCTTCTATCATTAGCCATGTATTCGAATTTTTAGCTAGATTCCGACATTTACACGTGATAGGTTTTTACCTTCTTTGTTCTAGACCAATATGATGAATTTTTCGTGCAATCTTTGTTCTCGTCCGATCGTTTTAATTTGCTTGAATAACTTTTTTTATTCACAAGCACTTGAATATTGATTATGAAGTTCACTGTCTATTTCTGGCGCGTGACCATTTGAATTTAATTTTGATTTTTGAATGTTTGATAAAACGAACTGTTTCGTTTCTCAATTAAATTCACTTATGTCTTCTGAAATACTGTTCGTACTGTATTTAATCAAGTTATGCACAGAAGGAATTCAATTCACTATCTGTTAACCAATATGTCTTTATGCACAGAAGGAATTCAACGGCACGTCGGGGTCACCTATATGAGCGGTTGCCAGAATATATTATTTGAAATAAAAGATCCACCGTTCGGTTTCTCAATAAGAACTTTTATTTCACAAATGTACAAATTTATTAATGCGTTCGTTACCAGAGCTCCGAATGGACTAAACTAATTTACATGGAATATTCTTGCCGAGGTGATTGTTTCACCGGCGGTGATGGATTTAATATTGCAAAGAGAAATTACCTCTGTGGGAGTGATGCATGTCACACAAAACCAAGATACCTTTTTTCTAGAGCATTTGTATGATCCATTAATCTGTTTGTTGGACCACTGCTTATTCCAAACCACACCTTATGTTGTTGCCACATATACGATTTTTTATCTACGCCTTAGGTGACGTGATGCATGTCCTTCTTCTGTAAAGGGTTCGTTTTGGACACCAAACACCACAACTACCCAAATGTTCAATCCAAAACGCTTTTTTAGAATTCCGGATGAGTTGACATCAAAACGCAACAATTTTTAGATTTCAACATTTAATTTGAAAAACAAACTATACGTATTTCGCACGCCTCGCATGCATTGAAGTTTTGTGAGATGCGAACTAAAACATTTCAAAATTTCGCATTTGCTGTATATCATCGCTACAGTGTGATGCTTCATATCTTCAAACAATGAATATGAAACAATGACCAGCAATAAATGCAGTTTCATAGAGTTCATATTAAAATTAAATCGAATAAAGCCGAGTTCACATTTCCATCGTTCACGTTCATGAATTGTTTACACCTTCTGTTCTTAATGATTTGGTTCTTTTCGCAGCAATTGAATACGCATGTGTACAGCAAGAACACTGACTGGTTGTATTAATTCAACATTTGAAATGTCTGTCTTATGGTTATATTCTATCATGTGCTTCGCCACTGCACTTTTGAAAACTGATTTTTTAATACTATATTCATGTTCAGCAAATCTGACAGTTGGATTCCTTTCACTTTTTCCAATGTAGATAAATAAGCAACCATCTTGGCAGTCAATCTCATATATCCCAGATTTCAATAATTCTGGAATTTTGTCTTTAGCACCTCCAATCAATTTCTGGATGCTGTAGACATTAATGTTAACTACTTGAATGCCCTGTTTGCGATATAGGTGTGTCAATAGGCTGTTTGTTTGTTGCAAATATGGCAAAACAACACGTTGAGTTTCTGACGAATTTTCCTTACTGGACCCGTACGAAGTACAAAGGTCCTATACGTTTACTACAAACAATTTTATTGTAATATGGAGTAGATTGAGGTGGGAAGGGGGGGATGCGTCTATTATCGTCTAGAGATGACGAAGCAGCAATAAAAAAATGTCTGTCCGTCTGTCCGTCTCCACTTTTTTTTTCCAAACGGCTCAACCGATCAGCCTAAACTTTTTTTTTCCCTGAAAGGTACATGCCTCCCATGATTCAAGTTCGAAGATGAGCAAAATCGATCAAGTGGTTCCGGAGATATGGTCGAGGAAGTGACCAAAAACATGGTTTTTCGAGGGTCGGTGGTGAAGCTTTTTTGCAAATATCTCAGCAAGTATAGCACGGAAATTCCTCATTTTGATGTCAAATGAAAGCATTTGATGTCACAAAACTGGGAAAAAATTATTTTTGTTGGAATCGGGAATGGAATGGACGAAATTGAGATTCTTGGCCATTAGACCTGTCCAAAATCCTAAGTTGTCGAAAAGTTGTAGGCTTAGCCCGGAAAACGGTGCCAAATGTCCCCTGAGAAAAAGTTTCTATGGGGCCGATGCTCAAAAAAGCGATTTAGGGAGTGCTCAAATCGAAAAACTGAAAAAAATCGTCGAAAATGGAGTCAATTTCAGATTTGTCCACAGACAAATTTAATGTTCCAGATCGATCTTGAAAGCGAATGTTAAGGCAAGTTTGGTTATTTTAGATCAAAACGGTCCAGAAAAGACGGTGAACATGTCTAAAGGGTCGCAGCAGCTGTGGAGTCTCACTCAAAGGCCAAGGTGATGGCCGGCAGTGTCGGAGCCCGTTGGAAAATTTCTGCGTAGCTATCTCATTGCTTATATAAGACAAATGTAGGCCTAGGGTAGCACTACAAAATATCCCAAAATGGCTCTATGTGTAGAGATGTAAAAAATTTCAAGACCTAACCTCTAATAGGGTGGTGCAATTTTATTTAGGGCTGCTTTTTAAAAAAATATTTTCGATTTCGACAGGTTTTCCCTTCTGAAAAATTTCTACTATTTGTGAAACTTAGAAAAATATTTTTTTGGAATTTTTCGAAAGTGTTCTAAAGGTCGCGAACTCGCAAAACAGGCTTTTTTGGCCATTTTGGTGGGTTTTCGATCACCAACTGCCACAAAATCAATCAGATCTAAGATCTTAGATTGTTTAACTGGAAAGCCATGTCCATTACCTGTCTAACGACACACCACATTGAGATTTGGAATTTTGGCAGCGATTTCAGTGTGCTGATTTTTGCAACCTTTCGGCCATTTTGGCGATTTTTGAACTCTAACCTTCGCACGGTTATCCAGAACTTCGTTAAACGATTTTTATCGGAAATCCATGTGCATAAGCTTCCAAACGACAATCTACATGGTGTATTTGGCGAGGAATGGGATTGAGGCGACTGTTAGAGTTCGAGTTTTTTCATTCAAATGACTGCCGCAAGTCCAATTTTCCATCAAATTTCTTGTGTGAGGTGTAGTTGGAAAAGTATTGAACGTAGTTTTCAAGCAAGAATGGCCTGTTGATATTTTAGGCTTCCGTCTAACGTATGGAGGTCGAAAAACTTCAATATTGGCCATACAGGCGTTAAAAAACTCGAACTCTAACAGTCGCCATATACGGAAACAGTTTTTCGTCTATATTTCCTTAACTATGCAATATGGAGATTTACTGTCAAAGGCAAAGTTGTAGAGAACTAAATTTAAGCGAACACGTATTTCTGAATTTTGGGGAAATGTGGCTCAATCCTGGTATATGGCCACTTCCATAATTGGGCAGGATGACCCGGATCTCCAGAACTGTGAGAGTTAGAAAGTTGGTTCCAAAGGCGAAGTTGTAGACAATAAAATTTTAGATATAAGCTTTTCTAGATTTGAATGGTCTGAGACGTACTTCGGTAGGGCATTTGACATTACCTTGGGTAATTTCTATGGATCTTTGAAATTCTTACAGTTATAAAAGAACAGAAAACGTTGGATTATTTGCTCAGACTGATTTGTTATTGGGCCTTGGCCTGTTAATTGGTCTTTAAACAAATAAAAATAAAAATAAAAATTATTTGTATATTTAGGTACGTTCGAGTCACTTTGCCACATCTATTTTGTTTGTCACATATATTCTGATACTTACGGGTCTTTGGTTATGTTTTGATATAAAATTGAATCGGAAAACAACTACCCAAATTTAGAAGCTTGGGTATGCTTACGAACGATATTTTCATGCTACAAGTTGAAGAAAAATCCTTTGCAGAATTTCCCACACCAGGATTGAACCCGGATATCCACGGACGTTATTATCCCCGCGTTTATACGGACGTGTTTTCACGGATGATAGTAAAGTCCGCGTTCACGGAGACTTTCCATTTACAAAATCTCACAAAAACTACGTAGCTAAAAAACTTTTCCTTTTACGAAATGTCAGGAAAACCTAGGTGGCAACAAAACTCAGAAACTTTTCCTTTTACGAAGTGTCACTAGAATCACAATCGAAAGTCCTTTCAGACCTCCATTTCTGCCAAAATAGTCCAAATAGAAGAAGAGGACCGCGTAAATTTCTTCACAAAATAATAGTAAGGGCAGAGATATTGATCTTATGCGTCCATCGTCCATGGATACAAATAACGGACGGAATCATCCTCCGAGCAAATGCTGAGGACAATAATGTCCGCATCCACGGACGTTATTATCATCCACGTTTTTACGGAGGTTAATATCGTAATCCGTAAAAACACGGACGATAATAACGTCAGTGGACACGTACGTTATCACCCTCCGTGAAAACACGGACTATATTATCCTCCGTAAATACGCGGACGATATTATCCTCCGCGTTTAATATTGTACGTGAAATAACGTTCCGGACAATATTCAGTTGGCCGATATTTCCCTCACCGGGAATTTCCTGAGCATGACCACTTCATAGCAGTTGGCGAGCGATAAAAGCGGTACAAGTTTCTTTCGTTTGAAACCAAATGGAAAATTCTTCAGAAATAAAACTCTTTTGTTGCAACTGTTACCAATTTTCAGATATTTTTCACCTTTTTACATTTTTTTAATTAGGTACTTTACAGAGGGGGTAATTTTATTTGTCATAAGTAAACTAAACATAAAAAACAAAAAGAAAAATCAAATCTAAAACTTAAATGATTTTACATTTATTCAATATTTATAATTCTATAGCGTTTAGTATGGCAAGTGTCTATTTATAGTTAAATGTTAAATCTATTTCTTACAAATTGTTCAATTTTTTCTTTCATATCGTTTTTTCAACAAATCTTCATTTTGTTTACAGAGTTTTGTGACTGAATTTTCCTTTCACTGATTTTTATGACTTTTCTACTATCAAGAGATGCGTTAGTTTTGTTGTTGTTATCTAATTTCTTTCATTTTTCATTTATTTATTATATTTTCTTTTTCTTATTTATATTTCATCAGTCTTGTAGACGAGCAATTATGAAAAACAAACCTAAATTGGTGAAATAGAATTCAGAACGAAAATACGGGTATGCTCACAAAAGTTAACGTTCTTTGGCTCCCTAAATATTTGGCTAAAAAAATCTTGAAGCTGTGAGGTTTACGTGAGTCTTCCAAGCTTCAAGTTAAGTTCATTCGTAGTGAAAACGTTTTTAACTCGGTTCTATAAAGCTTCTTAAAAAATTGTAAAGATGTCCAAGAAATATTGAATAGACCCAGCACGACAACGAAACAGATAATGCATCGTGCTTCCTTATGGAAAACATTGTAGCGCCACCTGATGGCAATTATTAAGTGCACACCTTCATACTAAACCATTTTGCCACTTAAAGACACCCTAAACATAAAAAAAGCTCACACGATCTATTTCAATAAAAGTATTTTTAGTTGTATGTTTATACAAATGGGAATGAACTAATGAAAGCATATGCGTGTTACCACTGACAAATAGGTTGTGGATTCAGTTGTGTGTTGAGTTGCACTCAGCTACGAAAAGGAATGGATGGTACCGACAGGCGCCTACTATTGCCTGATGAGAAGTCGGTCATTTTATTTCTTTATCAAATACATACTTCAGTTGAAAAGTGGTGCAAGACGAAAAGAGCATTTTTGCCTACGGTATGTCGGTTACTTACAGATTTTCTAAGCCACAGATATTTTTAGTTTTGTTTACATAAAAACTACACAGATGTCATTGACATACTGGAATAAAATCCTCAAACGTTGGTGTCAAGTAATGAACATTATATAGGAACTATTCATATTACAACATACTATCACTTTACACTGACATTGAATGATTGACAGAATGATATAAGGTGTCCAGTTTCTTATGAAAGTCCCGGTATAATTGAGAACAAATGTTACTTAGATCAAACGTCAAGTCTGCGTCAAAATGCTCTCGCGTATACAGTGTTTGTACACATCTCGTTATATATATGCTTCAAAGTAAAGACCGTGTCTAGCATCAGATTTCATCAGGTAACATTCCTGCTTTTGACACGATTTTTATCCATTACCGCCACTATTGTTTCATTGATAAATACGGTTCAGTAGAAAACAAATGCCACCATCTATTGTAATGTACTATTCATATTTCGACCACCTTTCACCGCCGGTCGGTGTATTTGCCTTCATTGAACTGCCTCAGAAATTTTCGGTTTTAGGAGTAAACAATTATGTTCCACTAATTTCAATTAGCGCCTCAAGTGAAATTTTTTCATCTTTTTCGAAACAAATAACGAAGGGGTCGTCGGTGCCGTTACCATTTTCCCATCTTCAAGTTATTTCCCGCACTTGTCAAATATCTCCCATCATATTCTTCGAGAAATTCCCCGATTTCGCGGTATCCGTCTTTTCCTTTATAAATTTTCCCACGTCCTAGATACCAAGGATACAATGGTAGAATCTTTATACATATTTGCCCATAGTTCCAACAAAAGATGTTCCAAAGTCATCAGGTTCTCATTCCACAATCCTAATGTTTACTGTACCCTGTATCCCTTTTTTAATGTGGAAGCCTGAAGTGTCTGAATACGTCAAGAAAGTGGATTGGAAGCTATCATGTTGTTACATTTGAGATTTCGGTGATACGGAATTCGGAGATCTAAAATTCGGATACTTAAACACTTGAGTGCTAAAAATTCGCATTATATTAAAAGAATTACGCAGCGACGGCGCGGTAATGCCGAAAATATTCGGTAAAGTACGGCAAAATTTTACTTACGGTAACAAAATTTGATTTACTTTTATCTGCTCGGACAGATATGTAAGGATCAGAACTTTTGTCTCAGGCAAACTATAGAAAAGCTCTTTGAAAGGACCTTTACTTGTGCTTCATCGACTTAGAAACGCCATTTGATCGGGTACCGAGATTAGCGGAAGTTCGATGGATGCCATTAAAAGCATTTACTCAAGGAGCAAGGCTGCGGTAAAAATAGATGGTGAAATTAGCGAGGCTTTCGAGGTTAATGAGGGTTCGACAGGGTTGTTGCCTCTCTCCGCTTCCGTTCATAATTTTGATGGACAAAATCATCAGCCAGGCCAATTTGCAGGGGAATGTGGAATTTGGGGAAGTAATTATGAAAGTCCGGGCCTACGCGGATGACTTAACTCTATTAGCAGATAGTACCAATGATTTACAGCCAAAATGTCGCATGTGAGGAGTACGTGATGAGGGTAAGCATTAGGGTATAGCGTTTAAATTTTTTTTTCTGTTTTAACTCCTGCCGTCAGAATCGATCCGGGGCATCCCACTGATCATTTAAGTAAAGAAAAAAAAATTTTGAAATCCTTTTTACTAAAGCAATTTTCAAAAATGTTGTACCTACCATGTTTTCCATGGTATTTCGTGTGATTGGCTCGACATGAAAATGGGTATAAAGTTCTAAAATATTCTAGACATCAGGCTTTAAGTATAAGGAAAGATAAAGTGAAAAAACTTTTTTTTGTGATCGCGATATTTCATCAAAGTCTCGCGATGTCGGCTAAACGCTTTTTCGCTCAACCAAAAACATGATGAAGATGAAAAAAAAAAATGTTTTTTTATTGCTTAGATCAATTAAATGGAATGTATAAACAAAACTAGGGTTATGTCGCCAAATCTCGGATAGAGGTAGTTTGTAGCTTAAATGGGGAGCAGCTAGAACAGGTTTCTGAGTTTAAATATTTAGGAAGCATTCTTTCAGAGGATGGCAAGCTAGTTAGAGATTTTGAGACAAGAAGGAAAATTGGAAACGCATATGGCCAGTCAGTTGAGGTCTCATGCGTTCAAGAAAAAGGAATTAAGTAGCGACACAAAGTTAGCTATTTGCAAATCAATCTTCAGGCCAACGACTTTATATGGTAGTGAAAGTTGGGTGAACCGCGGATATCTCGTTCATGACCTGGAAGTTTCTGTTATGAGGGTTCTTAGGAGTAAAGCAAAGGATAATAGAAAGGAGCAGTGGGGTAATCATATCGGAAACGACGACATCAGGTAAAATTAAGGAGTTACGTCGGTGGAAGAGGCGGCAAGGGTTAGTCGCCTGAGGTGGTGTGGACACGTTCAAAGGATGGGTAGGAGTAGACCAAGGAGAAGTTTTATAGACTCAATCAAATCAGATTTAGAAGTTGAGGGACTTTCACTGGGCGAACAAACCATCTCCTTGGCAAGGGATAGGAAGGTATGGAGGAGGGTGGTCAAAGATCACCCGGTTATGGGGCGTAAAGACCCCACACCGAAAGGTGTAAACGGTCTATCGAGTACGATGCTGATGATGATGATGGACAGATGTGGGGGCTTCCCTGATGACAATACAGTAAGAATTTGGACGCGGAAGCCACTCTTCGGTTCACCGCAACTTCCCATTTTTTTTTTATTTTTCTATGCATTTTCATAGTAAATTTTTATTTTTCGTTGTAAATGAACGGAAAAGTGAAAACCGACAAGTTTCTGATTTGTATGGTAAATTTGTATGATAAATCAGAAACGTGTCGGTTTTCACTTTTCCGTTCCTTCAGAGTAATAGTTGTAGGTCATCTGATAAAAATGCAACAAGTAATGTTTCTCAATGGATACGTTCGCAAATTCGGACAACGACATCTCAACCAATAAAAAATATTTGTTTCTAGAAAAGGACATTATTTTGTACAAGGAGAATGAATTTCATCTAAGGCATTTAGTGTAGTAGCCGGTATTTTGTACAAATGAAAGCTGTCGCCGGCATTTTGTATAAGGAACGATTGTTGAAAGTGCAGTATCCAAGTAGGGGCCATTCACAAAGTACGCATGCACAAAAAGTCGGACTTTTGACCTCCCCCCCTTCCCCCTATAAGTACGCACGCAATTCTCATTTCATAGTATCGAAGAAATGTTGCTAAATTTTATGGTACTGCTGTTTGTTGTTGTGTGTCTCCGACGGGTATACTTTGAACAGAAACAAAAACATTGTGCGAAACCTCTTTTTTTTGTTCTTGTCGCTTTAGTGCAATGATTTTGAATATTCAAATCGATAATCGCAACTTTATAGAAAGTATAAATTTGTGTTGGACTGCAATTTGAAGGTTCCCCTTACTCAGCGATTCTTAGCCGATGTGTTACAAACGTGTGCGTCAAAGCATGAGCCCTCGTACATAGGGGTCGTTCATATATGTGTATGAGGCAAGCGTAACAGTCTAAACAAAATAGGATCAAATGTTTCCTTTTTTGCGTGACAGGAGGGAGGGGGTCTGAAAATCCTCATTTTTGCGTTACGTTATTTATAAATGGCACCATAGTACGGGTCTAAACATCATTTTCTAAATAGCTGCGAACATAATTTTTAATTTATATCAAATCACCTGATCTAAAATAATTTTAAATTTTCAGCACATGAGTACGCACGCTTTTGGCAATTGAATTCATGTTTGTTACCTTAAGTGAAATTCAGTAAAGTACAGAATATGTTTTTTCATTCCTTGGACGGAAAACTGCTGTTTTCCGTCCTATTTTAAAACGGAAAAGCGGTTTTCTGAACACTCGGAATGAAAAATATTGTACGAAACTCGGAAAAATATATGTTTTTGACGAGTGTGAGGTGAGCCCTTGTTACGTAAATAACTGTTATCCTTCTGTTCGTTAACAATTGCAGCAATTCAGTTTTTGAGATAGAAAAATTCCTATTCTCACTTGACAGTTGAAAAAATTGTCGTCATGAAATCTAGTATAAACGTAGGAAATGAAGACATATTCTGTACTGTATCGTCCTGTCCTGGCGCCGACTTCTGTTTTCCTGTTGGGTAACAATTTTTGTCTAAACTGTTGCTGTTTGTTGGCATTATGATTGCACATTGTAAAATTTGTACATCTCAACGTTATGCAACAAAATATATAGTAGCGCCGGCCGATTCAACGTGTCACACTTTTTTGATAATTTTGACATGAACTTTCATCAGCCCAAGTTTCCAAAAGGAAAGCGACTTTTGTCGAATGTGATAAAAATCTTATTGGGGGCAAAGCCACGTCTAAAATTCATGTGGGGGCAAAGCACTCTTTCGTCCCCCATCTCGAGATCAATTTATCCAAATTTATCACGTTATTGACTTGGTCAATAACAGTTTTAATACACGAATCATTTCGTACGCTTGGCCCATAAAATAACGAACTTTTTTCTAGAGGTGAGCGGGCCGCCCGAATATCTTAAAAAACCCGACCCGAACCCGAAGCCGACACGAATCCGAAGCCGACCCGAATTAATTTGACGGGTCGGGTCGGGTTTTACTTTGATCTTGTCGGGTAACGGATCAGCCCCGATTAAAATTTGGTCGCGTCAAGTTGTTAACCACCTTAATGAACTACAAAACAAGCCACCAAGTCATATCTGATCGTCCGGTAGACTGTGTTCACTTTTTCTTCTATACGGCTGCACCGATCACCCCAACCTTTTTTTGTCCTTAAAGGTATATGTATTCCACAATTCAGGTTCGAAGATGAGCAAAATCCGTCGAGTAGTTCCTGAGATATCATCGAAGAAGTGACCAAAAACGTGGTTTTTTGAAGGTCAGTGAAACTCTTTCGCATACATCATAGAAATTGTTCTTGTCGGTGTCTAATTAATTAAAGTTTTCGATGTTACGAAACTTTTGAAACCATTTTTGTGAAAATCGGTTCAGTGGTTCAGGCACTAGCGCCCTAGGATTGGCCGATAAAGACGTACTTTCAAAGCAAAGTTGTTGAGAATCGAATTTCAGCGAAAAACTGTTTCAGGGGTTTCAACGGAAAACATCCCAATAATTTAGCAACTTCTAGAACTGGGTGCCTCATACCTCTATAACTGTGTCAGTTAGAAAAATGCTCCCAAAGACAAAATATTAGAGAATTGGCTGCGTAGTATGGTGGTCAAGGCTCAACGTGCAGACGGCGAGGGAAAGGTTGAAAGAAGTTCAGAGGTTGGCGTGTGTGTGTGCCACGGGTGCCATGAAGACGACGGCAACGGCGGCCCTGCAAGTGCTACTGGCAGTGCCACCTATCGATATAGTAGTGAAGGCGAAAGCTTTCGCAACAGCAGACAGGTTGACACAAAATGGCTTGTGGTCTCCAGGTTTCAAGACCGGGCATGGGAAGATCAAAAATATGATCTCTGATCATATCTTTGACATGCCGCGGGACTCTATGACACAGAAACTGAGTTTCGAAAGAAACTTTGAAGTGCTATTCCCAAACAGGGATGAGTGGGCGAACGGGACGCTACCCGAAAGTGAATGAGTCAGATTCACAGACGGGTCGAAGACAGGCGAAGGGACCGGAGCCGGGGTATATAACCCGAGGACGGATACCGGCACCTGGATTCACCTGGGAAGTCTATCCAGCATCTTCCAGGCGGAAACTTCAGCAGCTCTTTTGGGAGCTCGAGAAATTCTGCCAGAAGGACTGAATGGTGAAGACGTGATCGTGTGCACTGATAGTGAATCAGCAATAAAGGCGCTGATATCACCCATTGTGACTTCTAAATTGGTAGAAGAATGTAAGGGCTACTTGAACCAGATAGGGCTGACCAATCGAGTCAAACTGGTTTGGGTGCCTGGGCACTCCGGAGTGAACGGTAATGAGAAGGCTGATAGGCTGGCAAAAACCGACTCAACGGCAACCTCATACGGACCTGAACCTCACATCCCCATCCCGAATTCGCTTTGTGCGAGAGCGGTGAAGGACTGGGTGAGGGCGGAGCATAGAAAAAGCTGGACAGCGTACGAAGGAGGAGTGCATACCAGCATTTCTTTCCCACTCCGAACGAGAAATGGACTAAGGAACTCCTGACGATGGACCGGGATCGCATAAGAAGGGTAGTTAGTGCGACGACCGGACATTGCGGACTCAACAAGCTCCTCACGAAAATGAGAATTTCAGGTGACCTAGACTGTTACTGTGGCTTGGAAGAGGAAACGGGCTTTCACGTTATATGTGAATGCCCTAAATTCCATCAACTAAGACTCAGGACACTAGGCGACTACGTCGTGCACCCTTCGAAAGTGGCCGAGCTAGGGCCTATCATATTAGACAGGTTCCTAGTCGGCACGCAAAGGTTTTCATGATTTTTTTAAATGATGAGCGGGAAAAAGGAACAAACGGTCACAAGATCTGTGTTCCAGACCACGAAAGTGATCGTCCCAAACTGATAAAAATATCTAAAGATTTATGGCTCCATGCGACCTGAGGTCGTACTTCGTGAGGGTTTTCGACATAACCAAGGGTAATTTCTGTGGCCTTAGCGTATGTTAATAGTTATAAATTTTCGAAGGTAAAAGTTCGAACAAGTACGACAAAATTTGATATCGCTTGCGATCAGGTTTGGATCGGTTTGGGCTTTCATGAAACAAAAAAATCGGGTTTCGAGTTTCAGTTATAGTATTTTACGGGCTGCGGGTCCCGAACCGTTGTTCACTTTCGGGTTCGGGTCGGGTCAGTTTTCGAAAAACGGTCGGCCCGCATACCTCTGCTTTTTTCATTATTTACAATTCCTAACTTTTGAATTTCAAACAATTTTCATCGGATAAACAAATAAAAGTTTTTTGTGAGCTGGAACTTTGTTGGGCAAAGGATGAAAGGTGAAAATTTCGGTTAACAGCTATGACACATCTGCCATCTGATAAGAACTTAATGATTTCGCCATCTAAAACTGAACACAGTAACTGAATAGGTAAAAATACAAAATAAATAATGATCTGTACATTAGCTGGGCTAAATAAAAGTTTTCAATAAATAAATACTCGTTCACTATTTTATAGCTTTTTTCATTTATCATCATAGAGTCGTGTCTAGGAAAAATAGTAACTTAAAGTGTACTTTGCTAAAATTCAACGATCTATTTGTTCACTTGTTCTTATTTACACTAAAAATAATGGCATCTTATTAAAGTGGCCACCCGAAAACAGATTTAAATATCACAGAAAAGGATGAATTTCTAAAAGCCGTGTTGGAGGCCAATCCACTTTGGAACTCTGGCATTTCGTTACATCGTTTTCTGATCTGACAGACTACAGAATTGAGGACAAACCATTCAAAAATGTATCAGAAATTGTTTCTTTTTATTCTTGTTGGTCGAAATCACAAAATTTTATCGATCACGGGCGATCAAAAATCATTTTCTGTGATACCAACATAATATTTTTAGGTGATCAGTTTAACATATTCCCAAAAATAATGTCCATATTTTTCATTAATAATATTTTACAGTTGGATTCACGACGTGCCATCGTGTTAAATTCTTAGTTTAAACCATTCCTTTAGACATCATTCGCACGGTATTTTTTAGAGCTTGTCTCTTATTACAAAACCAAATTCGTATTACTTCTCGTTCATAGCCGAGTTGATGAGCCAATCCAGTGATTTCCGTTCCTACGAAAATGGCAGTGAAAACATTGAAACATTTTTTACAAATTTCTCAGTCGATACCTGATGGATGAGTGTTTCTTTCGAAATGAGCATTTAATAATTCTAAAGCTTGTGGTGTAAACGACGTGCGTCTTTTTCGTTTCTTTGACGGTTCCACTCCAATGAAGTCGGTTAAGTGGTTTTGACCGCTTTTGTACCGGTTCCAATGACTGTGGAAACATTACGATGAGAACAAAGGAAATAAAAATCAAATTCTTTTCATTTGTGTACCTTTCTTCAGCCTCTTTCATCCACCGTTCTAGGACAGGTTTTATCTTTTGGGCACTTTTTGGGGTGATATCCAATTTTTCAAACCTGTGGAAATAAATGAGAATTAGTTTTTAAAATCAACTTTTCTTCTTGAATTCATAACAAACAAATCAATGAAAAAAATGTGCAAATCTACATTTGTCTTTTGATATTTAAGAAAAGCGGATATCTCGAGAACCAGTCAGCCGATCTTCCTGAAATTTTCACTGAACGTCAGTCTCGGCCCCAAATGAAACATTTCATATGCCGCTTTTCCGGGAAACAAGTCGATGCATCTGGAAAACTAGTCAATTTTGAGGGTTTTTCACGTAGTGCTCGGAGTTTTCGAATTTTAGCTCCGGAATGACAATACTTAGAGAGTTGGTTTTTTCTACAAAGTTTGTCAGGCGAATTTTTTGGGGTCTTCAGAAAGTGTCTCTCAGCTGTGATAGCAACGCCATCTTGGGTGTTCGTAGGCAATAAATTAAGTTTCTTTGGTTTTTGAATTTTAGCTTCGGAAGTTGTTTTCTTCTCGAAAGTTATTCGCGATTTTCACACTAAACAAATGACACTACTTTCTATGTAGAAAATCGGACATAAGTATGTTGAAATAGCGCTCACTACTCATTCATGTCGCCACTTTCTACGTGTAAAGTCGGACGATTTTTTTCCGACACGTGTCGCACCCTTCGTTGCAAATCGCCAATAGAGATTGGTAAGGAGACTTTTTGGGATCCTAAGAAAATGGCTGCCATCTGACAAAGTGGCGCCATCTTGGATTTTTTGCTATCTTCTGAATTACAATAGTTACGAATGTCCACCTGAATTAGGAAAAACGAAAATCAGGAAGTAAATAAATCAGGAAAAACATCAAAGTTTTCAATTCCTAATAAGGAGGTCGCAATCTTATTTTTGGTATTTAGGGTTCTGACCCCGAAACCCTCGCGCCTGCGGCGAGCTAATAAAACCCTGCAGGCTGCCTTCCGTGCATGGGGCTCTGCCCCAAACCCCGCAAGGAGTGATATTCCTCCCTTGACCCCCGCGGGGGCTGCCACCCCTCGACCCCGCTTTTTTATTTTCCAGGATTTATCAGGGAATGCGGCGCATTCTCTCAAAAATTATTTTCTTCTCAAAACTACAATACTCTTCAATCATTAGATTAAATCCGTGGCATTACCCGTCTATCTTATTATCTCAATGGTTCCTAGTTTTGGTTTTTCCTAATTTAATTCATTTCTAATTTTTGTTTTTCTTAATTTTAGTTTTTCTTGATTTTTGTTTTTCCTTATTTTTGGCAAATAATTTTTTTCCTAATTTTCGGTTTCCTAATTTTTTTTTCCTAATATATGTTTTCCTAATTCGTGTGGAATACCAACAGTTAGATGGTTAGTTTCATCGGGAAATTTATAGAGATTGGTGAAAGGAATTTTTAGCTTGAAGCCTGAAAATTTTTTTCGCCGGAAACTTTTTTTCGGCGGAATTTTTTTTTTCGACGGAAGTTTTTTTTCGCCAGAATTTTTTTTTCGCTAGAAATTTTTTTTCGTCGGAAATTTTCTCGCCAGAAATTTTTTTTCGCCATAAATTTTTTTTTCGACGGAAATTTTTTTTGCCGTAAAATTTTTTTTGTCGGATATTTTTTTTCACCAGAAATTTTTTTTTCCAGAATATTTCTTTCTCCAAAATTGGTTTCCTTTCTCTTCTAAAATGGATTGATTCTAATTGATCTAAATGATGATTAATCTTGTCACGTCGCTAGCTATGGCAGCTGTGTAAAGTGCCGTATCGCCAAATTTCGTCCCTACTTCCAAAAGTACTAATATCACAACAAAAACCTCTTGAAAGGTAAAGTGTGACGCAGTCCCTAATTTCCACTTCCAAAATTAGTGATATCGTTTGAGGTGCTGATAATACTGATAATGCTGATAATACGCAGAAATTTGTTTGAATTAAATGTTAGTTTGTGGTCAAAGTCTTATTCTTTGAAAATAATTGCATCACTTTTTTTCAAAACATTACGTTGCAAAAATTTAACTTTATGGCGCAATTTTATGAACACAACGTACTTTTGTCACCTCAGACGAGTGGACATTAGGGACTGCGTCAAACTTTACCTTTTAAGAGGTTTTTGTTGTGAATAATTTCACTTTACTTAACACGAACGAAGGTGTCTTTAAAGCGAAAACTTTATCTCTCTGTACTCAAAGCTACTGATTTTGTATTTGATTATTTGGGACACTTCTAGCGACATCGACTCTCATTAATCAGCCTTTTAACATCGGAATTCTCATCATTTTTTTTATGTGTAACGAAAACAATAAAGTGTATAACATGGCGTGACAATAAATGTCAAAGAGATGGCATGAATTTTGAATTTTTTGATGAAACATGAGCCGGTAATTTTAAAATTAATCTCATTATGTTTCGATAGCGTCAGGGGTTTCATATTTTACGTTTTTTTATAATAAATGAGTAAATAGTTTTCAATGGATCGAAAATGAAAAAAAAAAATTTTCGTTGTTAAGATTTCGATTTTTTCATCGTTAAAAGATTAAATTGTTAATTGATCAAAAGATGAAATTGATCAAGCGACACTTCTAGCTGGGAGGTGCGGGAGGTATCCTTGAAAACAAAAAAGTTTACTCAATTTGGATGTTTCGATTGGAAGTTATGAGGATGTGAAGTTTAGTGTATGATGTCACGAGTGTTTTAAATCATGATTTAAACTGGATGTTGGCAAGATTTTTGACGATTTTCACATCCTCTGAGAAGTATCGTAAACTTAAATGATTTTGACGTTTGAAGGTTTGCTGAAAAACGGACACAAGCTCTAGGAGGAAGAGCACTACAACGCTACACGCACGTAGCGCTACTATTAGCAACGAAAAATGTCGAAAAAAGCCTCAAAAATTATCTGATTCACTGATTAAGTGGTGGGTCATTCCATTTCAAATCACGCAAAATTACATTCGACCATCTCACATTTCGATGAATTGGTAAGAAATCCTTCCCTCTAAGTCTAAATATGACGATTCATAAGTTTCTGTGTTCGAAAATGAGTTCATAGAAAAATGACGAAAGTCTAAAAGTGCCAAAAATTAATTTTTCGAAATATTTAGAATTGAAAATTTTTTGTACACTCCAACCGGACTTCAGAAGGTATGTGCTGCTGGAAAGCTTGTCCGTGGGGATTGAAAAAAAAAGTAAAATGAAATTATTTTAGTGTCGCTATATGAAGTGTCATCTGATGATCTCGAAGAAAGTATCTCCCGATTTTGTTAAAAATCTGTCTAAGGCATCATTTTTATGGCATATTGAAGAGCTACAATTTCATCGGGGGGAAACGATTTTTTTCTGCGTGATTTGATGTGGAATGACTCTGCTAAAAAATGAATTTTTGGAAAAGTATAGCTTTACGATTTTGAAGGGAGACAAAGGTCTCTTCAAGACCCATCAAA
The DNA here is from genome assembly GCA_029228625.1 of Pseudolycoriella hygida. NCBI lineage: Eukaryota > Metazoa > Arthropoda > Insecta > Diptera > Sciaridae > Pseudolycoriella > Pseudolycoriella hygida. The sequence continues at coordinate 60,732,363 of CM055403.1, read as the reverse complement.
TTGCATAGATTTTGAGGAAATTATAAGTGAAAGAACGAAAATGTTTACGAAGTAGCTGAAAAAATGTTCAAAATGAAAAGCGCTACTATTCCATCAAAGAGCAATAAGATTTTTGGAAACCAGAGGTCAATGCGAGGACTTCGTAAGAAACTCATTTACGTAAAATTTACCGTTTTGACGAACAGAAATATTCGTAAATTATTGCTAAAATGTAGACAATTACTCATTAAGATCTGTGTATGAAGCGTTTGGTGCAACTTTAATCGAAGATAAAGTAAATTCGGAAAGCGCTGACAAACAAAATTTCTTTGCCATCGCTGTAGAGTGCACTAAATTTTGTAAGTGGTAACGGGTAAAAATAATTATATTGAAAAATTTTGAAAAAACTGCAAAAATGGGTTAAAAAGCTGGTTTTATCAAGCATTTCCCGCACCTTCCTGGGCCATTCCATGTGTGATTATGAGAGAACGACGACTGCAGGCTAAACTAGACTTTGACCAGATTTTTGTTCAATGGACAAATTAAAGATAAAACTTCTGTAAAAGGTCTGAAAGATTTGAAAGATCTGGGCATGACCGACAATTTATGGAAGTAACGTTTTTGGATTTGAGTCCATGGACTTAGCTAGGGCACTACAAACGAGTCTCTGCTAGGGCCCTACGTGTTTTTTGTACATAACTCGAGTAAATCTTTTCCGATATTCAAAAATTTTTCTTTGTTTGAAAGATCTGGGCATGGCCGACAATTTAAAAAAGAAACTTTTGCCTGTGCTTAACGCTCAAGTAGACCTCATGTCGGTCCTAAGGTCGGCCCTAACAAAAAAAAAATTTGAGGGAAACAATTTTGTCTATGGACGTATGTGTCTGATGCCTCTACTTAGGGACCTAGGTCGGACTAAGGTCGGCCCTAGCCCAGAAAATGATTTTTTGCTATATTGTAGAGAAAATTGGTTCGCCTCAATTTTTTGGGGTCAATTTTGTGCTTTCGGAAAGGTTTTTTTTACACTGTTGGTTCGGACGGGTTTTTCAATATTTCCCTCTCGACAATTTCCAATACAATTTAATGTAGGCGTAAGGCAATATTTACTTAAATACGTTTGAGTTTTTTCGTAACAGCAACTCTGTTTGTCGTATCTATTCTGATACGTACGGGTCGTTTCATATATTTTTATTAGAGCTAAACGCATGTCTCACTAACTTCGTACGGACATCGAAGGAGCCTTCGACAATACGAGGTTCGATATTATCCCTGGTTGAAATAGGAGTGGGAGGAGTTGTGGTGAGATGGATAGAAAGCATGCTCAGGGGTAGAACAGTTGAGGCTATTATATGTGGTCACAAGAAAAATGTTTGGGTAGCCAAGGGATGCCCACAAGGCGGGATCCTTTCACCCATACTCTGTTGCATAGTAGCAGACTCCCTCATTAGAAAACTGAAGGAGGAAGGAATCTATGCGCAGGGGTATTCAGACGACCTGACGGTTCTAGCTAGAGGGAAGTTTGAAAGCACCTTGGGAGATCGCATGAGAGTTGCGCTGAAAATAGTTGAGAACTGGTGTTTGGAGAAGGGCCAACCCCACTAAGACAGACCTTGTGCTATTCAGTAAAAGAAGTACAGGATAAGATCTGGTGGGGAAGATGAGGCTCTTCAGTGTGGATCTAGAACTCGCTCCAAGGGTAAAATACCTCGAGGTCACGCTGGATAGCAAACTAAATTGGATCGATCATACCGAAGACAAGGCACAAAAGGACTTGACGGCGTGACCCATGATGAGTCACGGTTCTGTAGTATGGTGGCCAAGAATGGACGTGGAGAAAGCAAGGAAGAGACTGAGTGAGATACAAAGGCTAGTGTGCATAAGCATAACTGGAGCTATGAAGACCACGGCCACCGCGGCCTTGTAGACGCTGTTAGCGATACCGCCTTTGAACTTTGTAATTAAGGCCAGAGCTTTCGCCATTGCGGATAGGATAGAGCAGTCAGGCTTATGGGTCCCGTGCTTCCGTTTAGGTCATGGCAGAATTAGGGACGTTATTTCGGACCCGATTTTGGACATGCCAAGGGACCGGATGGCGCCACTGGGCGTTTTGAAGCGATATTTCCGAGCAGGCAAGAATGGCTAGATGGGTGGCTAACCTGTTTGTCTAGAAATGCGAAAGTGTTTTTCACTGATGGATGCAAGGCCGTAGAAAAAGCAGGGGCTGGAATATACGATCCAGACACTGCACATGGCAGTTGGTTCCATTTAGGAAATACTTCCAGTGTCCTCCAGGCCGAGGTTTACGCAGCTCTCATGGGAGCTCAAGAATCACTGCCGGCGGGGACGCAGGGAAGAGAGATCTTTATCTGTTCGGACAGTAAAGAGATGATTAGAGCGCTCATGTCACCCACCTCGACCTTCAAGCTGAAGAAAGAGGGAAAGGATTATGTAAACTACATGGGACTGAGTAATCAGATTACCTTGGTTTGGGTACCTGGACACTCTGGCGTGGAGGGAAACGAAAGATCAGATGAACTTGCTAGGGTAGGCTTCCTACCACAACAAACGGAGTTGAGCCACGTCTACCAATACCCCAGCACTATGCTATGCACTATGCAATGATGCATTAAGCAACTGGGTGCGACGGAGACACGCAGAACGCTGGGAAGCGTATAAAGGAGGCGCGCATACGAAGCGATTCTTCCCGAAACCTGATGAAAGATGGGCCAAGGACCATATCAAAATGGACCGTGATCGTATCAGAAGGGTAGTAAGGGCATTGTGGGCTGAACCGACACCTGAATAAGATGCGGTTGTCAGATACCCCAAGATGTTCTTGCGGATTAGAAGAGGAAACGGGCATATTGCCCTAAATTCCTCCAAACGAGACGCAGGATTCTTGGGAATTTTACTGTGAGACCATCTGAGGCTATCAAATGTGGACCTGTCATTTTGGACCGGCTCCTGGAAGCGACAGGAAGGCTCACATAATGATTTATATGATGAACGGGAAAAGGAACAAAGGATCCCAGGATTTGTGTTTCAATACCAACATTAGGTCGTCCCAAATTGATAAATCCAAACTTCGTACGGATTGAAAAACTGATGTAAGAAGAATTAATTGATATCTGACTCAAAAACATTTTTGGGGGGTGCGAATGACGTAAGACGATGAAGTGAACCGTAGTCTACCTAAAAAGAGTGCCCCACATCCTGTTCCTACCGACAGGTCATGATACTTTCTTTCTAATATCTACTAAAATAACAGTGTTAAGACATTGCATTAAAATAAACATTTAGTACTAAAAAAGAAGAGCAATCAACATTCCATTCAAACTCGATCATAAATTCTTTTAATTGTTAAATTTCAAAGAATTGTTCATAGTCCACACCAATACAGTGTTTATGTACAACACGCACAAAAAAAAATTGGAATGATTCTTATTTGGAATTAGTCTCTGCGTTATTAAGAATGATTAAGATGCTGATCAAAATACTCTTTTAACACAATTCGTTAATTTCTCAATAAATTTTCTTATATAATGCGTAAAAATGCCAGGACATTGACATATCATAGTATAGTAGTATTAATTGATGATCATTAAAATATTGTTTTTTTTTTAAATACGACAACAATATATAGACGAGAATCCATAACAAATATGGCAATGCCCTGGCCTTGGTATTTCAAATGTGTTGAAATAATTTTATCGAATAAAACGTCCAATTGAAAATGATTTTTTAAAGCAAAAATTAAAGCGTTATACATTTCTAGCGTTTGATTATGAATATAAAAACTTTTATTTATTTTTTTCGTTCATTTAGTGTCGCTGCTAATAACAGGCTCATTAATATGAGAGATAAGTTTTTAAGACAAACCAATTGGTAAAATCATTAAAAAGTCCATTCTTTTAAAAAGCACGCTAAAAAAACTCGAGTTACAAATTAAAACCAAAAGGAAAAACTAATAAAATGCGATAAATCAACACCAATTTATTAAAAGAGTGTCAAACCCATAAGTGTTAAACATGCGTTAATGATTAGTATAAATGAAAATGAAGTCATTCGAAAAATTTGCACATAAAACAGCATATGAATCTTAAACTATAACACTTTTATTCAAAACTAAAACTAATAAGTTGTATTTAACGTACATATTTTGCTGTTGCTGCGACGATAGTTGAGCTGCATACATCTGAGCGGCCAGAGCACTGTAATTTTTAAAGATCACACAATTGGTCGATGTAGAATTAAAATCCATCAAATTACAAGAAAAACAAAAAGAAAAATAAATTTAATTTTTTTGCAAATATTTTCGATTAAAATTTGGTTTTATGAAAATGTCCTGGCATCCTCTATCGTATTTTCTTGATGCAATAGTGCACATTAAGAACGGAAAATAAAATATTTGAAATAAGCAAAAAATTACTCTTACCTGCAAATAGCACTTTGGCTGTACGCAGGTCCTTCAGTTACTGACAGTGCTTGGCCGACTTGTGTTTGTGTTAGTCCTAACGATAGACGCCGTAATTTAAACGCTTTGGCAAATTCTTTTATTTCATCTAAATCTATACCATCCACAACGTTGCAATTCGTTTGATTTATGGTGGGTTCGTCTACGAGACAATAAGAGAATGTCAAGATTTGTATTTTTCTGATTTTAATTTTTCACTGATGGACAAGAAGGTAGTAGATAGATAAATAGTGCAGGAGTTATATGAATCTTGGGAGTAATTTCTGAACTTATCCCAGTTTTGATTTTCGTTGGATGGTTCGTCAGTAAAATTAACTCAAGTCAAGATCTGCATTTTCAGCTCCTCATCTCAAAAATTTGAATATGTCGAAGAGAAGGTGGTTTTCTAGTACTTCAATACCGAATAGTTGCAGTTCGCCTGTTTACGTTTTAGGGCAATGAATACAGAGAGCAGTCTGGTACCAGAATTATTTTCGAAGCGACTATTGGTACCTGGTGCAAAACTAGGTGGCTAGCAAAACTAGGCAGCTTTTTCTTTTACGAAATGTCACAAAAAACTAGGTGGCTAACAAACTATGGAGCTTTTCCTTTTACGAAATGTCACAAAAAACTAGGTAGCTAACAAATTAGGGAGCTTTTCCTTTTACAAAATGTCACAAAAAGCTAGGTGGCTAACAAAACTAGGAAGATTTTCCTTTTACGAAATGTCACAAAAAACTCGGTGGCTAACAAAAGAAGGAAGATTTTCCTTTTACGAAATGTCACAAAAAACTCGGTGGCTAACAAAAGAAGGAAGATTTTCCTTTTACGAAATGTCACAAAAAACTATGTGGAAAAGCAGGAGGATTTTCCTTTTACGAAATGTCACAAAAAACTAGGTGGCATCAAAACTAAGGAGATTCTCCTGTTTCGAAATGTCACAAAAAACTAAGTGACTAACAAAACTAGGAAGATTTTCCTTTTACGAAATGTCACAAAAAACTAGGTGGCTAACAAAAGTAGGAGGATTTTCCTTTTACTAAACGTCACAAAAAACCAGGTGGCAACAAAACTAGGGAGGTTTTCCTGTTACGAAATGTTACAAAAAACTATGTGGCTAACAAAACTAGGAAGATTTTCCTGTTACGAAATGTCACAAAAAACTAGGTGGCTAACAAAACTGGGAAGATTTTCCTTTTATGAAATGTCACAAAAAACTAGGTGGCTAACAAAAGTAGGAGGATTTTCCTTTTACTAAATGTCACAAAAAACTAGGTGGCAACAAAACTAGGGAGATTTTTCTTTTACGAAATGTCACAAAAAGCTAGGTGGCTAACAAAACTAGAAAGATTTTCCTTTTACGAAATGTCACAACCCAAAAAAAGCCCATACAAATATCTTTGAGACAAGGAAGCACATCATATTCACTATAAATGTCAGGCTAGGCGTGCTTAGATTTTCGACGCAGAGCTGACTTAGAAGAAGACTGAAAGAGCTCCTAGCGGAGTTTGAGTAGCCTGTCAAAGAGCGCTTTCCGTGGAACTAAGGGATTTTGGTTTGTTGAAGTTACACTACTTAATCTCAATGCGTGAAAACGCTGAGGGTTGGATTTCGGTGGTCATTAAAGCTAATACGGAGGAGAACTTTTAGTCCTGTGCCTAATGGGAAAGCGATCAACGAATTGCATAACTTCGACGTAAGTAGGACTTATTACGGGGCACCGTGGATTAAGCAAGCACTCTCCAATGATCTCAGTTATACCTGTGGTTTCGGCGAAAAGATGGGCCTTCACGTTATATGTGAACACCCTAAGTTCTACGACTCTAGATACTAGACAGTATCCTACTAGGAAAACTGAAGTAACAAAGGATCCCCAGACTTGTGTTTGGTGGTTCAGTACTGGCAGTAATAAACCGTTCCAACATGGTAAATCTAAAAAATATCGTCGGTTTCTTATTAAGTCGGAGTGTATTAAAGCTTCTTCTCAATCTCAACAAAGTACTACCTTCAAATTACCCAAGTCGTCGACAGTCATCGATATTTTTGTACCAACTCACCTTCCCTCCCATCCAAGTAGAGGCATAATATGCAGATAGTCCCTTAGGAGAATACATTATTTCAAGAGACACACTCCGTAATTTAGATAGTTGAATCGCACATTGCTACCGACTTGATTCCCTATTTTTAACTAAATTTATGTTGAGAAATGTTTACCTGGTGAGTCCGATAACATATCTGCATTTGAATTATCTGTTTCCGTTGGTGATAAATGCATTGAAGATGGACTCATCTTCATTGACGAGGAATGTTGATTAGCTAAATGATTAGAACTAGAACTAGTTGAACTATAACTAGGTGTTGGTCCATGAGTTTTTGTTATTGTGAGTTCACCATTTGCGGCTGTTAATCTGTGCACATACGAAAAATAAGAAATAATTTCTAAATACATTTTATAAATTGGATTAAGGAATTTATTTTTGTATGATAAAAATGGATTCTTCTTTCACTTTCAACACTACAAGATAATGAGTCGCTCAGAAAGGATGTCACGTTAGTGTCAGTCAACACACAGGACACAAATTTCAACGAATAAAAATTTTCACCCCAATACTCACGGATGCATTCCGTGAAGTAGGAAATCTCTCATACTCTTCCCAAATGTACTATATTGATTACTGTAAAAACCCCTTACATCAGCATTGAAAAATAACAATGAAAATAACATGAAATCTCCCCACTGTCCTGTTGTTGTTATTATATTTTGTTGTCTTGCACCCAGAAAACACATATTTTCTGACCGTAAGACAATTAAATACCGTACTGTCTCACTGTGAAATATCTTGTTTCGACGTGTAGAATGTAAGCCTACGGCTCGAAATACAAGCTTTTCACATTCCTTAACAAGAGGTTACAGCTAGACAGTAGTGTACTATTCATATATCACGCTAAAGAGATTTTGAAACATTCTGTCGCTGAATTCAGACATCATGTGCTGTAAGGATGGTAGATGATTTGAGTCTGTTGGGAGCAAAACTCGGTCTATTCTAACTGTCAAAGTGACGTTTTAAACGTCAAACAAAGCAAAATTTTCGAAACATTCAAAACAAGTTTATTTTTCCTGAATTCTATGGCGATTTTCACGTTATATAGATGGGGATTTTCGTGCATCTTGAATGTTCCATTTTTTCTTACTACACCTAAATGTCTCTCAAGTTGTGCCTCTTGAATGTTCTATTTCTTTCCGCTACGCGTTCATGGCTCCACTTTCTATTTCAAAAAAGCAAAGCATTTAAATATTTTTCCGCTAGGCACCAGCTCTCTCGCAGTGACGTGTCGGATAGAATTTAAAAAACATAAAAAGACTTATTTCAAATACATTGACCAAAATTTAAATAGGAACTACGTGAACTTTGTACTTCTGTGTAGGTTTTTGCGGTATTGAAAACCTACGTAGAAGTACATAATTTACGGACAACCGAATGTTCGCTCACTCAACTAGATCTGATGTATGACAAATCACTTACCAGTGGATTACGTTTGCCTTGAATCAAGCATCAAGATCACACTGTTTCAACCTAGGATCTGTTGGAGGATCTGTACCGTAAAGGAAGGAGAATCGTAAGATTGTGGAACGTTTCGTTTTAACTATTTAAGCCAAAAATGCAAGTTTTGCATGAACAGAATACAAGCGAATGCGTAAAAACAGAGATAAAAGATGTGCAGTGCACAAACTAATGATTCTCTCCTGTACAGAATTCAGATTAGGGGGAGGCAGAAAGATGAAAGATACTTTTGAAAATATAAAATTAAGAGTGACGAAAAGCTTTCAACAAAAATGAAATTTAAACATAAAAACTATACACCCAAAGAAATCTCATGTTTAGCGCAACCATAATCATAGAGTATGGATACATTTCCAGCAATCATGGTACCATGGTTGTTGCAAAATGTTTTATTTACACCAACTTATCTTATATTTACCATAGTTAGGGTTAGGGGAAATTTTTCGTTGTTAACTCCGATCATGCTTGTCCCAACTACGCCTCGTTAAAATTTTCCGTTCAGTGTATCATCAACTGACAGGGCTGGACTGGCTACCTAAGGCAAAATATAAGACGGCCCGAAGAATCGGCCCTAAAGTTGCTCATCAGACGATTAATTACTAGATGTTTGTGTACATGAGGGAGGGAATGTCTAAAAAAGCCCATTATTTGAGAACCTATTTTATGGATGCCGATCTGTTCGGTACTGCCAATTGTCAAAGCAAGCCAATGGCAGTTTGGCATTCAATGGTTCAAAGAATCTTAATGCAGTAATTACTTTCCGTTTAAGAGTGCACACTGCTTACTAAAGAGCCATCTGTCGGAATCTTTTCAACTAATGAAAATTTGTATGGAAACAGTCGAAATTTTCTGTAACGTGTTCTCTTAAAGTCTTATGTGAAAACGAATGCTTATGTCGTCATTACATACTTAACCTATTCCCAAACAAAATTGTGGAAACACTTTTGGAGAAAACATTTACATTTGCTAGAAATGTGAATTCCAATATTTCACTGCAAAAGTCAGTTTTTCAGCTTTTCCACTTAATCTTTCTTTCTTAATCTCAGTCGCCATCTTTGTTTGCTTTTGACGTTTACAAATATTTGCAAATGTATCAACTCAAAAAGTTTTTATCCATTTCTGACTCATAGAAAATGTTTTCTATCATTTAAATTGATTATTCAGTTAAAGATTAAATGAGCAAGCACATTGGTTGAAAAAACTATGCGTTTTGAAGTGTTTATTAAGTGAAAAACCTGAAAGACTGACTTTGCAGTGAAATATTTCTAGCAAATGTAAATGTTTTCTCCAAAAGTGTTTCCGCAATTTTGTTTGGGAATAGGTTAAGTATGTAGTGACGACAAGCATTCGTTTTCATTTAAGGCTTTAAGAGGAAAACGTTACAGAAATTTTATTTAGTTGAAAAGTTTCCGACAGTGTGCACTCTTAAAATGCTGTTTTTGTTGATGATTCGATGACTTATTTCACTTACCTGCTAATGCTGTTAATAGCTGCTGTACTTGGTGAATGAGATCGTGTGTTGATGTTTAAATGTGAAGTGATTGGGATTTGTACATGACCGTTTGTTGTCGGACAGTATGTTGACTGAGATTGTGTTGACGTTGATGAACTTATTTGTTTCTCAAATTGCGATAAAAGTATTGACGACGTTGATGAGCTCTTCGGTGGACTTTGCTTGGGCGTTTGCACTCGACTATGTGATATCGGCGATTGCGTTTGGTGTGGATGATGAGGTGATGGGCAATGTTCAGACGTTTGATGTTGGGAATGGAATTGATGATGTGAGTTGGGTTGATTTTTCGATGGATTAAATAAATCTGGTTGAATGGCCGCCACTAGTTGTTGCACACTACTCGAAAATAGATTGGGATTTAAAATACCTCCCGAACCTGTCGAGACGTTCCATTGTCAATTACATAATCATTAGCCAGCATTAACAGCGAAAACCTACCCGACCCACTTTGTTGTACTGGTGGTTGCATAGCCTGCATTTGAATGTTGTTAAAGGAAGCGGCACTATTATTTAAGGCAGCTAATGTTTGAACTAATTGCTCATTTGAATTTGTTAATTGATTCACAGGAATCATTAAAATTGTTGTTTGCGACGTAATGCCTGCAAAGAATTGTATCGATGTCAGTAATCGCTGTCCACTCCGTTTACATAAAAAACAGTAATTGATTATTCGATACCAGCAATAATACGCCATTATTAGCGTAATTATACCTAAGTTTAATATTTCAAATGTTTTGTTCAAATAAAACGACTCAGCACGACACAAATTTTATTCAAAAATTTTATTTACCTTGTGATGTAGGGATTAAAAGTTGAGCCCCTTGAACGCCTTGAATTAGTTGACCAGAGGCTAAAATTAATTGTGGCAATTGTGAACTACCACCCAATGCACCACCCGTCGAATGTTGGGACGTATTTAAATTTGATGCAGACCCGACACTTAAATTCAAAGGTGAATTTAAACCAGCGGTCGATGAAAGACCAGATAATCCCTGAAGGCTTGCAAGTGATGGTAAAGGCGAATGTTGTATTGATACCAAATTCTGTAACTTTTGCAGATTCACCATATCTTGCACTACGAAATGAAATTTAAGTTGGAAAAAAAAGTAGTGAGTTAAGCCGTTGCATTTTGGTATTATTTTTGAGAGGCACCAACTTGAATTTTTGTCATCAGTTCAATGTCTCGTCGTACGAGCCCCTTTAATCGTTACACAACGTTACTTTCGTTTTATGAAAAACAAATGTCTTTAGCGAGTAGGCGCAAAAATACTTAGGCAGGGACATATGTTGCAAAATAATTTTTGTGTGAGTTCTGTAGAATTGTCGTACATTTTTCTAGTAAAATGTGTTGCATTGGTTTTTTATAAATGTAGAAGTCTTAGCTACGTTGAGTTCATATTTCGGTCACTAAAACCATGCGGCAGATAATCGTGTCGTGTACTATATGGGCTGATAAGTTCGCAAGGTTTTCAATAGATGGCAACACAAACAAAATCTCCATATCATTTTTAGAGAGTACCAAATTTTAAAAGACGTCATGTCAAATTTCGTGACATTTTATTCATTTGATCACAAGTATACAGCTGGAGAAGGGAGACAACTTTTTTTTTTTTAAAAAATGGATTCAAAGCAATTTCGTGTGTCGATATATCATTGTTTTTGATGGAAAAAAACACTGCTCAAGCGCTTCAATGGCTTAAAAAGTGTTATTCGGAATCTGCTCCATCACAATCGCCTGTTGAAAGGTGGTACAGAGAATTTAAGAGTGGCCGTAAAAGCACCGATGAGGCTGAACGTTCCGGACGCCCAACTGAGGTGACTACACCGGAAAATATTCAAAAAATCCACCGGATGGTTTTGAATGATCGCAAATTGAAATTGCGGGAGATTGCTGAGACCGTACACATCTCAAAAGAGCGTGTAGGCAATATTTTACATAAACATTTGAGCATGAAAAAATTATTGTCCCGATGGGTTCCGCGAGTTCTGCTGGCAGATAATTCCAGGATTTACAGGATGGGGTGGACTACCTGAATGCCGCATGTGAGGAGTACGGGATGAAGATAAGTGTGGGAAAAACTAAGGTTAGGCATGTCGGCAAATCTCGGAAGGGTATTGCTTGCAGTTTGAATGGGGAGGAGCTAGAGCAGGTTTCTGAATTCAAGTACTTAGGAACCATTTTTTCAGAGGATGGCAAGTTAGTTAGGGAATTGGGGGAGCGAAGGAAAGTGGGCAACGCGGTACCCAGTCAATTGAGGTCGCACGTGTTTAACAAAAAGGAATTGAGTAGCGAAACAAAGTTAGCTATCCACAGGTCTATTTTCAGGCCGACAATTTTGTATGGTAGTGAGAGCTGGGTGGACTGCGGATATCTCGTGCATGACCTGGAGGTTTCTGATATGAGAATTCTTAGGAGTATAGCGAAAGTTAATCGGAGGGAGCAGTGGGATACTCACATTAGGAACGACGACATTCGGGAAAACTTGGGGGTTTCGTCAGTGGAAGAGGAGGCAAGGGCTAATCGTCTGCGCTGGTTCGGGCACGTTCAAAGGATGGGTAATAACAGGCTACCAAAAAGGATCTTAGGTGCACAGGTCCAGGGGGTTAGGACAAGGGGTAGACCAAGGAGAAGGTTTATAGACTCTGTTAAATCGGATTTAGAAATTAGGGGACTTTCTCTGGGCGAACAAACCATCTCCTTGGCGGGCGATAGGAGGGCATGGAGGGGGGTGGTACACCTTCCTACGGTTGTGTCATAAAAACCTCACACCGAAAGGTACTTAATGGTCTATAAAGTTTGATGATGATGATGATGATGGGTTCCGCGAGTTCTCACAACGGAACAAAAAGAAAATCGTGTAATCGCTTCTGAACGAGGTTTGTTGATGTATAAGCGCACACCAACTGAATTTTTGTCCCGATTAGTAACGATGGATAAAACGTGGAATCATCACTATACACCGGAATCCAGTAAACAGGCGGCACATAGAAGATATTGCAGATTTACGTGCGTACCTGGCATAGCCTTAACCGCACGGCCCCCATAGGCGTGGAATTGCCCTGGGTTGCCCCAGAAACGTTGCCCAGAGGTGTCCACCCTGCAGATAAATAGGCGGCACAGTGGGTAGAACCGGGTGAAAGCCGTGCAATGCGACCAAAGACCCTACAATCGGCAGGAAAGGTTTTGGCCAGCGTTTTCTGGGACGCCGATGGCATAATATTGATCGACTCTCTTGAAAAAGGGAGAACAATCAATGCTGATTATTATTTAGCATAATTGGACGGATTGGATGCAGAATTGAGGGAAAAACGAAAGGTAACACAAAGAATAGTAGATTACAGTGGGGGATGCGGAAATAAGTCATCACATGGGGTATTAATCTTGTGAAATGAGCCAAACTCAAGAGGGTGTTTTAAAGCAAAAAGCTTTGAAAACTGTTTTTTGACGAGTGTAGAGTTTGTATCCCGAGCCGAAGGCGAGGTATACAACTACAAGAGTCAAAAAACAGTTTTCAAAGCGAGTTGCTTAAAAATACACAAATGTGTTTGCGAGTGTCACGAAATTATCCAGAATGAATGACTTATTAAGCATCCCCCACTGTATGCTGTTTTACTCGGTGTCCCAACCGAAAACGCGTCATTACATGCAGATATACATGTAATGAGAAGTTTCCGGTGGGGGCTACATGTAATGAATAGCATGTAATGAATGACATGTAATGAATAATTTCCGTGGGGTGCACATATACATGTAATGACAAGTTTTCGGTGGGACAACGAGTAAAAACAATTTTGTTTCTTCACGATAATGCACCGCCACCCAAAGCTCAGAAAGCGATGACCAAATTGAAACAATTAGGCTACAAAGTAGTTTCTCATCCACCATATACTCCAGATATAGCCCCCAGCGGTTATTATCTCTTTCCAAACCTCAAGCGGTGGCTCCAGGGAAAGAGATTCTACTCAAATGAAGAAGTTGAAACGGAAACTGATGCCTATTTTGAGGGACTTCGGGCCGAATACTTTAAAAGAGGTCTAGAAATGTTAGAGAAACGTTGGTCTCGGTGTACCGAGCTAAAAGCGGACTATGTTGAAGAATAAAAAAGAATTTCGACGAAAAATTTGTTTTTTATTGAAAACGTTGCGGACTTATCAGCCCATGTAGTATTTTGAGTGCAAAAGGATTTTTTTTATTTCCAATGATTTTCTGTCGTTTTCTTTGATTTTCAAGAATTTTCTTTGTCAATTTTTGAGGGTTTTCTAGTACTTTTACACAATTTTTAGGGATTTTCTTTTTATTTTCAAGGATTTCCTTTGATTTCCAAGGATTTTCTTGCAATTCAAAGGATTTTTTTGAGGATTTTTAATGAATTTGAGTGCAAAAGGATTTTCTACGTTTATCTGCCGTTCGGCTTAAACATAGCTCCGTAATTTCCCCGTGAGTTCGTCTACAAAGATTTCGTGATGACTCAGCTGGTCACTAAAGTCTTTCCCGAGCTTCGTAATAGTGTTTAGTCGTTCAAGATGATCGGGCGAAGGATTAAAGACTGAAGTCTTTATTGAGAAGCTTAAACTGTAAGAGATGGCGTTGCATGTAGAGAAAACACCAGCTTTTATCATTTTTCTTGTGATAATGCATATCGTACTACAAGTTGACTGTCGTTTTTTTATGAATGATCACGGCGCGGCGGGTCTATGTCTCAAATTTGCACCTGCAATGTGCTTCCGATAAAGAAAACATAAATAAGCCAAGCGCTATTCCTTGCTCCGGAAACCGGAAACTGTCGACAACGACAAGTTGGTGCCCCTGTTAATATTTATTAAATGAATTTGAATGGAACACGATATGTACTCACTAGATCCATTCGTAGGGGTTTGAGCTGTTCCTGTCGTACTAGTGTTAAGTTTACTGTATTCCTGATGGTGTGGAGACATTTTTTCTACATTTAATATGGACGATGCCAAATTCACCCTGCTATTTACGTTCGCTGGTAAAGGACTACATGATGAACTTTCCCGTTCTTTATCAAATTCCTGTAAATGAAAAAAAAAACTGTATGGACTTCTGTTCATCAATTTTAATTACGGCTAGCGCATTCAATTTCAAAACTGACAATTATTTAATTAATGAAACAAATAAAACTGCCTATGAGCGAATGTATTTTTCGTATATTTACACGAAACAATAAAACTCATTCAATATACAGAAAAAATTGTCTGCAAAAATGAGTTTTATTATATAGTCCGACTTAATTTGCTTTGATTATTAGGTAAATCCTGATGAGAAATAAACGTTTTCCGATTTGTTTGAAACTGCAAGGAAGAACATATTTGGAAACCCCTACCACATCCAACTACACATTGTCCATTCAATACTTCGACACAATTACAAAATTTCATCATTTGCATTTTACTACCATATTGTTAATTAATGAAATTGTATTTTGTGAAAAATGGATTGAAAAAAAAAATTAAATTGAGAAAATGGTCAATAAATATCAAATTGATGATTCGTAAACATAAATTTATTGTGTTATGGTGATAGCTTGTGGAATAGATTTGCTTCGTTCGCTTTTTAGGTCTTTTCTCTTCGGAAAATTCAACTATTGTCCGTTATTCCGTTATTCAAGTGGGTCTTTCTGCCTGTTTCTCCGTTTCTCTGGTCCTAAAGACGAACAAAAGAGGCTGCCAATATTCATTATCGAAAAACGTTGTGGCATAATTTCTTCAACGGCAGGCAAACCGAAAAACGACATTTTACGCTTTTGCAAACCACTAATTTTCCGTATTGGAGTTCATAAAGTATGTATGTCATGTATGTTGCCATGTAATTAAAATCTTCAATAGCGCGGCCATAAGCGGCTGTTCACAAATAACGTACGGATTTTTTAGCGATTTTTGACCCCCATACCCTGTTCTTGCTCTAAAAACAATTTTCCGCACAGAAACTCATGTGCTGGAACTTTTGAAAAAAAAAAATTGTTCAGCCGCACCGTGCGCAGGCAGCAAAACACATATCTGTTGATCCTTTATTTTCTTCCTGTTCATCATGTAAATCCTTAAAATCTTCCGGTCCTTACCAAGAACCTGTCTAGAGCGATAGGTCCTATGTCTAAGATATCGGGAGTCGAATCACATAACCACCTAAAGTCATGCTCCTTAGAAGGTGGAACTTCGGGCATTCATATATTACGTGGGGCTCTAGGACCGATTATTCCAAGACAAAATATCCCCTGACAAATTTTCCCCGGACAAAATATCCCTAGACAAAATATCCCACACAAACCGGACAAAATATCCCCAGAAATAATGTCTACTCAGAAGTAGTGGATATAGGTAGGTATTATTAATTAGATATTATATCGCGTATTGGGGGTTCTGCCCCCTCGACCCCGCGCCTGCGGCGAGCTTTTTTACATCCTGCAGGCGGCCTTACGTGAATAAGGGAGCTGCCCCAAACCACGCTAGGGGCTCTGCCCCTTAGACCCCGCAAAAAGGAATATTTCCCCCTTGACCCCCTTATTACGACGGCTGCCGCCCCTTGACCCCGCTTTTTTATTTTTCAGTTAAATTCACGGCCTGCGGCGCTGCTACTTCGTAATAAGTACTTTTTGAGGTGATTTTTTGTCTGAGGGGATATTTTGGTTGGAGATATTTCGTTCGGTTTTTTTTCTGGTAAAAATTCGAGTGTAACAAAATTATTTTGTCATAAGCGAATTCAAGGTAAACCATTAAAATGCTATAAGAAAGTAGCGGTAGAGTAATTTTCTTGACGAAATAAATGTCAGAGTGTCACTTTGACAGATGTCAAAGTAACAGCTATCGAAAAACGTGCACAGAGAGACAGACAGACATCCAGCCAGAGTATTCTCATAAAGTAGCTACAGCTGCTTAATAAATGAAAAGATTGACGCAACAACATAAGTGAAAAAGGGAACTACCTATTTTTTTGTACGTACAACTGGCTTGATAAATCCGTTGTGATGTTAACATTTGGAAGTACTGGTCAAAATTTTGAGCCAAAGAGGTTCTCTTTGAATAATTGAACAAACGAGGTGTATATAAGGCCGCATGATTACTCATGATGATTACTCACTCAATATGTGACCACGCTGATATACACATGGTCTTGCGAAGAGGCGTAAACGTCCCAATCAGCCAAACTTTTTGTCGTGGATTCTTAAAATATAAAATGGATAGAAACATGTCTGCTATAAAAGCGACGAATCTATGCCACATTTTTAAATTAACGCTAAATTTTGATCTATTTCTGATAAAATCGCCCGAAATATTTTAAAAAATATTTTCACATAAAAAAAATTCCCTTCGAGAAAATTTTTCTCTGAATAAAATAACTGTCTGTGTATTAGAGGTGAGCGGGCTGCCCCCAATTTTTTTTATGAGCTTCTGCTCAGATGGATTCTTCTTACGGATCCTTTCGTTACCGAAGTTTTTACTGTGTCAGAGGTAATTTAGACACAAACCTAGTTCCATCTGTGATGCAATAGGTGCGGAAGTGTTAGAGAAATCACCTCGAATTTTTTCGTTTTTATGGGCTAGGACAGACCTGGGGCCCTAAGGAGATTTTTTTTTATTAAGATGCAGCCGTTTCACCCTTCGGTAAAACGCACACGGGGGCCTCCGTTTGGGCCCACTGTGCTAGCTGTCATACCTAATTATTTAACCGCCTAGATGAACTCTTCTTGTCGTGATGAATGCCGGACAGTTGCACAGATAGTGTTCGGCTGTGTCTGTGTGGTGTCCGCATAGATCGCAACCTGAGTCAGATCGTTTTCCGATTGTAGTTAGATGCTTGTTAAAGCCGTAATGTCCTGTCATCACTCGAATTATGAATTTTCGTTCCCTCATCATTTTGATGATGCTTATTGAGTGTAGGTGGGGAGTTCCTGTCGATGGTTCAGATCCTATAAATCTTTTTAGCGTCCCAGATCTAGCTAGTTCATCAGCTTTTTCGTTGCCTGGTATGTCACTATGCCCTGGCACCCAAATGACGTCTGTATCGTGCACTAGGGATACACTGTTGAGAATTTCCCAACATTCTAGAACCAGTGACGATTTGAATCTGTGTGCGGTCAGAGCTTTAATCACTGCTTGGCTATCTGTGCAGATTGAGAGCCTACTTCCTTGCAATTCTCTATCCTTGCCTAAGTTACTACATTCTATGATTGCTCTGATTTCCGCTAGGAATATGGATGAATATGTCCCTAGTGGTAGTGCCATTTCGATTTCAGGGTTCTCGCAGTATACTCCCGCCCCCGCGGAATTATTTAGTAAGGAACCGTCTGTATACATAACACAAACTTCTAATCTTATATTGTCCTGTAGTCACTCCTCCCTGGTTGGAATGTTAATGTTGAACTTTCTGTCAAACCTGTGTTGGGCTGCTATTCTATCCGTAGGCCCTAAGGACGTCCACTTCCGGACAAAAATATTCCCTTCAATTTTCTCTAAATCATAATAGCCAAACCGGCCAAACCTCATAACAATATATTCATGAAGAAGCACTAACTATCATGTACGAGCGAGTCCCGACTCTATGAAGTCTACGTGCCCAAACCACTCAAACCATTTTACTAAAATTTTTCTGTTAGTTTCCAGAGATCCATATATCTCATTATTTAAACGTGCGTTTCTCAAAGATGCAAAAAAGTTTCATCCACCGTCAAAACGTAGTTGAATCTAACGTCAGATATTAACAGCGATCTGCATGCGAAGAATTCTGTGTGAAAATAAGTGTACGGTCGGGGGTTGGCAGGGCTATTTTTGGGAAATCAAATTGCCAAAAAACGCCCCGGATGTGACTAATTTTCTCTAAAATTCAATGCAAACTGTAAACACAGACAGATAAAGGGAATTTTCAACATGCAAATTTGCACTACTATAAAAGATATTTTAACGAATAAATGTTTCCCAATACAAACAATTAAAAACCACTACGACACTAGGAACTCCTCAAATCTATATTTTGATACCACGAGGATAAATATCGGTAAAAACAAAATCTCCTTTATAGGTCCTGATTTATTCAACCATTTGCCACCAGAACTACGAAATCTTGAGATTAATAACAGATTGTTCAAAAGAAACTTAAAAAGAAGGCTTTTAGAAGCTCAACAATTATCAAAACTTTCAAAATTAAAATCTTTCTATACTTCTCCAAACCTTAATTAAATCACACACACGCACACAAATTCAACATTAACATAATTAACACTTAGTCTTTAACCCTCCGTTCTCAAGCAATTTTATTTAAATAATTTAATTAGAAATTTGAAAAAATCAAATTCAAGGAATTCATTCACTGGAATTGATATTTTATTTTTTATTTAAAATTTTTATTAATTTCTGTTTACTCATTGCTGATGTCTCTTTTTTATATTTTGTTTATTATTGTAAAATGGAAATAACAAATGAAAATATGCACTAAGTTGTAAATACATAATAATTCGCCCGGAGAGGCGTTAATTCCCGTCACCGAAAATACACAGTTGAATATCGCACATTTCGGGTTCTGTGTTGACTTTTTATATTCGATTGGGTTCGGGTTTCAATTTTTATTTTTCAGTTCGGGTCGGGTTTTGAGCTTTTATTTTGGATCGGTTTCGGTTCGGGTAGTGTGTGTGTGTTGAGAATCCCAGAAAATCTCTCCTCACTAATATCTATTCCCGAAGAAACCAACTGTCTAGGTATTTTAATTCGGAAGGTAACATATTGTAGTATGCAGTATGGAAAACATTTGATATGATACGAACTGTAGAAGGTGCAGTGACATGTACGGGAAAGTGCACTGTAGAGTCCTAGCGAGCTTAATGGTGAAATGACTGGGAGACTTCTACCGTACGCTAGAATTTCTACCGATAGCTAAAGTTATTTCTTGCATCACAGGAAGCAAATGGCTTGGTCAGATCTCTACTTGAAGAACTCACTCATTACCACAAATTTTAGCATCATCAAAACACAATAGCCTATGGAAGTACCATCATTTTTTCGGGGTTAGGACCGAATGTCTAAAAAAAATATCCCCGTGGACAAAATATCCCCAGACAAAATAACCGGACATAATAACCACAATTTTTCCGTTAAAAAAAAGGACAAAATATCCCCGAACAAAATATCCCTTCAGACAAGATATCCACACTCAAAAAATTAAGAATATTCAATGTGCAGTGTACTTAGCGCCGCAGGCCTGAAATAAACAACCAAAAACAAAAAAGCGGGGTCGAGGGGCGGCAGCCCCCGAAAAGGGCGGTCAAGGGGGGAATAACCCCTTTGTGGAGTCTAAGGGGCGGAGCCCCTAGCGGGATTTGGGGCAGCGCCCCATTTATGTAACGCCGCCCGCAAGACTTACAAAAGCCCGCCGCAGCCGCGGGGGTGAGGGGGCAGTGCCCCCCAAGACGCAATATAATATCTAATTAATAATACCTACCTTATATTCACCATTTCTGAGTAGACATTACATCTGGGGGGGCCGCAGGAGTGGGTCGCCAACGTTCTTAGCTTGCTTCGACTCGTTGGTCCACTGGTGAGTGACGACACCACGGCTTCCTGAGTTGGCCCAGCGGTGCCAGGGGTGCGGTCACATCCCTACCGAAGTGGTTTGGTTAAGAGCCTTACCGCGAAAGCCCCCACCGAGGGTAAATTCGCTACCACGGGGTTGGGGGAGCCCCCGGGTGTTGTGCGTCATTTTGATATGACCGCACCCGGCCCCAACGCTTGGTTGAGGTGCCTAGTGGCGCTGCAACGTGGGGGCTGTGGAACATAGTGAGCTGGGTCAAAGCAGCTCACGCTTAGAAATGGATGACTGAAGCCCTAGTCCTTCCTGGGCAACCAGGTCGGCGAGAATTCAGTAGGATATGATAGTGTTCCGAGCCGTACCTAGGACGCGGAGGTTGACCGGCTGGCCGCAATAGGGAGAGTCCTTTCGGGGACTCGCGTTAATTGGGCGTACCTCAATTCCGCACCCATGGGGGTCGTGCGGTTGAAGCTCCGGCTAGGTACGCACGTTAACCTGCAATATTTTGGATTACATCTGGGGATATTTTGTCCGTTTTTTGTGGGATATTTTGTCTAGCGACATTTTGTCCTGGGATATTTCGTCCGGGGAAATTTTGAGGATAATCGGTCCTAGAGCCCATCTTTTCACCGCATCACCCAGAAATAGACAGGCACAGTACAGTGGGCCCAATGAAGCTGGCTTAAGTGCTTCGGGGTAAGCGGATACCACAAGAACTTTAGTTGCTCTGTGTCCTCCCATAAAATCAATCAATCAAGGCGTTCTACGTTCTTAGGTCATATTTCTGAGAATTTGATTGTTCGATACAAAAAAAATCTCAGAAATATGACCTGGGAAGGTAGAATGAGCCCAAGATTACGCTGAAGCATAAAATTGACTTGCTGAAATTGGGTGCTACCATTCTCCAACTATGTACTGTTTTTAATGACCCTATAGGATAGAATAGGATAAGTGGACAATGACCCTATACTTTGTGGGAAAGATAGTTCTGGAAGACGTGCTTTCTTTGTAGACTGGAACGAATTGTAGATTGTTATAAGAAAAAGTTTTCCTTGTTTATTTGGAAGCGTTGTTAAGACAAGTGTTAATTTCCACCAGTGGGGATACACTGTGAGCATGTCTAAAGTATTTTTTCTGGTGGCGATTGTGAAAGTGGTATTGGTATCTTGGTGCTTCGAATGAAAATGTTGAATAAAAGTTCGAGTCAGCAATTCACAAGCATAAAGACCTACAAAAATATTGCAAAGTATGGTGCATTGAATTAAAAAAAGAGAAAAATATTGCATGAGCATAAATAAACGAAAATTCAAATAAAAAACCCTAAATTTAATTTCAAAGTCCGAAAAAAGCTTCAAAAAATAAAATAAAAGGCATTAACGCCATTGTGTCGAATGCATTGAAAAGATAACATGGGCAAAAAATATGAGGGAGAACGGAAAAAAATTGAATAATGCATTTTAATTTAATTAAAAATACAAATATGTGCATTTCCAAGCTAAAATTATCAATGTAAACGTTCAAATAGTTATGTTTTCGGACAAAATACAAGTTATCGGGAAACAAAAATGTATCTCTACTGCACTCTGTACTGGTATCTGGTAATCTATAGAAATAACAAAATTCCGCCTAATTAGATTCTGCAATTCCGAATAATTTATGAGTCAATTCGGTCAACGCACAAGGGAAAAGAATCAATCGCGTAACT
This sequence comes from Pseudolycoriella hygida, assembly GCA_029228625.1. NCBI lineage: Eukaryota > Metazoa > Arthropoda > Insecta > Diptera > Sciaridae > Pseudolycoriella > Pseudolycoriella hygida. Next base: position 60,710,616 of record CM055403.1, on the reverse strand, counting down.
TTGTTATTACTCTTATCTTTCTTCCTATGCGCCGTATTTCTTCAATTTATCTACGTGCGTATTCTCCCACGCTCTCGTTAAAGACTAGTTTCTGAAGCATGCTTACAAGTTACCTATGCGGCATCCGACATTTCACTTTTTTTCATTCATTGTTCCATTTGTTTTAAATATCGATAACTTGATAAAGAGCTTGTTGTTTTGTTAGAGAATGAATTTAAATTTAAATTTCATGGGGGAAACTTAATTTAACTGGAGTTTAAGGAAGTGTGAGAGGAGCGTAAATGACGAGAACATTCCCACGATCATGTGAACGTAATATTTTCATGCTTGCTTAGAGAACCGAAAGTAAGGTGCGCCGGGACTTTCGGCTAAAGGTCTATCGAGCCTTCCACAAGCTCGTAATTAAACTCTACTGATTCACAATGTTCTGCAAAATTGTCCCCTGGTATTGTCCTTGAAACTGATAAGTTAGTAGACGGTGATAAAACTTCTGCATAAAATTTTTGACAGAAGCATTTATAGTTGTCTCGTTCTCTCTTTAACAATTTTAGATGTCTCTCTTTACGTATTAGCAACATGTGTCAACTTAACAACAAACAATTCTTTACAATTTGCTTGATTAAGTTGTCACCTGTTATTAATACGTAGAAAGGGATGTCCAAAATTGTTAAAGAAAGAACGAGACAGCTATTAGTAGATTACAGTGGGGGATGCGGATATAAGTCATTACATGAGGGATTAATTTTGTGAAATGAGCCAAACTCAAGGGGGTGTTTTTAAGCAAAAAGCTTTGAAAAAATTGTTTTTTGACGAGTGTAGACTACAAGAGTCAAAAAACAGTTTTCAAAGCGAGTTGCTTAAAAATACGCGAATGAGTTTGCGAGTGTCACGAAATTATCCAGAATGGATGACTTATTAAGAGTGATTTTGCGAAAACTTCGAACGATTTTGGGACTTTTTCCCGATGAATGTGCCATTCGATTCCTTGTTCTATTGCAAGAAAAGTAATTTCTCATTTTTGGAAAATTTGATATTTTAGGGGAGTTATGGTGTGCTAAGTAAGTGCATGTCAGGGGGTGGTAAAAATGGTTTTTTGGCTATAACTTGTGTAAAACGAAATGAAATCAAATGAACTTTTGTGGGATGGTAAGCCCCAATGATACAAAGGTTTTTCATCATTGGATTCCTTGAAGCCTTCACCCACTCCTGAGTTATTAGTCATTTTAGGTGAAAACTTCGGGAACGCTTTACTGCTTGAAGCAGCGATGAACCGAAAAGCTGAGTATGGGGTGTTCTAATATACTACACCTACTACAGTTTTATAAGGATAATTATATTTATATTATATAAAAATTTTAACCCCCCCTTTCACATAGAAAAAGTGTTCAAAACGTTCTAAATTTCCATAAAAAACTCAACATCTTCACGCTTTCTTTGGTAACCACAACCCCCCCCCCCTTCCCGTAGAGTACACCGTCACTTGTGAACAGCTCCTTTTCGCATATCCAGCTGCAGATCATGTTTCAGGGAAGTTATACAGACTTTTTCAGCTGAAAATAGTCAAGAAAAAGTGTCAAAAATTGACCTTTCTTACAAAAGTTGTCAGCCTTAAACCGGGAAAGTCTTTGCATGGTCTTATAGTAGGACTAGTGTACTAGAACACCACATACTCAGTTTTTCGGTTCATCGCTGCTTCAAGCAGTAAAGCGTTCCCTCAGTTTTCACCTAAAATGATTAATAACTCAGAAGGCTCCAAGGAATCCAATGATGAAAAACCTTTGTATCATTGGGGCTTACCACCCCATAAAAGTTCATTTGATTTCATATCGTTTTACACGAGTTATAGCCAAAAAAACCATTTTTACCACCCCCTGACATGCACTTACTTAGCACACCCCTAAAATATAAAATTTTCCAAAAATTAGAAATTACTTTTCTTACTATAGAACAAGGAATCGAATGACACATTCATCGGGAAAAAGTAGGATATGTTGTTCCAAAAGTGTACGAAATCGCTCGAAGTTTTCGCAAAATCACTCTTAAACATCCCCCACTGTTTTACTCGGTGTCCCAACCGAAAACGCGTCATTACATGCAGATATACATGTAATGAGAAGTTTCCGGTGGGGGCTACATGTAATGAAGGACATGTAATGAATAATTTCCGTGGGGTGCACATATACATGTAATGACAAGTTTTCGGTGGGACAACGAGTAAAATGCATTGAGAAAAGAGCTTTAGAATGAGGATTTTGCCCTTTGAACACCCGATTAAATAATAGGGTGTAGCGTTTCAAATTTTCTTTTCTTTTCTTTTGCCGCAGGACCAATTTTCGAAAATTTTGTACCTGACATGTTTTCCCGAGTATTTCCACCGATTGTCTCGACATAAAAAATCGGCTTTCACTTTATTTCTTCATCGAACATGGTCCTCAGATGGCGAATCAGCAATAAAAAAAATGTCCGCCCGTCGAGTAAAATTCAACCGATTTTCAAAAACTTTTTTTTCCCTGATAAATATTTTATGGGATTAAATCTGGGCACTGTCGGCCGTTTATGTGATTTGCGGTCTTTGGTATTGTACAATCGAATAAATCTTTTCCGAGGTATGGGTACGGCCGACAATTTATGGAAGAAACTTTTTTGATTTTAGGCCTTTGGTTTTAGCTAGGGCACTAAAAATGAGTCTCTGCTAGAGTTAAACGTGCATTTTATACCTAACTCGAGTAAATCTTTTCCGATTTTCATCAACTCTTTTTTGTTACAAAGGTAAAATAATAAAAAAAGCCCTTGGACTCAGCCAGGACCCTGAAACTGAGTTTCTACTAGGGCGCAACGTGTTTGTTTACATAAATAGGGCAAATATTAACGAATTTTGTTGATTCTTTTCTATAAGTAACCGAGTACCGAATTATATTCGGAAACAAATTTGGGCCGGTGCTTGTTCTTAGGGCTCAAGTGGGCCTCAGGTCAGATCGGTCGCCCTAACAAAAAAAATTGTTTTTTGCTATGTTGCAGAGCCAATTGAGGGAAACATTTTTGTCTAAGAAAGTATGTGTTCGAAGCATTTCCTTATGGCCCTAGGTCAGTCCTGAGGTCGGCCCTAACCCAAAAAATGTTTTTTGCTATGTTGTAGAGAAAATCGAGGTGAACATTTTTATCTATTTGGGGGTCAATTTTGTGACGGGTTTTTCAATATTGGCCTTTCGGCAATTTCGAATATAAATTAATGTGGAAGTAAGGCAATATTTACTTCAATACGTTCGAGTCTTTTCGTAACATCAACTCTGTCACATCTATTCTGATGGGGTTAGGACCGAATGTCCAAAAAAAAATTTCCTCAACCAAAATATCCCCGTGGACAAAATATCCCCAGACAAAATAACTGGACATAATAACCACAATTTTTCCATTGAAATAAAGGACAAAATATCCCCAAACAAAATATCCCCTCAGACAAAATATCCACACTCAAAAAATTAAGAATATTCAATGCGAAATGTACTTAGCGCCGCAGGCCTGAAATAAACAACCAAAAACACAAAAGCGGGGTCGAGGGGCGGCAGCCCCGAAAAGGAGGGTCAAGGGGGGAATATCCCCCTTGCGGGATCTATGGGGCGGAGCACCTAGCTGGGTTTGTGGCAGCGCCCCATTTACGTAAAAGCCCGCCGCAGGCGCGGGTGTGAAGGGGCACACAATATAATATTTAATTAATAATACCTAACTATATTCACCATTTCTAAGTAATGTCTACTACACATCTGGGGATATTTTGTCCGTTTTTTGTGGGATATTTTGACTGGGGATAATCGGTCCTAGAGCCCTATTCTGATACCTTACGGGTCCCTTGCATATGCTTTATACTTTGTTTACAGACAGACCGGGTCTTGCATCGGTTTTCATTGGGCATACAGAAACCATTGATTTTTCCTTAGAAGACGATTTAAATTTCTGTCTGTGTCAACTGATGGCGCTACCGTATTTACATATGCCTAATATTTACATATGCCTCGTACGTACGTTATATGTGGGTGGCTCAAAGAAAAATAAATTAAAACTCTACAACCCTAATAAATAAGGGGATGTTCATAAATGACTTCATGCTCTAAACAAATTTTTTCACAATATTTTATTACAAGCTTTTGTTCAAAAATTTCACGGGGCAGCGCCGATCTTAGGACTGACCTAGGATCCAAAGGACTCATACTTGCACGGATGAAATGCTCTTTTCTATTTTTTCTGCACAGAAAACCTAATCAATTAATGTTCGCTTCACATTCTTGAAAAACCATTAACTATGGAAGAGGGTCGTGTAGCGTGAGTTAGGCCCACATGTGGCCACGTATTATGTTGATGTTGTTTCGAAATTCAATTGAGCTTCACTTCTATGGTGCATCAAGAAACCGCATAAAAGCGAAGATCAACTTTGAGAGACGCTATGAGGCTATCGTACCGAGTAGGCAAGAATGACTAGGCAATTGGCCAAATTGTATACCCGAAGATGGACTCATAAGCTTTACGGACGGTTCGAAAAACTCCGAAGGAACGGGGGCTGGGGTAATTACTCTGGAACCCAGAACGGAAGAGAATTTCTATCTAGGAAAGTACGCCAGTGTCTTTCAGACGGAAACGTTTGCAGCGATGAAAGGACTACGGTGCTCTTTCCAACCGGAATTGGAGAATGAAAGAGTCACTGTACTTTCTGATAGTGAAGCGATTATTAAGGTGATAATGTCGCCTGTCACAACTTCCAAACTTATGAAAGAGTTCAAGGAGACCCTGAACAAACTAGGTCTGAGAAATCAGATAACGGTCGCTTGGGCACTCTGGAATAGAAGGTAGGGAAAAGGCAGATGAGCTGGCGAAGCTAGGCTCTAAGTCTGTTAGCCACGGACCAGAACCGTTTATTCCCATAACACAGTCGCTGTGTGACAAGGTGGTAAAGGATTGGACATGATCAGAGGCAAACAAGCATTGCCAAGCTTAAAAAGGAGGTCTACTACATGGGGTGAAAAGTCCGCGGCCTCACATAGAGATGGCGTCATTACTTCAGAATTTTTGTTAACATTCAGTAGTACCACCCTTTACTTGTCTACAGCCAAAATTTCCTGACATTTGGTGTCATAGTTTTCGAATTACTGTCAATAGAGTGACGCAGGTTTTTGTTGTTCGTAAAAAATGGAAAATAATGAATTCCGTGTGTTGATTAAACATTGTTTCTTAATGGGAAAAAATACGGAGCAAAGCAAAGAATGGCTGGATAAGTGTTATGGCACATCTTCTCCGTCGTATACAGCGGTCAAGAAGTGGCATGCTGAATTTAAACGAGGTAATACAAGCACCGATGATGCCCCACGTTCAGGACGTCCAAGTGAAGCAGTTACTGAAGAAAACGTCAAAAGAATCCATCGTATTGTTTTGGCTGATCGGAAAGTTAAAGTTAGTGAAATAGCTGACATCCTCAAAATATCAACAGAACGGGTGCGACACATTTTACACGAGTATTTGGACATGAAAAAGCTTTCTGCGCGATGGGTGCCGCGTTTTCTAACAATTGATCAAAAGCAGCACCGTCTTGACGATGCAGAGCGTAATTTAGCTTTGTTCGAGCGTAATCCAACGGAGTTTTTGCGTAGATTTGTCACGATTGATGAAACGTGGATTCATTACTATACACCAGAGTCCAATAGACAGTCTGCAGAGTGGTTAGAATTTGGTCAAAGCCGACCGAAGCGCCCAAAGGCACAGCGTTCTGCAGGCAAGGGTATGGCCACGATTTTTTGGGATGCGCATGGCATAATATTTATCGACTATTTGGAGAAAGGAAAAACAATAACTGGCGAGTACTATGTCACATTATTGGAACAGCTCGACAACGAGATCAAGAGAAAACGACCGCATATGCAGAAGAAAAAGGTCCTGTTTCATCATGACAATGCACCAGCGCATTCATCCATAAAAGCAACTGGGAAACTGGACTCTTTGGGCTATGAATTACTCCACCACCCACCTTACTCTCCAGATCTGGCCCCCAGCGACTACTATTTGTTCCCAAACTTAAAAAGATGGCTACAGGGAAAAAGATTTTACTCTAATGATGAGGTGATATCCGAAACAGAGGCCTATTTTGCAGGGTTGGAGAAATCCTATTATACCAAAGGTATCCAAATGTTGCGGGACCGTTGGACTAAGTGCATTTCCCTTCAGGGAGACTACGTTGAAGAATAAAATTAATTTCATATGTAAAAGTTAGTTCTTTCATTGCAAGGCCGCGGACTTTTCACCCCATGTAGTACATACAAAGAGATTATTCCCAGTGGCCGATCGTCTTTGGGCGAAGGAACTGTTGCACATGGACCGGGATCGAATAAGAAGAGTTGTGGAAGCGATCACGGGACACTGTGGACTAAACAGTCATTTGGCCAAAATGGGTATCGTCAACGACCCTAACTGCACCTGTGACCTTGGTGAGGAAACGGTACACCACATTATTTGTGAATGTCCGAACTTTTCTCTACTAAGACATAGAATTCTTTTTTCGCTTTTTTATTTTTCCATTAAGATCACGGCCTGCGGCGCAGCAGTTCAGATCAAAGTGTGATTGTATAAGGAAACTACCGCTGATGAGAAAAATACAAGTTCGTTCATATTTCGTCTGGATCTTGTCCAGATCTTCCGGATTTTGACGCCTCCCGATTTTGACGCTTCTGGATTTTTCGTACGGATTTTGACGCCTCCGAATTTTGTGTGTCCGGATTTTGAAGCGATGCCACGGACCCTCAACCAATTTTCGCCAATTTTTTTGCTAGGTGGTTTCCTTAGGTTCGTACTCGAGTTATTGTGTTGACGGACATCAAATGAAAAAACTTTCCAACATCCGGGTCGAAATTCCCCTGGTTACAAACGTAGTGGTAAACCTATTAGGTACCATTTCGAAGCACAACTTTCTTCGAACGGGTCTAAAACCTCAATCCTCAAATTTTCATACCGAATTTTCAGACATTTTTCATAATTGCAAAATATTGAATACAAAATGTAAAGTAAACATCGCGTTGTGGGAGTTTTAATGAAATATTCATTTGCGATGATTATATAGTGTTTGATGGGTGAAAGCTTTCTTATACCGTCGTAACGTCGTCGCTATGGGTATGCATTCAACGCATTACCCCAAAGGTTGATGCGTGACACACTTTAGGAACTTATTATTATACAGCAATACAGTCACATCACAAGAGAAATTGAATCATTAAATTTTACCAGAAATTGTGCCTTGAAGAGAATAATAATGTTTACGTTCTGCTACATGTTCATTCCCTCTGCAGTTTCGAATGCAAAACTAAACAAAATTTATCGAACTCAGAGAAAAAAATAAATTCTTCACATTAAAAAAAATTGTATTCCATAAAAATTCTGCACCTATAAATTTCGAATAAAATCGAAAAAATAACCTCATACTTCAATCAGTAGCAACAAAAAATAAAAAAAGTGCAGCAAACAACACACCAACTCCATACCACAGAATTCAAATTGAACTAGCACCTCTTAGTCGAACTGAACATTGAATGTGTCCTATGGCGTTGTGTTTCCTCATGTGGCGTTCACCCTTTATGATTTATTGTAGGATGATTATATTCTGAATTCATGTTGGATGGGCATGGCCGAGGGATATTCTGTTTATTTTCGTCATTTTTTTTTTGCAGAAATTTGTGCATGCCTTGTACCGTTTTGATGTTTATACTTTTTATCTCAATAAACACAAATAGAAAAAGAAAGCGAAAAGTTTTCACAAGGACATTAGATGGAGGTTGAAATTTTCATCTTCTTTTTCATTTGGTATTTTTCGTTCATATCCATGTGATGTTATGTCTAATTAAAATCATTATTCTATTCTCGACTGATGCCATTGAGGAAGTTATATTCGAAAATTGTTTTTTTTCCTTCTGTAAAATATGCAAATTTCAGTGCATGATGGAGTTGAAGTTCTAATTTAAATTAATCAAATCATGAAATCTATTCATTTCAAATGAACCTAACAGCAGACATGTATGCGAATTGCAGTTAAATTTTCAAAGGCTAAGTTGTACAATTTTCCTATCACGAAAATCAATTTGCTGATGATAAAATCCATTTTGTTAATTCTTCGTTTTCTGCATACATTTTTGCATTTTCCGTTCGAAAAAAAAAATCTTTTCATTGATCACTCGATATTTCCCATATAAAGCATGTATTTATTTAAAGTCCATCGAAACCCCATCGCGGGCTTGTGGACCAAGCACATACTCTCCATTTAAAAAAAAATACTGATTTGTTGCCTCATCCTCCGAATATAACACCATCTCCCGAATTATTTGCATTTTCCAAACGGGAAGTGACCAACGCGTACAGAAAAACCGGTTTAAACGAAGTTGATTTTTTTTGTTCGTGCCAGGATATAAAATATCGCGTGTTTCGTTTGGATAAAATGAGATGCAGAAGTATGGGGCATGGTGTGTGTAATTTTTTTTTATTTTGGGTGTCCGACGGGCCAAATTAATCTACTGGGTATTCGGTTTTTTTTAAGCCATAAAAAGTGCAAATACGTTTTAAATGCAAAAAGTTATAGACTGCAAGCATTTTTATAGAATTGCGTATTAGCAGGGGTGTAGTTGTGTGTTATATTTTATTATTATCGGTTGGGAGAAACGAAAAACGGGTTCATTATGGACATGGTGGGTGGTAAGTGGCGATTTTTTTTAGGAATTATTCGTATGAGTATTAACGTTGTACATGTCTGCAGAGTTTCAAATTTGAATAAATAGAAGAATTTAAAATGCACATTTTTACGTTGTTTTAACAATCACACGAAAGACAAAATTTTGTTGGAAGGAATCGTATGAACAAATATTTGAAAAAAAGATTTAGAGCAGATCAATGGATTTTCCGGTTGAGAACAGTCATTGCAATTAAAACAAAGAGGCGTTTCTCGATGACCCACTACCGCAAATGAATCAACGCAATACAAAAGACATCAGCGCCTGCAGGGAAATATTATGCGGATTCGTCACGATTATTATGAGAAAGAACAGCATTGACAGCCGAAAAAATCGTCATGCCAGTCAGTTGTTGAATCCAGTTTTCCCTGGGGATAGCAGTTGAACATCGATCTTATTTTCACGTCCCTTTACTTTATGATCTACAATGTTGTATTGTCTAGGGAGAAGCCACCTACCCAAAACATTTTTTTGTAATTCTTAAACTCTCTGTAATTTGGAAGGTCGAGAATAATCTGAGAAGATAGACTATCTATTTGGGATGTTTGGAAAGAATGTTTCAATTGGATGAAGAGTTTTGTTTTCTGATTTAAAGAAATGTCTTAACTTAAGGTTTTGAAAAATGTAGGTCAACTGAGGGTTTGATAAGAAGTGATTTCAATTTAAAGGATATTCATAAATTCGTTGTTTTCTCGACTCCCCGTAATCAAAGTATTATTGAGTGTTTCACTAAAAATGCAACTAATATCCAAGTTGCATCAGCAGTCAAAATTCAAAAATATAACCAAGAGTCTCGACGTCATAGATATTGTTTCGTTTAATTCTTCATCGATACATTACTTTCCTATACCCATGTCAATGGTTTACAAGTTCTACAAGTTCTCTTCATTGAAGTAATTCATGTTAATGTGTTTTGCATTCTCTCATTGAACGCTTTTGAGAATCATGTCATGAGATTTCAGCACAAGCTTCATAAGAAATTACAAACCCTGTACAGTTTAATCTCTCTACGTCCGCAGTGATTCCGAACAGTGAGAAAAGAGTGAAAAAGGCTTGTGGGTTGTTCTTGGAAGATTAAGATTTCTCAGTTAGGGCCGACTATTTCTGATCGATGCAAACAGATCAATGGACCGGACCCTTTGTGCTATACCCAGTCATCATAAAAATCCTTTAAGAAGTCTTGATAAGGACCTCTCCTCCACACGAAAACCCTGTCCACATCGCCGGCCTTGTACAAGAGCCAGCAATCGATTGAACAGTTGCACACACCTGTCATATGACCCGAGCTCCTACTTCACGTTCATATGCAATCAGATGCTACCCTATTCAAGTAACTAGTCCTCACACAAGGCTGGTGTCGAGTCCAGTCCAGGTCTAGCCTCACACTATCAACCGCAAAGCTTTCCCGCTCGGGTCTCGACTTACACGGAACGAAGCCACGCGTCACCACTACTCTGCGGCCTGCTATCACTACTCTACCCGTCGGCCTAGTCACACTGAAAATTCTTGGATTATCTACAGTGATATGTTGCATATATTAGTTGCAAGTTGTTCCTGAACAACAAAGGTTTCCCTGCCCAGGGCTACTCGGATGACCTCACCGTTCTGATCAAAGGCAAATTCGAGAGCATCCTGGGAGACTGTATGAGGATGGCACTTAGGATAAGGGAAAGGTGGTGTCGTGAGAAAGGCCTGCGAGTGAATCCAGACAAGACGGGCCTGGTGCTTTTTAGCAAAATGCTCACCGGCTCTGAGCTTGTTGGAAAAGACATTGAGACGAGCGCCCAGGTGAAATATCTGGGGGCTACGTTGGACCGCAAGCTAAATTGGACTGCTCACATAGAAGGCAAGGCCCAAAAAGCTCTAACGGCTTTCTGGATGTGCAGAAATGCAATCGGAAAGAGCTGGGGCCTATCCTCCAAAGCAATACTGTGGATATATTAGGCGGTAGTGAGGCCCGCGATGAGCTATGGCTGCGTAGTCTGGTGGCCAAGGCTGAATGTAGAGGCTGGTATGTGTGTGTGCCACTGGTGCCATAAAGACGACGGCTACAGCGACCCTGGAAGTTCTACTAGCGGTGCCACCTGCAGATATAGTAATGAAGGTGAAAGCTTTCGCTATAATTCTCTAGTATCTTCCAGGCGGAAACTTCAGCAGCACTTCTAAGTGCTCGTGAACTTCTGCCAGAAGGACTGGGAGACAAAGATATAGTAATATTTACGGATAGTGAGGCAGCGAAAAAGGCGCTGATATCACTCGTTGTGACTTCCAAGTGGGTGAAAGAATGCAAGGACCACCTAAATCAGATAGGGCTGAAGAATCGTGTCGCACTGGTTTGGGTGCCCGGACATTCGGGAGTGGATGGCAATGAGAAAGCTGACGAGCTGGCCAGAACCGGCTCGACGGCTAACACACTCGGACCGGAACCACACATCCCTATCCCGAACTCACTTTATACGAAAGTGATAAAGGATTGGGTGAAGGCGGAACACGGTAAGAGCTGGACAGCGTATAAAGGGGGAGTACACACCAAGTGCTTCCTCCTCACTCCGAACGAGAGATGGACAAAAGAGCTCCTGATGATGAGCCCGGACCGAGTGAGGAGGATCGTGGGAGCGGTGGCCGGACATTGCGGACTCAACAAGCACCTAAAACAAATGAAGATTCTCGGTGACGCGGAGTGCTCCTGAGGCTTGCAAGAGGAAACGAGTTTTCACCTTATATGCGAATGCCCCAAGTTCCTTCAGCTGAGGCACAGGACTCTCGGCAACTATGTCGTCCACCCTTCGAGAGTGGCTGAACTAGGACCTATCACATTAGACAAGTTCCTGGTCGGCACGCGAAGGTTCTCTTGATTTTTACATGATGAACGGGATTGGGAACAAAGGGTCAAGAGATCTGTGTTCGAGATCGAGGAATCGATCGTCCCAAACTGATAAAATCTATAAACGTGAAAATCCAAGAATTTTCAGTGCACTCTGTAGCCCAAAGATGCTCGCACATGGAAAAAGTGCCAACGAGCTCTATCCAAGGCAAAGACTTCCGGTCCACCAGCTGCTACGTAGCCCAAAAAATCTTTGCTCATTGGCATAGCTTCGCTAGCGAGCCATTACCGCGGCTAAAGCTTCGTTCCACAAACCGAGCTGGGGGATGATCCGGCGCGGCGGGTGACTTAAGGCAAACAAAGTGCAAAGCAACAACATAGCCAATGAGCTGGACGACAACTAGGAAAAGTACCGGTTCAGCCGTGCAACTGCCTACACGAATTCTGAAATCGATACAAATTTGCCCGATTCACTACGTGCAAAACATAGTTCAGAACAAATTCGACTGACTTACTTCGGAGCATAGTTGACAGTTAAACATTGCTATTGCATGCAGATGCAGACCCATGCTCATTGAAAACAATCGACCAGCAACTCATTCATGCAGAGTTGTGTTTCGCTTAAATGATTTGATTGCTCGTTTCCAAATTATTTCAGCGCTTTGAAACCTATCCATGACTCCTGAACTTGAGTTACAGGAGGCAAAAGAAAAGTGCCTTCACATGTTCACGGCAAACAATTGTTACAATATGTAAAAAAACAAACTGGATATTCGCCATGCCGTTATTAATGCGGTTCAATCATTTCACTTCAGATTCACGAGAATAAATCACAATATATAGCACAAAACAAAAATTTCGGCAATAGTACAAAACCATGAATTACACAAAATTAAATATTCCGGCCATGCTCGGATTTATTCATCATGGTGACAGCCTAACTTAAGAACGATGCGTACTCGACTCTTGTCGTTCTTGGAAACTTTCTATAATATCTACCTTAGCCTGTTTTTCCCTTTGCCTGTCACTGTAATAAGCGAAACAATAAAAAACCGGGTGACTATTGCCAGGAGGCTTAAACAAGCAAAATAATAGCCACTTGAATAAACTTATTATTCCCTGAAAAAAATATAGTAAGCATATGAGTTTGTTGGGATCAAAAGTAGATATTTTCCACCTGTCTAAGTGACGTTTTAAACGTCAAACGAAAAAAAATTGAAATAGTCTTTTAATAATCTTTTATTTGTCCTCAATTCTGATGCTAAAAAAGAATCGAGAAAAATAAAAAATTATCTGACTATTTCAACAAAAAAAAAGTTTTCGTTTGACGTTTAAAACGTCAGTTTGACAGATGGAAAAAACCTACTTTTGATCCCAACAGTCTCAATAGCCTCAATGTTCGTTATAGAGTTGTTATTTTTTTAGATTTTTAGGTTCGGACGCTCATGTCAATGGTCCTGGAACACAGATCTTGCGATCTTTTGTCCCCAACCCAATCAGCATTTAAATCACGCAAACCGTTCTGTTGACTCCAAGAACCTGTCCGAAATACCGGGTCCAAGTTGGACAACCTCTGATGGTTGCACGACGTAGCCTCCCAACAGCCTCCATCTCAGTTGAAAGAACTTGGAGCATTCGCATATCACATGAATACCAGTTTCTTCTTCTGATCCGCACGCGCATCTTTTTCATGTGCCCGTTTAGCCCGCAGTGTCCAGTAATCGCTCCGACCACTTCCCTTATGCGATTACTGTCCATCTCCAGCAGACCCTTGGCTCATTCCAAATTGGGTTTCGGGAAGCAGCGCTTTGTATGTACGCCTAGCTGATCCGCCCTCTCATTTCTTTCCACTCCCGAGTGTCCGGGTACCCAGATTAGAGTGATCTGAATATTCTGACCTATCGAGTTCAGGAAATCCCCTTACACTCTTTCACAAGTTTGGAATTGGTAAGTGGTTAAACTGTCCGAACATGTAAGGATCTGCTTTCCTTGCTCGCGTTCTGATAGCCACTCTTGCCTACTCGGAATCCTTACGCCGAATCGCCTTGTAAAGTCGAGAGAGTTGTTATACTATAACGATCTGCGATCAAATACTTGGCGTTTTGCGATTTGCCAAACCTGCCTCAAGAACATTGCAGCCTATAGAAAAGTGTATGGTCACCTTAGATTACCTTCACATATTAGAATGGAATCCTTAATTTGATATGGGTGGTACACTGGTACACACACCCAAAAGTTTGCAGCGTACGTTACAAAAATCATTATGTGAAATTAAAAACGAAAAAAGATTTCATTTAATGAACAAATCATAAAGAATTCAAATTTCATAGAAAAAAGAAACCTTGCAGCCGAAATCACATTAACTATTTTTTGTTGCTGAAATGGACGATCATATTGCATTTTCCTTTGGTTAGACTGTGGTGAAAATGTGATTACGGAAGCTGATAAACCAACTGTTTGTCACAAACCAATTTGTTGTACCTATAGCTTTCACATATAGTACAGTTGTTCCAAATTGTATTGCAAAATAAAAAAGTCTGTCGAAAAATTTTTTTTCCAAATTCCAAAAAGCCTAGCACAAACGAATCCCGAGAATGTTGCCACGAAAATCGACATCTTCTCGAATTTCTTATGCCCACGAAGACTTTTTCCAGGTTGTCGTCAGGCTGACAAGCGTCCCAAAGGGGCCCAAAGTATTTAACATTTCAATTTTCTAGACTCACCTACCGCATAAAAAATACAACCTCGCAAAATAGATGCACAAAGTTCGTTGATGTGCAATACCTAACGCATTTTAATTGCTTTTTGGATGAAAATGAAGTACAAAAACCACTACATAACGAACATAAAAATCGTTGACTATTGTCTGAGGTAGTGTATTAATGGCTCTTGGCACCAAAGTCTTTCTAATTAAAATTGTACCGGTCCACAGGTCTCGAACACTCGCAATTTTCTTTTCAACACTTTTTACTAATATGAAAATTTCTACTAACTGCCACTCTTTTAACCGCCAGGGTCAATGATGACAGAGTTTAAGGGTAACGGTTATAAAGAGACGTATGTATGACTAGGAAAATGTGATCTAAAGACGAAAGTTTGATGAAATCAATATGTAATTAATCTTTTTGCATTGAAAAAACAGTTATCCTCGCATTAAAATACGTTGAGCTAAAACCCTCTTTGCGCTTATTCTGGCACAATATTCACATTGTGTGTTGTTTTTGTGCTTCACATAAAATTGTAATGAAGAATGTGTATGACATAGAAAATTTAAATGAAATGAACACAGAACACACCATACTCGATGTACGCCAACATGGTATAAAACATACATGAATGAAAATGCTGGTAACCCGTTAACTAAGAAAAACGGTTCAAAGAACTTGGCAGCAACTTGTTGAATCATTTAAGGACACAGGAAAAGCGGATAAAAAAAAATGTTGAAAGTGAAACGGTGATAAATGGCATTCCTGAGCGGTGCTTTTTGTAAATTGATGTAGGTGTTTTACGGGAGTTTTATGCGAATGCTTATTATCATAAACTCAAAGAAATTGATGTTCGCAATGCCTAATTTTATGTAATTTCTTCGGGGAATGAGCTTTAAGTCGATGGCTCATGACCCCGTCAAAAACTGGGGGTGGGCGAAACATTCATGTGTAAAATGCAAAGTGTGTACTAGCTAGATATTAAACTTCCAGAAGACATTTCATCTGGAAAGTCGTGATTTTTTTATATATAGTGAACCTTCATTTTGAAAGTGAGCAACCTACCATAACCCTCTCATTCCTCGATGGTACGTATATACGAGATATAGGACGGACCTGGACACTTTCAACGCTTTCATATGAGAAGCCCTGTACAAACAAAAAAATTTATTTCGGGTAACCACTTTTTCAGGCGTTATAAATTTTTGCGGCAAAGATTTTACTATTCTTAGCGTTGCCTGATCTCTATATCTGCTCTCTTTAACAATAACTACTAAGTGATTACTAGGATGGCTATATGATTCAAATGACCTCTAATATCTTGTCCGAATGTTTGTGTTTTTTGTAAATTTAGTCCTGGTTTCCACTCAAAGAAAGTACTCCGTTAAGAATTTTAATTGGTAGAAATTCGTCACGTGATTTTTTCAACCAATTAAAATTCTTACCGGAATACTTTCTTTGAGTGGAAACCAAGACTTACACTCATATCGTAGTGGGGGGGGGAGCTCTAAACTAACAGTAACAGTTTTAAATGCATTCGTTTTCCCACTCTCAAACTTGACCTTTACGCTTTTTACTCTTTGACGCAGGTCTGGTATTTGTGACGACATTTTTGGAACGCAACGAAACTTTACTGTGACAGATTTTTAATATTAAAACAAGAGCGCGTCCGATAAAAACGATATTTTTCCAGAGTAACTTTTGTTCAAAAAAGTCGTCAATTTCAAAAAGGTCCCTCAATGGCTATATAAAATCATTGTTCTTTCATCTAGCAGTTGAGCTACTTTTTTGAGATTGCCAAGTTTTTTTAGCAAACTTTTCGCTGCAAGATAATTCTGCACTTTCAGCCAGGACACTCGGTGCCAAAAAATGGGAAATGCCGAAACTAAGGAAGTAGCAAGTACATTACATCGTATTAGTTTAGAATTTGACACCTGGCTTCGTACTTGAGCCCATATTCAGAGAATAAAGAAGGCAGTCTGGTGTTTTTACGAAAGAGTAGAAGGTAGTTAGATCTATACGTCCTATAAGTTTCAACTCGGCAGCAGGCTGCGTCCTTGAGCTATGATACTTTGAATGCAGAGGGCAGCAGCAGCCTGGTACCGAATTGAAACTTATGTGACATATAGAACTCCCTCCTGCCTCCACTTTAGTAAAAACAGATGTTCAGCACCAGGCTGCCTTCTTTATTCCCAGCTTTAAGTCTCAAGTAGGCAGCCTGGTGCCGACTTCGATGGTGTTACTAACTAGTAACCTCACTTATTCTTCCAGTTAGGCGTAGTCAGAATTTCAGCACCAGACTGCCTTGATTGACAAGGTTTCACCTTTCTTCAGACGCCCTCTGACATCAGATATGAGAAAAAGACTCGTGGTTTTTAATTTCATAAATTTGACTAACCTCAACTATGAAAGCAACTTTCTGTGCTATAGTCCGATATATGAGCTATTTGAGCCGATTTTACAAATGGTAGAAGGACAGTTTTCCAAGAAGTTTTCAAAACTGTATCGACTAAAATAATGATCTTAAGCCAATTTGAAATTGGCAGATTGGCTGCCGGGATTGTAGAAAATTACAGGTTTATCTAAGTAGATCGACAAATCAAAAAATCAGAAATTCAAATATCTGGTTACAATAACTAGGGATCGAAGTTCAGGATTCCTAAAATGAAGGAATCTAAAATTAGGAATATTTAATACTAGAACTATGCAACCTGAGATTTTCGAGGTTTTGACATGAATACCGTCTCCAGAATGGAAGACCTTTGAGTAGAATAATTCAAACATTTAGTAACAAAACATCTGAGATTGGTTGCTCGAAATTTTTGTCAACATAATTCTTATGCAATATTAAAAGTAGGTGTGTGTTGTGTGAGCATTTTTTGTGATACCATGAAGCAGGACCTATTTTTGAGAACCAAATTTCGCGAATTTCTCGAATTTCGCTAAAATTTCTCGAATTTCGCGAAGATTTCTCAATTGCGATAATTTCCCGAGTTTCGCGAAAATTTCTCGAATTTCGCAAAAATTTCGTTAAATTTCGTGGAAATTTCGTGAATTTCGTGAAAATTTCGCTAATTTCTCAAATTTCGCGAAAATTTCTCAATTGCGATAATTTCCCGAGTTTCGCGAAAATTTCTCGAATTTCGCGAAAATTTCGTGAAAATTTCTCGAATTTCTCAAATTTCGCGAAAATTTCCTGAATTTCTTGAAAATTTCTTGAATTTCGCGAAAATTTCTCGAATTTTGCGAAAATTTCTCAATTTCTATAATTTCCCGAATTTCGCGAAAATCTCGTGAAAATTTCGTGAATTTCGTGAAAATTTCGCGAATTTCTCAAATTTCGCGAAAATTTCCTGAATTTCTTGACAATTTCTTGAATTTCGCGAAAATTTCTCAATTTCGATAATTTCCCGAGTTTTGCGAAAATTTCTCGAATTTCGCGAGAATTTCTTGAATTTCGCGAAAATTTCGCGAATTTCTCAAATTTCGCGAAAATTTCTCGAATTTCGCGAAAATGTTTTCCAAAAATAGGCCAGGGTGTCAAGGACGGCAATCCCAAAAAAAGGATAGCCCCTTGCAAAATCCCAAATAAAATTTTTCTCAGTTTTTCCAGTGAGTTTTCCTAAATTCTTCCCTGTAAAATTGAACACAAAAACAAGACGTTGCATTTTACAATATTCCTAAAATGTTTTGTTCCTCGGCTGACAGTCAATTCTCAAAATTATTAATTCTATTATTAAAGTTACACATAATTCTATTATGTCGATGTCGAAATTGGACAATTTCTAAAACTAAATTTATATTCTAAAAGACGAAATTGTGTGCTCCAAACTAAACTCTAAATTATGCTATAAATGAAAGCGCTGTGAATAGAAGGTATAACTGAGTACACAACACAATGCTGATGTAATTGTGAAGAAGAAGTATGTGCTGTATTTTTATACTATAATGTACTAGTACAGCCAATCGGAATGTTAGTTCCATATTAAGTTTGGAATCGGGTAGAGAATGAGGTACCAGAAACACATACACCAGCGCAGTGAATTCAACATACAGCTTATGTATATAGCGCATGCATAAATAATTTTATCCTCAAACAAAACTCATATTGTAATCATATTTAAAAGGTACCTTCAACGACGTTTATAGAACATCATAAGTACACGAAACACTAATTATAATCTAATATTCGTGTTGCAAGGCTAATTTATGTGAACAATAGTAAATTAATTACTCAAGCGGAGTATAAGTTATGCTAAACATCAATAGACTAAGTAATCGAGCACCTCTAATTGTATACGAGTGTGTAAATATATTTTGAATATTGTCGGTTATGGCGTAACATATAAAGTCTATCATAATTTAATGTCGCGTTTGCTTAAAATTACTTATAGCAAGAATATTGTATGCAGTGGAAACTATAAATTGCTTTGTTACCTTTGACAACTTTAATTGATGAAGTACGTTTACGGAGCTGGTTAGAGATCAAGACTTGTATTATAGCAACAATTTCATCAAAATTTGATTAAAACAAACTATTTCTAATACGTAATTTGATTAAGCGCATAATTACGGAAAAGAAAACTTTATAGCAAAACTTGTCACTTTCGAGATGCATTTCATAGATTTTGCAAAGTAAAAGGTTGTTAACTGTTTACTTAAATAAATGGCGAAGTTTTCTTTAGTTTTTCTTAAGCTAATAGTCATTTTATTGTTGCAACCAGTTAACTTAAAATTTTATGTAGCGCTTTATGACTTTTTATGAACGGCTTCTGGTTCTACACTTGTAGCACTTTAAATATGTGCATCTCATTTACACCAGCTGTTTCCATTTGGTCTTTGTTTTTATTTTGTTGTCTCTGTCAGCTGAAATGCTCTAAACAAGCTGGGAAAAGAGCCGAATCGTGCATTTTATAGAAAACTAACGAATTTCGAGGATAATTGTGGAGAACAAATTATTGTGTTCTCCGAGGGCGAAATCACCTAAATCACACTCCTATAGCTCCCAAAAGTCAAGGTGGTGTTGCAGTAGCCAAGTCTGGGAAGGCAGGCTGGTGTCAAAAAATGAAGCATATCACTGTGACTGTAATGACGAATGCTTTACAGCGCACTGTATTTCAACTTGCCGCTGTCATCAACATAGCGCAAGAACGCAGCCTGGAGTCAAGATGAAATTTGGTGAATGTAAAGCATTCGTAAACGACGTCATAGTGATTTGCTTCAAATTTTTACACCAGGCTGCCTTCTTATTAACTTTGAATTATGGAAAAGTACGCAGACTGGTGTAAAATTGACAACTATTTTACCATAAAGTACTCGCTATTGGCTCTAACATTTCCTAACATCATTTTTTGATCCCAGGCTTCATAGGCGAAAATACAGTCTTCCACTTGTTGCAACTTCCTCAAGGCTGCGTAGTTCAGATTCAAAATCCTGTGCATGCATGCACTAGAGGAAAGATCAATCTATTGCATGAACGAACTTTTATTGCTGGATGTTTCGGAGATTTTCAGAAAAACTGTAACAAAGTACGCCATCAACTTGTGAAACACCCCCAAATTCCTAGAGCTTTTTACGTAAATATCTTCGAAAGTTTCTAAAGCTCTTCAAAATTCTTCAAAGCTTTTTTGGAAGTTTCTGTATTCTGTGCAAATAGTCGGATTTTTGCCTCATATTTTTAACTTCGAAAAATGATGTGAAAAGGGGTAAGTTCGAGTAGAATTTGACCAAAATGCAGGCCTTGAAATAAATAGAAAAATAAAAAATTGGGGTCGAGCGGTGGCAGCCACTGCCTTTTATTAAATTTTCTGAACATTTTTATGATCTTTCTCAAATTGAGATTTTTTTTGAATTTGTGACTTTTTGGCAAAGTATTTGTAATTTTTTCAAAAATTTAGTAAGCAAAAGAAAAGATTGCGAAAATTCGAGAAAAATCAAGGAAATTTCCAGAAAGTTTTCTAAAAGGCAGGCAGTGGTGGCAGTCTTCGAAATGGTGGTCAAAGGAGAATATCTTCCTTGCGAAGTCTTAGAGACAGAGCCCCATTTATGTAAAGCCACCTGCAGGGTGTAATCTACCTGGTATTAGAGACAGAGGTGAGTATGCAGATCCTTCTAGCATTAAGGTGCCATTCACAAAGTACGTACGCTCCTATGCAGTCAGAAAAATTCAAAAGAAAGTAGCTTCTTCAATAGATAAGATAAACTCACGGCTTCCTGCTTCAAAGATACATTGAAACTTCGAAGTGACTATTCGCCAGCGCCGGCGAATAGCCAGAAGATATGAAAATGGCTATTGGCCGGCGCCGGCGAATAGTCGGAAGATATGAAAATGGCTATTCGCCACTTCACAAAATGTTACGATACTCTTTGGTAACGAAACTAGAGGAGTTATCCTTTTATGAAACGTCACAAGAAAAAACACTAAAAATATTGCTAAAATCGTGAAATCGACAAGAAACTTGGTGACAAGTGACAATTTTGTAACGAAAATACGAAACTTGCGATTTCAGGAAACGTCACGAAGGCCTAGGGAATTAAGGAAACATCATGATAAAGAAACTAATAAACTTGCGCTTTAAGGAGACGTCAAACGTCACGAAAGCCTATGAATTTTTCCTTCTACGAAATGCCACGGAACCTAGGTGGGTAACGAAACTAGGGACTTTGCGCTTTAACCAAACCTAGGGAATTCGTCCTTTAGCGAATTGTCCCAAAATATAGTGACAAAATATATGAAAATGACTAATAGCACTAATCATGAAATAAACGAGTTCAGGCCAGACAACATTTTCATATGAGGCTGCTATTCGATGACGCCGGCGAATAGCCATTGTCATATTTTCTGACTATTCGCCGGCACCGGCGAATAGCCATTATCATATCTTCTGACTATTCGCCGGCGCCGGCGAATAGCCATTATCATATCTTCTGACTATTCGCCGGCGCCGGCGAATAGCCATTTTCATATCATCTGACTATTCGCCGGCGCCGGCGAATAGCCATTTTCATATCTTCTCACTATTCGCCGGCGCCGGCGAATAGCCATTTTCATATCTGCGGACTATTCGCCGGCGTCGGCGAATGCCGTCATATTTTTCATGACTATCGCCGGTGCCGGCGAAGAGCCTTTTCATATCTTCTGACTATTCGCCGGCGCCGGCGAAAGTCCATTTATCCATGTCTTCTCTGACTATTCGCCGGCGCCGGCGAATAGTCATTTTCATATCTTCTGACTATTCGCCGGCGCCGGCGAATAGCCATTTTCATATCTTCTGACTATTCGCCGGAGCCGGCTAATAGCATCTACCTTGAATCTTTCAATATGTTTTGTAGTGAAAGAAAATCGCATTTCCTGTTCAGTATATTTCGTCACTTTAGAACGGGTCTCGAAGCAAGGTATTCGTAATTTCTGGAATCATTAACAAGCAAATCTAAATCGAAGAGTGAATCAAGAAAAGCCTCATACCATTTCTAAGACAGCTGATTTCTCCAACTATCTTCTGGCCAGATATTAGAATTAATAAAAGACATAAAAATTGCGCCGGCCAATCGAGCGTCATTGGGCACAAGTGAAGAAAATTCTACGGAAAACAGGAAACACTGCGAAAAACATTCAAAATTTCAGAAATTGGATCGCTGCACTCATGAAGGATATGAGTGGCGACCTCCGCGACGAATTCCAAAATAAGTGAAATTTGATTTTCTTTCGCTACAAAACATTTTTATATGTTCGATGTATCTATGAGCCGTGCGTTTATCTCATCTACTGAAGAAGCTAAATTGTTTTGGATTTTTCAGACGCGTTTCATGTCAGTTCTTAATACAGCTAGAAGGTGTAGCTTTATGTTCAACCCAGTCCTAAAAATCCCATTCGAGGATTTGACGTTTTTCGAAAGCATTTATTATTCCACATTCATCATCTTTTAATTTTACTACTTTAATTGATTTCAAACATTTCGCATGTGTGCGAAAATTTACATATAAAATCTGTTCTGTAAACAATGAAACTAGCTATTCAAATAAAGCAGTAAAATTAAAAGATGATGAATGTAGTTAAAAACATATTAATTTGTTGATTTAGGTCCATAGAAATAAGTAATGTTCCTCACTATATCTGTTAATTGAATATTCCAATTTACTTTTTTTTCCATGTTTTACTTCTGTGGAGTAACTTTACTTATAATTCTTAATAGTACATAGCGTATGTGCTTGCAAATTATTGTTTTGACTCGGTGGAAGGTTGCTGCATGAGCCGAAGGCGCACTTACGTACAATATTTTACATGATGATGCTCGGTAAATGAGTTTTCCGAGTCGTTTGCAATTTACCGAGCAGAAACATGTGAATGATTTTACGTACTCACTTCTAATGGGGGAGGGGGAGTTCTGCAAAAGCGTACGAAAACGTACGAGGAGGGAGGGGTGTTCAAAAAATCGTAATTTTCGGCGTGTGGCCAAATATAGTCAATTTTGACGAAGATTCAAAATCCAGCTACTAATCCAATCTGGTGATTTTGGCGCCTGCGGATAAGGATAGTGAAACAATTTCTCATAATTCCATGTGAATTCAGCCCAAAATACTTTAGCAGATTCTGCATAAAAGAATTGTACTTCAAAAAAACATTCAGAAATGTTCAGAATTTGTTGCGCATAAATCAACGATGAAGAGTCATGCTATTATTATCGAATATCTACAGAATAATTCCAAGAATCAAGTGAGGGGACATCCATAAAGTAAGTACGCTTCATAAGAGGAGGGAGGTGTTACGAAAGCGTACGCTTCATTCATTTTCCAAATTTTCTCCATACATTTTTGCGTACGCAGAGGAAGGGGAGTCTAGAAATTATCATTTTTTGCGTAGGTACTTTATGGATGACCCCTAATGTAAAGCATGGGAATAAGTTGGATTAAGAATGAAAAAGTTTTCAGTGACGAGAATCGGTTGGGTGGTACGGGCTGTATGACAACAGGTGCCGATCTACTTGGAATGGAAAATGCATTAACAATTACCATGATTTATCAAATTGCTGGAAACATCTGATGCTCTAATTGTTGTGTGTAGCCCAAAATAATGGAAAAAAATCGAATTTTGTTTAAAATTTTTCGAAGACACAAGATTTTTTGGAGTCGCACATGACAGACATGACAGCCGCCAAAAGTTAGCCAACGAAAACTGGCCGCTACGGTTGAAATGTGTCGCCGTCGCCGCCTTATGGCTGAGTTTTTCCTCGTTTTTTTTTACACAATAATTTGACTTTCATAATCCAACAAATTCATCATTTTTGAATCACCAACTCACTAAATGCGTCGTGTGAGAGTTATTATTGGCCGACTTTACAAGCATGACTAAAAAAATTTCCTACTCTGTTTTCTAAGAGTTGTGAAGACTACAATCGTTCCAAATGAAGAAAAGGCACCTTTCGTACTTCCTTGAAGTCTTACTCGAAGCGACGCATGCGTTCAAGTGTTCATAGAACAAAAGCTGAATCGGCAAAATCTAATATAAAAGAAGAAAAACTACGAAAACGCATGAATTTGCGAAAAGTGTATACTTGGGTTTTGCTTAGTGGTAAGAAAATTTGTCAACTACATAACACTACAAAATAACCACGAGATTTTGAATAACTCGGTGAAAGATTTAAAGACATGTGGTGGTGATAGTGCTGAGCCACAGATGTCGCATGGCAAACATGTGATGAGCCATTCTGTCATACGATTTGACACCTGATTTGCTAGATTTCACACAAGTTCAGAGTTCGTTCTTTTCGTATTTGGACGCAGAACAGTAAAGTTGTTTCTTAAGAGTTAACTTGTTGCTCGTGATTGCTTGTCACTTTTGTTACAAGGCAAGGCCAGTTGGGCCATCGTGTGATTTGAATTGCATTTAGAAGCTCGTTGTTTCGGGGTAAGTTTTAATAACAACATCTAAGTTGTGTCGATAACAGCGTCTAGGTTTGGATATAAAGGCTTTTGATTTGGACGAATTTGTGGATGATCAGTTCTAGAAACAAATTTAAAGAGAATTGGATGGTTTCGTTTTGGGATTTGTGGACTCAGCACACGTTTGTCTCATCACCCAACATACAGATTAGCTTAGTCTGTTAGGGGTGATTAAGTGATAAAGTTGTGATTTTGAATAAAATATGCTCAGTGAATTTGCTAGTTATTTATATTTGGAGTTATAATTTGGGTTGAGGTTAGAAATTCGTTACAAGTGTCTTAACTTAATTTGAATTTTCTTTCTTATTCTCATTTTTATAGGTATAGCGGCCTAAAATACGATATTTTTATTCAAAATTAGTAATTATCACAGGCAGTTTGCTCCAACAGTTCAAAGTGTTTTCTGTTTTTTATTCGTCATAATAGTAAGAATTATTTTAATTATTTGTCGGTTAGAGCAATTTTTTAGACCCGTATGAAGTACGTAGGTCTGATGCGTTTACTACCACGTTTGTTACATTGCGAATTCGAACCCGGGAGTAAGGGGGAAACTTTTTTTGTTGCCTCCAGATGACAAA
>CM055403.1:60587417-60682091 GCA_029228625.1 Pseudolycoriella hygida | reverse complement strand
TTTTTGAGAAAATAAAAATTTCAAGGAAATCCCAAAATTACAGGAAAATATAAATTTCTAGAAAAATTTCAAATCATCAAAAAAATTAAAATTTGCAAAAGAATTAGACTCTCTAAGAAAATTGGAGTTTTATAAGATATGTGAATCCCCGAAATAATCGAACTTTCTGCAAAATTAAGCTTTTAGGAAAATTACAAAATTAAACAAAAAACTACATATGCAAGATAATTCAAATTGTAGAAGCAATTTCTAAATCCAACATTAAATAAAAAATAATGCGAAGAAACAAATATCGATCTATTCCGAAATTTGCTAACAACAGAGTCATCAAGCAAATGTGCAAAAATTTTAAGTCAGAGAACATTTGAATTTTACAAAAAAAATGCGGCAATAAACGAACTAAATGAAACTGCATTATCGATATACATTTAGCAAAAGCCAAAAGCGACAACACTAAAACTGGGTGTGGGTTTTAGATCTCAAAGAACTCGCAGAACCCACAAATCGCAAGTTTTGTATACCTTTTCATTTAGATCGATTGTAATTTCGAAAAATATTAGCGTCGCTAACGCGATTCTCTAGTTGAAAAAAAAATAATGCGCTAGTAACTGGCGCTAATAGCGATCGATAACTCTCGCTAATTTAATATCTTTTTTTAAATTGAAATCACATCAGCAAAATATTTGTCGATCAAAGTGAGGTGTCTCCGAATAGACAAACTATTAAGAAGATGCTATTATGCGTCTTAGTTATCAAAAATCCAGGCTCCCAATCACTTTAACAAAGCGATATGACTGAAACATCACTTTCAAAACCTCATGAACAAGAAAAGTCGTACCCTTCTTTAACTTGCAAAAAGAACGCTTGACTACTAATGAGTTGTGCGTCCTCTAGACAATGTTAAGCTTTGATTTTTATCTTCGCATTTGTGGAGTTGTAACGGCGCACGCTGTGCCGAAACTCGCTTTAACTGAAGTTTTTTCTAAATAAGTTTTTTCTCTTAATATGTTTTGTTAATCGCAGATACATCCTACTTTATTTCTGTTTTCATTTCCGACTTATCTGAAAATTGTATGGAAAACGCAAAGAAATTGTTTAGAGATGTTCATCTGCATAATTTTCTTTTATACTCGCGTTCTATCTCTATACAATTTCTTCGGAAAAACCTCATTTTCATGCAAGGGCTTACATTAGAAGGTTGCGCAGGTCTCTAGGGCGGCAACAAGAAAAATCTATACAATCGCCATCTGAAATATTAAAAAAAATAAATTCCAATGTCAGGTATAAAGTTGGCGAAACGACATCAACTATCATTTTTTCCGTATTCAACTTTAGTTTAATAGATCAACTCTTTTGTTATGGCGATCGAATAGACTTGTGCGTTGATCTACCTGATTCACCTTGCTTATTTTTGGCACAGTCTACAATGACGTTTGAAAACCTTATTTGCAAAAAAAAAAAATGCTACGTAATTCTGTTCAGACCACAGTGGGCTGAAATGCTACGAATTATATAATTGGGAGATTCTATTACAAGTGGGATGAAGTGTAATGAAGGCAACAAAGATTTCTAGAAAATTGAAGCAGATTTAAAATTTTCTTCTTTCAGTTATCAGTGACTGAAGTGAACGAAATTCGAGCATTTTTAATTTTTGAAGCGAAATTATGAGAGAAATGGTATTTCTGAAATTAAATCTGAAAGAAAATTTTTAACTCCACGACTGGGACCCGAACCCAGAATCTTCACCTTTCCGGGGTGCTGCTCTACCAATTGAGCTACCGTGGACATTTTCAATTCAGATCTAATTTCAAACCGTTGCTTACATACCAACACATGCATTTGTTGCCAAAGCTAACGCATTTCTTGTTCTCACGAACTACACGCGTTTTTTTTGCCACCTACAAATACCTGTGTCTGTTTATTCTCATAACTTGCATGTCCATTAATTTGTATTTGTACTTGAATGTCGACATCAATTCGATGTCATCTAATTGTACAGGGATACCGCTATCAACACATTGCTGCATTGATCGCATAGGACAATGAGAAGTATCTCAACAACAAAGCAAGTTGAATGATTTTTCATTTATCAGTGTTTGAAGTGAACGAAATTCGAGCAATCAATTGGTAGAGCAGCACCCCGGAAAGGTGAAGATTCTGGGTTCGGGTCCCAGTCGTGGAGTTAAAAATTTTCTTTCAGATTTAATTTCAGAAATACCATTTCTCTCATAATTTCGCTTCAAAAATATATAACAAAAGTAAAAAGCCTATGTGTCTGAACGACATTCAACCAGTTTTTATTTTTTTGCGCACAAAATAACTAAAATTGGATTTTAGCGAGCGCTAGTCACTACTAACGACGCTAGTGAGTAGCGGCAAATCACATAATTTTGCACGGTAACCTTAAATCAGACACAGAGCACATTTCCCCGGTCTTCTACAACATCATCAAGAACAACTCGAAATTTCCGATTATAAACCCTCCCGCACTAACTTTGTGTATAAGCCCACCAACATCAGATGTTTTGATAACGAATGACACAAAAAATGTCAACAATAATATTAGCAATATTAGCAGGTATAATCTGCGGAACAGGAAAATCTTTTAATTTATTAGAAAGTGTTGCAATATTGAAAATTTCGTAAGTCTTAAGAGAAGTGTAACGTTAAAAAATTACCGCCTTCTTATTGTAAAATTTTTATTGCTATAGCCATGATTATGGTCTGTAAGACTACTGAAAGCTAATTCGTATGAGAAGTGGTTTATCTTTTGGTTCACAACTCAAGCAACACAACATTGCGTAATTTATTGCTTCAGAACCAGCAAAACAACATTAAGTCCCTGACTATACTAAAAGGAATGTTTCTACACCTGTAGTTTTATATAATGCATATAATATGCTTCCCTTTTCCCTTTGATTAAGTGCACTTAATATCATGTGACTTTATAGTGTTGGCTTAGTATACCGTTTTGGTCTCTGAATGTTGCCATAACGTTACATAATTTCATATAAAAATCAATTTTTCGTAAGCATAACGAAGCTAAACAAACATGTCGCATATGTCATTTTGAATGAATATTTATGGCAAATGTCTTTTTCATGTCCCTTTACGTAAATCAAAAACTGTGCTGATTCACAGATTGTGTTGGAATATCCTAGAGTGCAAAAATCCTGATTTAAATTAAAGTGTGACATTCGGTAAAGTATCGTAGCATAAACAAAATAAAACATAGAAGGGACCCGTACGTATCAGAATAGATGTGGCAAACAGAGTTGATGTTACGAAAAGACTGGAACGTATTTAAGTAAATGTTGCGTTCACATTAGACTGTATTGGAAATTGCCCGTAGGGCAATTTTGAAAAACCCGTCCTAAGTAACGGTGTAAAAAAATTCTCCGAACGCACAAAATTGACCTCCAAATAGAGAAAAATGTTCTCCTCAATTTTGTCTACAACATAGTAAAAACTATTTTTTGGGCTAGGGCCGGCCTAGGGCCTTAAGTAGAGGCCTCTGAGACATACTTCCATAGACAAAAATGTTTCCCTCAATTTGCTCTGCAAAATAACAAAAACCATTTTTTTATGTTAGGGCTGACCTTAGGACTGACATGAGGCCCACTTGAGCCCTAAGCACGGGCAAAAATTCATACATAAATTGTCGGCCGTGCCGAGATCTTTCAAACAAAAAAAAGTTTTTGGAAATCGGAAGAGATTTACTCGAGTTATGTACAAAAAACACGTAGGGCCCTAACAAAGACTCTTTTTTAGTGCCCTAGGCACAAATCAAAAAATGTTTCTTCCACAAATTGTCGGTCATGCCTAGATCTTTCAAACAAAAAAAAATTGAAAATCGGTAAAGATTTACTCGAGTTATGTGCAAAAGACCAAAAACCACTTAAACGGCCCTAGCTCGACGGCCCTTAGGCCGACAGTGCCTAGATTCAATACCATAAAATATTTTTCGATTACCTTTCAGGAAAAAAAAAGTTTTTGAAGATTTACTCAAGTTATCGTGTTGACAGACAGACAGACAGACAGACAGACCGACAGACCAACAGACAGACCGACAGACAGACCGACAGACAGACCGACAGAAAGACCGACAGACCGACAGACCGACATTGTTTTTTTCGCTGATTTGTCATCTGGAGGCAATGAAAAAACGTTCCCCCTTACTCCCGGGTTCGAATTCGCAATGTAACAAACGTGGTAGTAAACGCATCAGACCTACGTACTTCGTACGGGTCTAAAAAACCGACAAAAACAGTTTCTGTAGGTTCTTTCATGTTTGGCGCATTAAATGTGTACTGGCTTCGAAAGTCATTCAACTAGATTCTCATTTGTTGTTGTTGTTTATTTGCCGTGAAACTAAATATATTTTCCCAAACCTATTGCCGAAAAGCAAATCAAAACACTCAACTAGATTCAACCAGTAAATGGTCATCTTATCTCACACACTTTGTTGTGTCACTGAGTGATCACTGTGTAAATTTTAATTACACCTTCTACACAAAATAACTCTTTAAATTTTTACATTTGCTAGTCGTAGTACATCTCACAAGCGTGTGAAGTTCTTTTATCTAAAATTATTACCAAAATATACTTACAACAATGACATTGATAACTGATATATTGCAATATATCATTGTTTCATAGTCGATGTGATTTGGATAGTTTAAGATGCATAATTTTCAAAATTTCTTTTTTTAGCAATATTATCGAACCCGAATAGTAAACCCGATAAAAGGTACACCCGAAACTCTCCCAATCGGAAATTTTAAAACCTAAAATCCGACCGACCGGGATTTTCTAAACCCGAAAGCCCGAAACCCAAACCACTGAAAAGTAGTTCGGGTTCGGGTCGGGCCGGGTTCGGGTGGTTTTTTTTCCAAATTTCGGGCAACCCGCTCACCTCTAATTCAGAGTACTTTTGACTGGTTCGTTTGTGTTGTAGACGTAGCTACTGGTGTGAACCATGGCGCCTACTTCTATGGGACCATCCATAAATTACGTACGCTTTTTTCAGTGCTGCCATCAGATTTAAATCATCAATAACTTGAAAAATATTTACTTTTGAGACGTCAAATGTATGGCCGACCCCCCCATAATACCCCCCTAAAGTCGTGAGCTGATAAGTAACCATTCCACGGTGGAATGCTTCGAGGTTACTCATGACTAAATGACTTTGATTTGGTCGATTGAGCTTTCCATTAGAATAGTCGAGTTGGCAAGGAACGACAGGGGTAGGACGGTAGTTGGACCAGAGCCTGCTGCAGACCTTTCCCTTGGCCTGATGGGATCCCTTATTAGGGAAGAGGCAGAAAGTAAGCACCGAATAGGGTGGTATGGCTTAACCTGACCTGAACCCGAACTGAAAAAACCTGATTTAATTCAGGTCAGGTTCAAGTTCAACCTGATTGAAGCTGAACCTGCAATTTATAACTTCAGGTGCGGAAAATACAGCTCAGGTTCAGGTTCAGATCAGGTCAACCTGAACAGGTTTGCTTTAAAGACAAAAAAACGTGAGGTTTTTCGAACAAACCTGTCAGGTTGACCTGACCTGAACCTGAACCTGACCTGTATTTGGCGAACCTGAAGTTTAACTTTCAGGTCAGGCTTAATCAGGTTGAACCTGAAATTTGAAAAATCAGGTTCAGGTTGACTTCATGTTCAGGTCAACCTGAAAAAAACAGGTCAGACCTGACCTGTTCTGAGCCTTAATTCCACGGTTGCTCTAGTGCAGAAAACTATGGTACTTCCTTGTCTCTCCACGCATTAGGTCTCAAGAGCCTTCGCTTCCCATTTCGCTACGATCTCCGCTTGGAAGATAGTAGTGCTCACTCCTAGAGAAATGTAAATGTCACAGTCCCACGACTCCTACTAAGGAGTATATTATTATGTATATTATACAGTCACTCTTCTTTCTACAGTGGCCTTCTTGGGGAATAGACTGGTTTTTTTGCAAGTTGTCGAAAAGTTTTATTTAGTCACAAACTATTGTATAGGTGAGAAAAGCTTAAATTATTTTTTTCAGAATTTTTGGACGCATTTTTCCGGGCCGTAAAAATCATCAAAGTTTGTATGGGAAAAACCAATTTTGAATGGAGAAGTATGTAGAAGAAAATTTCCTCATACAAACTTCTGCCGGCCGCGTATAAATTGGCAAAATTCTACTTGTGTACCGAGGTGCACACAACATTTTGTGTACTTCTATAGCACAAAAGAAAAAATATAAACAAAAATGCATCTTTTTCTACTGCATACTTAATTGCAAACTACAAAGTATATATGAAAGTCCATTGTAGACCTACGCCGGCAAAATAGCACTTTCAAGTACTCCTTCTTGGACTACAAAGTGTCGTATTGTGTTATGTAAGCACACAAAAATAATTTAAGCTTTTTTCACCCAATAATATTTTGCGAATACTTTAACTGGAACTTTTCGACAAAAAAATTTTTCATTCAAAAAAACCACTCCACACGGAAGCCGCAAAGCTCATGGAGAGACGATCAAAGAAGACTGCCAGTTGATCTGAGAAAGTAGGTGCGAAAGCACAGCCCCTCCCTGAAGTAATGCTGTGAGGCGGTTCCGGAGAGAAGAGAGCATGGAGAGTAACGAAAGAGGTTTTAGTTGGTAGGTCATTGAATAATGGAATCCAACACTACCTTGGTCCAGGGAGACCGGGTGTCTATGAAGATTTCCTCACCCTTATAAAAAAAGGGGACTTCGTATGACCTCCGTCGCAACTTTATCTCGAAATTTTTTTCAAAGCGAAGAGCTGAAGGCATGACATCTCGTGGCATTTCTACCTTTCGGGACCAGTCTCCCGCGATCCAGTGTCTACACTTGTATAGCCTAGTAGTTAGTAGCATTTTCGCCTCCTGTGAGTGTTGAAGCTATTGCTTTATATACGTAAAGACGCGGCATACCTACTTTAAAACTACGCCCAGGTCCTCTTTCCAGGCGTACACAAAGCTGCAGCACGGGATTGACCTCAATTCTTATCGAATGCGTTTCGATATTGTCACAATATCTTCGGTGCCTTTTTGGTCTTTTCCTCAATATTACCAAAATTATCACAAGGTATTTTACGGGAATATGATATTCTACCTCTGTTAGTGTAACTTCCATTTGTTAAAAGACATTCATAGTGTTTCACCCGCTCACGTTCCTTTGCGGATTTGACTACTAAACATATTTATCGTTCTACAGCAACTTCATAAAATTCCGACTACTCTCTCATTTCGCTTTAAAAAATTATTGAAATTACTTAATCCTTTATGACAAAACGTCAATTGAAACTCATTAAATATTAATTACAAATTACGAACGCCCACGTTTAACTTAATGTGCATTATTTGCCTTAAAATTCGAATGTATTGTGAACATACATTATACGTTCAATATAACGCAACGGCAATCGCTACGAACATCTCATCATCCATTAATCGTCCAATCTCGACGCTGAAATATACATAAAATTATGTTTTTCGATGGAGCAGACGGACTGAAAAATAAATTGCATTACGAGTAAATTATAATGTCTGCCTTTCATAGGTTATTTTAAATTATGCTTTTTTCTTCCCGTAACCGATAATTAAAAAAAAGGTAATAATTTCAGACTAAAGAATTAAAATTATGATTTACAATTGTATGGTCCAATAAGAGTAAAAAGTTTTTCATATTTTCATCCCGCATAAAATGGTTGCAAAGTATTTACTCTAGATATCTAGATTGTCTTCGCAAGTTGGTAAGAGCCAGGTCTTGACCATGGCTTTTGAGTGGTAGTGAGATTCTAACTTTTCCCCATGCAGTGGATGTAGAAGAATGAGAAGTTACCATATGGCTCATTCTTATTGTGATAATATGAGCTCAATTATTTGTTTTTAAACAACTAAACCACTCATTAAAATATCACACAAAATACGGGCTCGTTCATAATAGAACGTGTAGGTTAATCACATCGTTGGTAGTAGAAGAAAAAATCAAGTGAATGGGTCCAATTATAGTTTATTACAACTAGAGGCGAGGGGGTGTCAAGACTCGAGCCGAGACGGATTCTGGAAAAACGGAGAACCCGTGACCCGAACCCAATCTAACCTTTTATTGATATAATTTGAGGTGTACGGGTCATTCTTTGTGAAATCACCCAAACTCAAAATGACGCGTTCGAGGAACCTAATGAAATTGTGACTGGTGGTAGGGCTAATTGATATAAGAAAATTGTGGAAGACACTTTTCCGGGGAGAGTCCTAGTTTAGCTGGCACGACTACTCAAAAATGTACTAAAATCGTTTACAGTCATTTCTTTAAGATTCTATGCCTTTTTACGGATAAATCCGATTAAAGTGACTATGGCTGATTTAGACAGACGTTAGATGAAGCTTTTAGGTAAAAACGAGATCGATTCGAAAAAGTCAATTTTCTGGCCTCCGCAGGCCTTCAAATTGAAAAATTTGAGTTTTCGAGATGAGTACCTTCTTGATTTTTACTTTTACATCCAAAAAAAATTTACTTTATCAAGAAAAAAAATCAAAAATGAACATTTTCACCCATTTTTAATTTTTTTTCTCGATAAAGAGGAAACTCCCCACCGTAATTTTTTCAGGGTATGTGAGAAATGAAGTAAAGTTTTTTTTTTATGTATTCGTCATGAGTTGACTACTCAGATTTCAAGGATATAAAAGCAGGAGTACCACAAGGCAGTGTGCTGGGCCCAATTTTATATCTTCTATTTACCAGCGATGTTCCCCAAACGCCAAATATTTAGGGAATGCAATTTCCCGGAATTTTTTGAATCCCGGGAAACGGGAAATGAAAAAAATTTCCCGGGAAATTCAAATTTCGTTTTTAGCTATTGTAACTTAAAAAGACCCACAATTTTTATTGATAAAATGATAGAATGTCAAAGGGCCTATGGGGGTTAGCATGGGAAAAGTGCCCTCGCACGGAATAAGGCATATACGGGTTGATTCTCGTTAATTCGTACCATGTATTTACCACTAAAGACCCATATACGAATTAACGAGAATCAACCCGTAATACATCATTCGAAGCGTCTTGGCCTACTTTTGGCTACTTTTGGTAGAATATGAAACTCCAAAATGGAGTTATAGTAGAGTTATTGATGAAAATGCGAAAATGGAGTTATGGCTTTTTCTCATAAGGGTGCTTACGTAAAATTCTGAAAAAATTCTCAAAAATCTCTATAGTGAGAGTAACATCTGTGATTTTTTTCAGAATTTTTGGAAGGGGTTTTAGGGATGAAAAAATTCATAGAAAAATTCAATGAATTTTTTCTTAGTGTTAGAGGTCGACGACTAACTCAGTTTTTCCACTATATATTCCCTTAGAGATGTATATTGTGTACTTTTTTTTTCAGAATTTTAAAAATTGTATTTCACCCCAAAAAGATGTTTGAATTTTTGTATGAATTTTTTCACCCTAAAAAAGGAAATTCGAATAGGCAGGCAGGTGTCATGTTGAACACCTTTCATTTGGCATAAGCACAATCTTAGAACCAGCTTGCCTTCCCATAGCCCCCATACAGATGTTGAATTCTTTGAGCTAGAACTCATGGAGGCACGCTGGTGCCAATTTGATGATTACCGTAAATGTTGTCTTATATTATTACCTTCCATTCGGCATAAGCAGAATCTTAGCACCAGCCTGCCTTCCCATAGCCTCCGAAGCGGAATCCATAGTGTCAGGAGTCAGCGTAAAGCGCAATTTTTTGAATAAAAGAAAACAAAAAATGAAATTCGATTTCCCGGGAAATAAAAATTCATTTCCCGGGAAACGGGATTGGTTCGTCCCGGGATTTCCCGGGAAAATTTTTCCCGGGTACAATCCCTACAAATATTATGACAGCCACTGTTGCGGATGATACAGCCACAGCAAAAACGGACGCCATATTGCAAGTATCCGATGATGCCGTCAAAAGCTGGACTATGAATTCAAGAATTGACTTGAAGAATTCATTGTATAATTTGTGCGATAAATATTTGGATTCGAAATTTATACGATACGTCATTACCACAGATATGAATCAATTTTTGCATTGGTTCCATTTGAATTGCGTGAAAGATCCAACATCAAAGAAACACTTCATTTGTTCTTCTTGCTATTCTTAGTGATTAATTCCTCAATTATTTGAATTATAAAGGATTTTTTTAATTGTTATTTTTCTCATAAATCTTGTCTGCAAATAGCGCCCAAGAAATATTATTGGCAGGCGCCTGCGAAAAACATCTCCCATCAGTTGATGCTTACATACAAATAGAAGTAGATAAATTTGTAATTGACTCAACAAAATTCTCAACAATGAGCTATTGCATATGTGCACTATTAGACATTGTGTGTGTTTCCACAGTTGCCATATTTGTTGACTTACAATTACAATTTTTCTATGTTTCTGTGTCAAACTAGCTGAAACGTAACGTGAGCAAATCACAGATACATCAATTGTATTGGGAATACAAGAAACGATTTTCTCCCAATATGCCCTAGCTAAATTAACTTTTATTTTATACTCATTGTGATCAATTAAGTAACACTAACATCGACAAATAAGAGAAATTTATTCAAAACAATAAATTTAATAAATTATTTATAGTCGTAAGAGTACAAATATAATTATAATTTATTGTATATCGAAATGTCGTCTCAAAATGCAGTCTACAAAAATTAATCATAACTGCTACGGATACATTATTATTGCATACGTTTAAGCGTTGCATATGTTCAATGGTCAGACCTATACGATGTAACAGTGCGTATGAGTTTGCCCTTTTTGCGGTTTTGACCAATAATTTTGCATCGACGAAATTGTAAGTGAAATAAAATGTATGAAAGGATGAGTTAATTTTATGGTACGTATGGTACGAAAAGTGTTAGGGGAACGTCGCAAAAATTTGAACTGTCAAATTTGCGATGTTTTTTCAGAACAGAATCCTGCGTAAATAAAAAACTATTCAAAATTATAGTTCATACATGTACTGTGAGAGGATGACTCTTACCCAAATAATAGATGAACCAGAATTGAAGGTACAAATTTGCTCTGAAATAACATCGCAAATTTGACAGTTCACATTTTTGCAATGTGCTCTTAAGTGAAACTCTTAATTTAAGCGCAAAGATATAACATTAACCGGTGTATTCACCTGCAGGAGCGACTGGAAAACAAAATTTCAATGATTAGATGAGTCAAGATTATCCGAATCTTGAGAACTTAAGAAAGTTCATGAGATGCGAGAAAAGTGTTGAGATTATCTCAAGAAGATCTTCGATTTTTGGATTACATAACCTATAATTCCTACAACAACCCACGGAAATAGGTCACTTCCAGGACACGTTGATGTTTACGCCTTATGGCTGCAGGATCAGCTATTTCGCGTTCACTCCAACTTTAAACGTAGTTCAGCTTAGGGCGATCGAATCGACTAGTGATTTTTGGTGCCTGTAAAACGTCAACCGAACATTTATTTTCAATTTTCATCTTTAACTCTCAGCGCGTAGAATCTTCAAACAAATCAATAAAATCTCAGATATCTCCCGGTGAAGCTTGAGGTCTCTCGCCAAACGATCCACTGGTAGCGTAAGTATCCGTTAAATACTCAATAAAAGTCACTTTTAGACTCACATGCCAAATCAAGTCTAGACCCATGCGCCTGTCAAAAAATCTCAGTGGCGACGAAAAAAGTTTTTGCTTTTTCCCAGCGAGCGGCAGTGAAAATCGGCGCAAAGGAGTCTAAAGAAGCATTACAGCGCCGGCGCCAGCAGTTCACTTTTTTAACTCTATTTTCAGCGGCGTTTTCGCCAGTCAAGACAAAATATCTGGTAAAACTTTTCCGAAAATTCTTTTAAGTTCACCAAAATATGCTAAAGATTTCCAAATATTAGATTCTCTGTCACTTTTAAATGACTTTGAGGAGTACGAAAATACAGCTAAGTACCGTCGTGTGCTTATAAATTTACTTGTTATCAAGTTTCAGCTGTTTTCAAGTTTTTCCATACAAAAAATATACTGAAAACAGAGATAATGTCGATAATGTTGAAAACAGCATAACAAGTAAATTTAAAAGCACATGTTTGTATTTGTGTAATTCTATGCTGCAAGTGTAACGTTGAGAACGCACTTTTCACTGTCTTCCGAGAGTAACGGGGATGTTCGCGCCAGCGCGATTCACAATAGAACATTTTCCTTATACGAAATGTCATATTGTGAATGACGCTGGGCGGTTCCACATTTAATGTATGGGCGCGAAATTCCTAGCAGCCCTTCTGAGCAAGGTACATACTTAAAATGTTCTGAAAAGT
The DNA here is from genome assembly GCA_029228625.1 of Pseudolycoriella hygida. Classification (NCBI taxonomy): domain Eukaryota; kingdom Metazoa; phylum Arthropoda; class Insecta; order Diptera; family Sciaridae; genus Pseudolycoriella; species Pseudolycoriella hygida. Next base: position 60,669,769 of record CM055403.1, on the reverse strand, counting down.
TGTTGGCGATATATGATTTAGTAGGAAAGTTCATTTCTGTCTTCTATACTTCCTGAGATAATGCGCTCCCAACGTTACAATTAGGGGATAAAAATACCCATTCATAATTTCTGTGATATTCGCGGCTGCGACTCAAAATGCACGAAAAGCGCCAATATATCGCAGCAAGAAATATTTTCGCGATTTGATGCACATGAGTCGAAAAGAGATGAATCAAGTCATGTATTGTCGCATTTTGAGCACTGTTAGTGGGATGCACAATATGCCAATCCAATTTGTGAAGGTTGCGTGTTCAGGTCACGTCGGGGTCACCAATTTGCGGAGAAGAGAAAAGAGATGTTTTCTGTTTGAATCCATCTTCGTTTATTCGTAACTCCGTTATATACAATATTCCGGTGACATGAAATGTCACACAACTAATCAGAATAATTCACAATAATATTCAATGTCAAAATCACAATGATATTTTACATTCACAATTCGAATGAGTGAATTTAATGATGCGCAATTCGAGCGATTTATGAAATGTGAACAGATAGATGTGGAGACGCCACAAATTCATCCCACAAAATTCCCGTACATACCAGCCACACGTACGCCATGCATGCGAGGCAAGGGATAAGGGGCCGTTCATAAATTACGTAACGCTAAAATTGACATTTTCTTACTCCCCCCCCCCTTCCCCCCTGTAACATTTATTTGTTCAAGTTTGACAAAATTTTGTTCGAACCGTAACGCTTGCCTCATACCCCCCCCCCCTCCCCCCCTCTTGCGTTACGTAATTTATGAACGACCTACACATGTGTACGCACGCTGCATAAATTTGGTATCGCATATGTTTCGTTCACGATATTACAACTGTAAATTTAATGGGGTGAATTTTTTTGGTATCTCAAAAAAGCTGAAAGTTATAAATACTTAGCTGTAGGAAACACATTTTGCCATTCGTTTGTTTTGACATTAATAACATTGCACGCGAAAGAAATGTAAAGATGTCAATTGAAAGCTCTAAGTAGGATGATTTTTTTTGTCGAACTGATGAAGATGAATTCTTATAGAACTACCCTTATAGGTCGTTGAAACTCTGGTGATTTTTACAGATCTATACGTACGAGTCCCCATGTATCTTTTAGCACAATGAATGTATTTTAAAATTTATTATTATTTTATAAGTAGATGCACATATAAAGAGCACCTTCTCGATAATGCGTAGTACCATAGGTATACTTTTAAACATGAATTAATATTGAGAAAATCATTGATTTTTGTTTGTTCCTTTTTAAATGTATAAAATCGTATAATGTTGTTGAATGTGCATGCCATTAATTTATTATACATTTTGCATTTTAAATCTCAATAATATAAAACGTGATTATTAATTACCCTTAGGCTAATACATCGGGATAAGATGAAGTCACGTTTAATTAATAATCGTCTTTGCAATAAAAAACTATAACTTTGTAATATACAAAATTTATTAGCAATTATTTTTTATTAATAAAATGATTTTCGATTTTATATTATTCGCAGATGATTGCTAACTTTTGTAACAGCGTCTTGTTCTGTTATTGTTGCTATTTTCATATTCGTATACTAAACAATTATTCGTTTCAGATTCATTTAAATAATAAAGTCTATACGTTCTTTTGAAGTTCCTTACGATCAAGTTTATTAAGTTTGTTTCAATGTAACGGAAACTCATTTGTCTTATTAATTTCGAAAAATAAAATTATTACTCGGTTCTGCATTTAATTTGACTGGAAATTGCTTAGCGACATCATGCACATGATTTGAGTTATTAGGTTTCCATACAAATATTACCTAATATTTTTCGAAGTTCGCATGATTGGAATCCACCTGGACAAAACACATAAAGAAATTGTTCTGACCTTTCCAAGAATGTTCCAACATTCGCAAATATTCCATTGACCTTCTTATTGGATTCAAACTCACAGATGACTGACAAATTTTCAAACGTCCGTCGCAAGAGATGAAGATGAATGCATCATGGGCGCACGGCAGCGATGCGCTCGTGACGCAAGTCCCCATACGAACAAAAAGTTCAGAAAATTTTTTTTCATAGACTTCGGAACCATATACAGCTAAGTTTTCACTTTTTTCCTTGCGTCGTACCCCCATGAAACCAAGTTTTTCGGATTCTTCGTGAAATTTTGATTGAAATCGACATTTTACTCATTAAAATCGGTCCAGTGGATCCAAAGATATGACCTTTAGAAAATCGTCATTTTTCATACTAAATGCGCTGCTTCATACAAGCCAGCCAAAGAAAATGAATTATATCCTACGTTAGTTAGTGGGTTAGTTAGTTAGTTCCAGAGCCAAAATTACATTTTTTTTTTTTGAGTTGGAGATAGATGTTTGGTGTCAAAGGAAAAATTGTTGGGTTGGGTGTGTAGTGTGTCATGGTGACCAACAAAATTGCCGACTGTGGTATGGGACGGATTTAGGGGCGAAATTGATTTTTTTTTATTCTTAGATGTTTCGTGTCAAAGGACATTTTTTTTCGGCAAAAATTTTTTTCGTCGGAAATTTTCGCTAAAAATTTTTTTTCGCCGAAATTTTTTTCGCCGGAAAGTTTTCGCCGAAAGGTTTTTTTATGCGAAAATGTTTTTTCTGCTAAAATATTTTTCGCTCTGAAAATTTTTTTTAGCTGAAACATTTTTTTCGCTGAAAATTTTTTTCGCGGAAAGTTTTTTTGGTCGAAATTTTTTTCGCCGGAGTTTTTTTTGGTCGGGGAGTTTTGTCCGCCGGATTTTTTTTTCACCGGAAATTTTCTTCGCTGAAAATTTGTTTTCGCCGAAAATTTTTTTTCTCTGAATTTTTTTTTTTTGTCAGAAATTTTTTTTTCGACAGAAACTATAACATTGGGTGGTCCGGCATTTGTGACGCATTTCTTTAATCGAAAATGAAAATATTTCAAAATAAAGTTTGCGTTCCGAAGTTGTAAGCGTCACCCAAATTGATATCAGTTGTTTTGGAAGAAGAGACGAGGACTTGCGTCACGTTTCCCTTTTAAAAAGGGTTTTTGTTGTGATTATGAATCATTACGTAATAAAATTTGACTAAATTAGTGAGTACGTCTTCCAATGACGTACTGTCAATATAGACTGGCAGTCTTTGACAAAAAATTCACACAAATTGAAACAAAAGTGAAATGAGAAATGTTTAGTAGTGTTGGTAAATTACGTAAGATTTATGTGGATAACGTATCTACTGCAGAACAAATCAGCGTGATTTGTGTATGTGTTGGTGAGCGATGTGCATTCAGGTGATGGTTACGTAAATCCAGTCTATAAATTATTATGTCATCGTTTGATTAGAAATTGCCGAAAAGGCAATTAATGAAGAGTCCTTCCCATACGACGCGAAAATGTTTCTACCAATTTTTTATACAACGAACATAGCAAAACAAATTTTGGGTTAGGGTCGATCCGAGGGCCGACTTGTGTAAAATATATGAGAAGACGCCAATTACTCATACTTCCAAGGCCAAGAAAGCTACTCTCAATTTTCTCTACTACGTAGCAAAAAAAATGCATATCATGCATTGATCACCAGGAAACGGAAACAGTCCTTTTTATGGTCAGATGTACTTCCAGACATTTTTTTTAAAGCGGGAAATATATCGTTAGAAAAGCTACCTAATGTGGTCATTAATTAACTTTTGTTTTGTGTTGGTCATCAAAAATCATTTTTCGGCCATCGTCATCATCATCAAACTTTATAGACCATTATATACTTTCCGGTGTGATGTCTAAATGACACAACCCTAGAAAGGTTTACACCCCCTACATGCCCTCCTATCGCCCGCCAAGGAGATGGTTTGTACGCACAGAGAAAGTCTACTAACTTCTAAATCTGACTTAATTGAATCTATAAACCTTCTCCTTGGTCTACCCCTCGGCTTAACACTCGGGACCTGTGCATCCATGATCATTTTTGGTAGCCTGTCATTACTCATACTTTGAACCAGCGCAGACGACTAGCCCTTGCCTCCTCTTCCACTGAAGAAACCCCCAAGTTTTCCCTAATGTCGCCGTTCCTAATGTGATTTTTTGGTGGTTTCCTGAGATCCACATCTTTCATTTGTTCGAGGTGTATATAAGGCCGCATAATAGAGATGATTACTCACTCAATATGTGACCACGCTGATATACACATGATCTTGCGACAAAGGTGTACTGAAGAGGCGTAAACGTCCCAATCAGCCAAACTTTTTGTCGTAGATTGTTAAAATATAGAATGGATAGAAACATGACTGCTATGAAAGCGACGAATCTATGCCACATTTCTAAATTGACGCTAAATTTTGATCTATTTCTGATAAAGTCGCCCAAAATATTTTTTAAAAAAAACTTTGACACTCAGAATTTAACGTAGGTGACGTAGACAGACTAGACGGAACAAGCATTCCATGTAATGCGCTTCCGCTACTTAAAAAACACAAGAAAACGTGACGTTTGATACTTGAACGAAGCGTTATAAAAGCAGGCTAAGCCACAAATGTCAAAATTACCTTGCATTCCTTTCTTTCATTAGATTCAAGAATTACGAAAAATGAGATGCAAGATAATTTTGACATTTGTGGCTTAGCCTGCTTTTGTAACACTTTGTTCATCTTTAGTTAAATAACGATGACGTATGTAGCATATAGCATATGAGTGTCCGTAAAGTTGATTTCACTCATACCTCCACGTTATTGAACACACTCTCTCTAAACTCGAAGTAAACGTTCAATAAGGACTAGAGACTCTTTTCAAAATTCATTACACTCTATTAACTTTTAAGAAAAAGAGATTGAAGAAAAATACAACTAACAGCTATAAAGAACCACAAAACAAACACTGGATTTTGCTGTTACGTATAGTACGGTGAGATTCTTCGTTTTACTTCATTTTATCATTTTTGATTTTCCGTCAATGAATGTCTACAACGTTATTTATATCGACAAAATTGAAGTATTGTTTTTGTTTGCTTATGCTTTTTCGCGTCTAACAATTGAACCGTAAAGCTGGGGGGAAAAATCAGATTTGATCATAGAGAGTCGTTTAGTGAGGAAAAGCAACAACGATAAGAACAGAAAACTCTTTGTTGTGGACCAGTTCTTTTGTTTCTTTTAAAACTGTTGGAAATTATGGGAATTATCTGAAATTTAAGGAAATGCATTCAAGTCGGAAAAGAGGAATTTTAACTCAAAACAAAAGGAGTTATTTTAACTTGTTGGTCATCGAATATTTTAATTCGACTTGATTGGTGGAGGCATTTAGAAGACTCTATTGTAGCAACTATGATAGTTAGTTAAGTTTATTGGTTCTCCATTGTTACATAAATATTATTTATAAATCAATGAATCTTGCAACTAAGTCTCATGGCCGGGCCTCTTTTGCAACCAAATAATTACAATTCTTTGAAAAATTTTAGCATCTTGTTGATTTTGATGTTTTCTAAGTTTCCAACTGTTACCGCCTGCACGTTGAAGTGCTTAGTTCTCAGTCTCGCTACAGACGGGCAGGATGTCATAAGATGTAGTGGAGTGTCGACTTCTTCTTGACTTCTTTTACACATGTCTATGTCAGTGATGCCCATTTTGTGCAGGTGTCCATTTAGTGTCCAGTGTCCTGTGATGACGCCAATAAGTGCCTTACGTCCTCTCTGGGTCTACTTAGCTCGTACTTGGAATTCCATTTACTACGGCCATCAATAATGGTTCTGCTGTGCTTGCAATACGGCAAGTTTCTCCAGAGAAGATCGTGTTTATTCTTGAAGACTTCTCTTATCAAGTTTCTTTGAGTGCTGTAAGACAGCCCTAAAGAGGGATTTGGCCCGTGAAAAAGGGTTTTGCAGCCTAATTTAGCGAGTTGATCAGCTGCCTCGTTTCCTTCAATGCCGCAATGTCCTGGTACCTAGATCATGTTCACCTTATATTTAATTGATAGTGCGTCTAGCATTTGATAGCATTCTGCCGATATATTAGACGTGAAGCAGTACCCTCTCATTGCTTTAAGACTGGACTGACTGTCCGAGTTTATGTTTATAACTTTCCCTCGGGTCTTGCTTATCGTAAGGATTTTGCATGCTTCACTTATAGCGCATGTTTCAGCTTGCTTAATTGTCGCATATCTGTCTAGTGGAGTAAATCCCTATTCCACTCCATTGTTCATTTTCGAACCATCTGTATATATGTTGAAATCTGCATCTTCGAGGATGTTACTTCCTTGAAGAATTTCTTCATGTGGTATGATAACCTTAAATTTCTTATTAAAGAAGTATTATTTCCATTTTATTCAATTCATTCTACAATAAAGAAGTATATGGGGGTGCATTTATCCGTATGCATTAAGATTTCAGGGATTACTTTTGAGTTCTTGATCAGAATCTTCGCATGACAATACTCTGAATTTTGCCAGCAGTTAACATTGGCCAGTCTTATAGCCGTGGTTAGGGCTTCTTGCTTTCAGTATAGATCCACTGGAAGAGTATCTGTAAGAATTTCTAGTGCTCTTGTCGGAGTTGATTTCATGGTTCCTGTAATCCCCAACAGGATGATCCTTTGGACGTGTTCCATTTCGGATTTATTCTTCTTCACTTTTAACCTATGGTACCATAAGTGGCTTCCATAAAACAATAATAATAATCTGCCTTACAACCCATGAAGGGTTAGAGGCTAGATCATTATTTATTAGTTTCGCTGTTTGTGGTTCTATTTTTTGAGATCCATTCATTACCGGAAAGTTTTACTGTGTCAGTGGTAAGCTGTGCGACGAACCCAGTGCCATCTATGAGATGTAACGAGGAGCGAAACTAGTAGGAGTAGAATACCGGTTCTCCCAACAATGCCTTTTCCGGTAAGCCGTACGCTGACACTACACTCAACTTCACTTGACTTGAACGATTCAATCAGCTTTGTTTTGTTTACAAATCTAACAATCGGTACAAATCCGTCTGTGGTTGAGTTTCGAACCAACGCACTGGCAACTCAATCTTGTAGTAGCAAGCAGACGTGTTAACCACTACGCTATCGAGTTGTTCTCCATAAAACAATATCGGTCTGATAATCGCAGTGTATAGCCAGTGGACTACTTTAGGTCTAAAGCCCCAAGTCTTACCAAAAGCTACTCTTCATTGCCAGAATATTTTCGTGGCTTTCTTTACTCTTTCTTCAATATGTCTAGTAAAGTTCAGCTTTTTATCAAGTATGATTCCCAAGAATTTTGCTTCATCAGATAACTTCAGCTGTATACCGTTTAGCTTCGGTCCTTTATAACCCGATAATTTCTTCTTGTTGGAGAAGAGTACCAATTTCGTTTTGCTTGGGTTCACAGTAAATCCATTTTCAGTGCACCATTTCCCTACGATGGTTAGAGCGGAGTTCATTACTGAGCTCAACGTACTTCCGAATTTACTTATGATTAAGATCAATAATCGTCAGCAAATCCTTCTGCGTTATAGTTGTTATCATTTAGTTGCCCTAGGAGACCGTCTATCACCATAATCCAGAGAATAGGCGACAGGACACCTCCCTGTGGGCAACCTTTAACTGCAACTCCTTTTTTACTCGAGTTGATAAAGCTGGCTTTGATTAATCTGCTGTTCAGCATCGATTCAATCCACTTGATTACAGCGCCGTCGACATTAAAGTGCTTTGCAGCTTTTCTGATAGATTCATAGCTAATTTGATTTTGATTTTTCAGGCATGTTGATGTGGAGTGGTTTCACTTTCAGAGGTTCGTCTCTGATATATCTATCTATTACTCTTTCCATAATTTTGAGAAGGATTGAGGTTAGACTTAAAGGCCTGTACGAGTCAGCTTCGGCGTAAGTGATTTTACCCGGTTTCAACTTTCGTTTCCTGCCAGGCTTCAGGAAGATATGCAACTATGATACTAGGTCCCATCTTTTGGGTGGGTCAGATTCCTTGACTCATTATTTACCATTATGTTAAAATAAAAAAAAGGTTCTCGTCAGATTCGAACCAAAACTCACACAATCACTGCTATTCTTTGAACTTTTTTCTATTCAAATATAGCCAAGCATTTATAACTTGCATCAATCTACAATTATAAACAAAAGAATGCTTCTAATGAAAACGATGAAAGTTATAAATGCACGACTGTATTGCTAAGATAATCTTATGCCTCTTCCGAGAAAATTGGTTCTCACGCGAAAATATGTATTATGAACATGAACATTTTTGTTTCGTAAGTAGTAGGTTTGGGAAAGTTATAAGTTATAAAAATATTTTTTGTTACGAAACGTTTGAAAACGTTAGCAAGACCTCCGCAATTCATGAATAATTGTGCAAAAGTTGTGACTGTCAAGCCAAAGATCGTGAAAATTGTCTCGTTCCTTTTCGTTACCAAAAAAGTTGTTGTTAACAAATATGTGGACAATAGTGATGTTTGTGCTCGAGCGCAAAGCCTACATTCGTATAAGTTTTGTAATTTGTTCTTCTTGGTCCTACACAAATCCCGTCCGCTTTTTCAACTCACCTGCCTCTAGTTTCACCTTGCTCCGTTTACCTACCCCTACCCCACCCCTGGAATATGTAACTTCCTGCTTAAAAAAATTCGTTAGGGCCAGTACTTTACACTAGACTACATTACAATACACCACAGCACGTACAGGTAAACTTTACACTCGTAAAAGTTTGATATTTCAGCGATTAAATTCTATCTATTCTAACAAGACATAATTTAAGTCGAGGGTTAGGACCTTCACTTAACTCGGCCCGCAAACTCATACTCATGAAAATATGTCAATTCTGCATCCCCAAATTCTTCTAGCAAATAATAAGGCTATTTCTATTACTGTCCACGGCACATATTTTTTTCTGCTTCTCTTTCATTCTTTAAGTGTATACCATTAGTAAATGAAACAAAAAAAGTTACTGTTCACATTACATTTTTGAGACTCATTCAAACGCTGCAGAGTGAAAGAGACAAATATAGTCCAAAAAGAGTGAAAGAGATATAAAATTCATAGATTGCTTGGAATCAGCCATATATGTAGCTCGTGTGATTACGGTCCTCGCTTCGCTCGGCCCGCAATTTTCACACTCGCGAAAGAATTCTAATTTATCGTGATAATTTAAGTTACTCTGCACATAAACCTTACACTCGCAAAAGTTCATCAATTCATCATCCTTAAATTCTATTCGCAAACAATTAATTTAGCTCGTGTGATTACGGCCCTCGCATCGCTTGGCCCGCAAACTTCGCACTCCTTTGCAACATTTTTAACTTAGCATTTAAATTATGTTTGTGAACAAATTATTTTAATTAAGCGTTTACGACTCTCGCTTACCTGCGCACGCAAATCCCCCTCTCGCAAAAGTTTGTCAATTCAGAAACTAAGTTATATTCGCAAATAATTAATTTAACTCGTGTGACTACGGCCCCCGCTTTGCTCGGCCCGCAAACCTCACACTCGTACAAGTTTGTCAATTCAGCACCCCTAAATTAATTTATTCGCAAACAAATAATTTAACTCGTGTTATAGTCAACTATTATTGGGATAGCTAAGTATCATGGTGATAGCCAACTATCATGGTGATAATTAACTAAAATGGTGATAGTCCACAGTTTATCGCAACAATAGTTCAACTATAGCAACGATAGTTCAACTATCGCCATGACTATTCGCGATAGTTGAACTATCGACACGATAGTTCAACCATCGCCACAATAGCCACAGTGACATTGCCTGCCCACAATGCTTAAGAAGACGTCAAACACTCAGCAACCAGCCAAAAATCAAATTATTTTATTTAATTACTTTTCTATTTCATAATTACATCGTTCTACTATTTTTCAACTACTCCTTACCAAATTAGAGTATCCAGATCCTTGGTGCCACATAGCCCATCTTCGAACTTAGCCTCAGTACAATAATTTTGAAAATTGTTTAAGAATCACTCAAGTTATCGTGCGCACAACAAAATATGGTAACAGACATTTAACGTTTTTCATAACATTTCATTCATTACACATAGTGGTGTGGTAACAGACACTTTTCGGTATTTTCTGGTGTAAGACCCTTAACTTTCAGTCAAGGGAATAATCCATCTGTTGTTTCTATCATTAAACTCTCAAGATGATATTTAGTCAACTATCAAGTTGAAAGTTGGTCAACTATCAAGTTGATAGTCAACTATCAAGTTGGTAGTCAGTCAACTATCAAGTTAATAGTTGGTCAACTATCAACTTGATACTTGGTCAACTATCAAGTTGGTAGTCAGCCAACTATCAACTTAATAGTTAATCAACTATCAAGTTGATAGTTGAACAACTACCGCTACATTGATATCCAGCAATCACAATGATGATTTTCTTCATCCATCTTGAAATACTTACAAGGGCCTACATCTACAACTCATAACACAACGCATACTAACTAACAAAACAAAAAATCCTCAAAGTAACCGATTTCGATTCATTGAATTATGACCAGTGAAAATCCTGTTTTTTTGGGATAGCTTACAGATCCTTAGTCCCACATAGCCCATCTTCGAACTTAGCCTCGGTACTTTAATTCTTCATCGATTAAAAAAAGTTTTTCAAAATCGGACGAGAATTAATCAAGGTATCCGTAGCACAACGAAAATGGTAACAGATATTAAACGTTTGTCATAACATTTTTCATTAATCTTGGTAACAGACATTTTACGGTATTTTTTGGTATAAGACCCTGACTTTCAGTCAAGGGAACAAGCAGATCAACAGCTGACCGATTTTTTCAAAATAGTCAAACAAAATATGTTTATTGACAATTATGGGCACGATTGACTGCCAAAAAAATGCTTTCTCGTAGTTGCAGGATATGGTTTTGAAGCACGTTTTTGTCGATGAAAGATATTTCAGAAAGACGTTAAAAGTTTTCCATCTTTGTGGCGTGAATTTCATAAACTGCATAAATAAAATGCATAAACTGTCAAGCAATATTCGCTATTTTTTGACAGAAGCCGTTGTCGCACTAAGTCAGTTCTTAAAGTTACGAAAATCATTAGAATCGACGCCAACTGAGCATTCAATTCTCAAAGGATCCTCCGAAGTAGGCAGTCAGCTATTGTCACCACAATTTATCGAGATATACGTTCAACATTTTCAAAAGACCGTCAATTTGATAATATTCCAAACTTATTGACACTTCTCTTCATCACATCGTGAAATTTGTCAAAATAATAATGATTATAATAATGAACATCAACACCAAAAGCAATGTTTCATATGCATTATAAGTGAGTAATGCAGACTTCGTGCGTTCTTTTTTTTGTGTATCGCACATTGTTGAACGCATGGTTGCTATATATGAAAGTTATATATGTATGAATTTTAAACCGAATATATTGACAGATGCATGTTTTATTGAATTTACCATGGTGGATTAACAATAATTAACAACAACTGAAATGTAAATACTTATATTTGCTTCGCCGACACGTCAGCTACATGGGTATAGCAGATCGTTGGTCGTAACTTTTTAAAATATAATTACCATCTACAGGATTTTGCTTCAATTTAAAAGATGGGAAATATTAAAAGAGATGCTATATAGAATAATTTCCAGATAATTATATACAAAGTAAAGGAGTGTTAGTTCCCCCTTTCGATTTTCCATCATTGACAAATTTTGCAATAGAAGTTCATAAGGGTCATTGTGGAAACAAAAAAAAAATGCCATTTACAAAGTATAATATAATTTTCCCAATTTAATATTCCATCATAAAATTCGAAGAAATAATTTTTATTGTAATTAATGAATTTCTGTTCAATTGAATACAATTAACGATCCCTTTTAACTTATTGATTGTTGTAGAAGGTTTTTCCGAAAAGACGTCATGTCGAGTTTTTATTATTGATGTTAATATAATTTCACTACGAAAATTATTGACTCTCATCAAGGGTTAAATTAAAAACTTCCCCTCCGAAAAAAAGAAGTAGAATGGACTTTCGGTTCCAAGCCGACATAAATTAAGACAATGTGAAATGGGATGGATGGAAAGGTGTGTTTAACAAAATCATGTTTCGAACATCATGGTGATTATGTAACACTATTTATCCAACGATAGAATAGCTATAATATAATAGTGTATTTGTAGTAACCCGAAACATGAAAGTATATTATGTGGTGGTGGTATCTGGTAGTATGATGTATACTCAGTGCCATCTTATGTATAAAGGTATACATTTTAGCTCGATAATTCTAAATTTTGCAATTTCAAGTCTAATTTAATTTTATATAAACACACATTACATACTATATACATCCATATGAAGAATATTTGCATATTTGCATAAATTCTGAGAAAGCTCTTACATTATTTCAACCTATAGAACATCCATCCATATACACAAATGTTATGTGTAGTGTAACATTGACGAGGGGTTCCTCATCCGATGAAACTGTGTCGCAGCATTCACATTTACATTACATTTGATCGAAAACTGATATTCTTTTGACATTCACTCATATTTCTGCCAAAAAAAAAGAAACTTTCATACTCTTTCATACTAAGTTTCTTTTGAAAATTAGACAGATTTAAGAGCGTGTCAGATATTTTGACAGTTCTATGTTTTGCGATGTTTATTGATTGCATATTTCTAAGAGATTGATCATCAATTTTAAATTCCGAAACATCTACTGTTTGCATAACACATCCCTTTATAGATTCTCTGAATCAGAATATATAATTATTGAGTGTTAGTGTCAAAATTTGATCTGAAAAAACATCGCGCTCGGCGATTCTTTTGGAATTGAAAATTAATGATCATTGTCTTAGAAATATGCAATGAAAAAACATCGCAAAACATAGAACTGTCAAAATATCTGACACGCTCGACTCGAACCAGGTCCATCTCGATTGACTGTGGAGCAAACCTGTTTAGCCGTTTTATAATTTCACAAGAAATAAAACTTAAGTTGAAAAGTAAAATGTTTATTGAATTGATTTGCTTGAGATCTTTACTCTTTGAACTCTAAGTCGAGAATGAATTTAACTAAATGTGAGGCGACGGTCACGGCTTTTAAATGTATTTGACGTCCGCTGAACTTAATCTGACCGAAACGTTTTAGTTAATGAGTTTAATTCTGTAAGGTTCGTCTGTTCAGAAAAGGATTCGAACAAAACCTGAACAAAGAAATGATAAGTTGGTACGCCCGCTAGATGGGAGAGGATTCTCTCATGTCTTTGCCACATTTATCCACATTCCTCAATTGATTTTTCCAATGCTTTTGGGTCACGTGTCCATCATTATACTGAGACATTGACTGGTTCGAAGAAATTCTCTCCTTTTTCGTAGTGTTGCCTGATTCGTATCAACTTGGTGTGACATTTTATTCTCCACCAATAGATCAAGTTTCGCATCACGTCTGATCAGGCAATACTACATAAGTTTCAACTGTTTCGTCGGGGACAAAACATTAAATTTGTATCCGGAAACATCGTTTTTTACGAATAAATCATTTTCTGTATTTAATTAAGCGGACCAAATGAATGACGATGGAAGTTCAATTAATGTTACTTTAGAATAACTCACTTGGTCCGTTGTATACAAAACACAAAAAACGAATTTCTTCCATAAAAATTTGACGTTTTGTCACCGACGAAACAGTTGAAACGCGGGGCGCCCTCAGCTGTTTTGTGGCCAATATGTGAAATAGGCGCTTGATCCATAAACAGATGCGGTACAGTCTTTCGTTTTGATGTTTGCATGTAATACTCGACATGAAGTTAGCTGCAGTTGCGACCGAAGCTAACTTCATTGCAAAAAATCAGCTGATTTCATTCATAAATTTACCACAATCAGCTGACTTCATTGAAAAGTTCAAAAATCAGCTGATTTTTTTGCAACTGCAGCTAACTTCACATTGAATATTACTTGCAAAGATCAAGACAAAAGACTGTCACGCCCTGTCCATAAACCAGCTGTCATTCTTCATGTTCCTTCTATTTAGCCGCAGGCGTACCAACTGATCATTTCTGTGTCCCTGAATATTCAGGTCAGTTCAATCAAAACTAAAGTGATCTGGTTGACTCGAACTTTATCCATACCTGATGTGACCGCATAAAAACTTGATAGAAAGTTTTCTCAGGTCAGGTTAACCTAGCTTTGGTTTGAGCCTTACTCGTAATCGCTTATAATTTTCGTCTTCACTTCAGTTTGATTAAATATACAGCTCAGTAGAAAAAATCATCTCACTCCCATCATTCCATCGAGTTACTAGCCCCTCGAACATTGGAGAAGGTACAACACTACACACCATATATAATATAATCAAAATTTCATAATAATGTGTAATTTAGTTAAGTTGAATTTGCGATTCGGACGTCTGAATCAATTCTAATTTATGCATAACACATTCAAACATTGAACGATATAACAGGAAAACCCTAGCAGCAGCAGCAGTAGCAGCACTAAGCCGTACAGCAGAGTTTAATAAGGGTGAGTAACGAAATAAAAGGAGGGGGTTGGACACTGTCCTAAGCATGGTTCCAATTAAGCCCCAGTCTGCATTAATGAGAAATGCTAATCTATGTCTCTCGGCCTGTGTAATATATTGGTAGTGGTAGTGTGAATAATAATGTTATTACATATATGTTTAGGATGGATATATTCTTCAATGTATGTTATGCGTATATATAGGAGAAAGGGCTACATATCCAAGAATAGCTGGTACGGATCAATAATATGAAATAAGATAGAAATGTTTCTCTGTGTAATGTAATTTACAACAATGCTGTATAGAAACTTAATATGTAGATAAGGGCAGCATGTGGGAAATGGCTTATTAAAATACTAATATTGCTTAGGTAGGAATATATTATAAATTTATTCAATTATTATTATCATTAATGTATTCATATTTGAATCTGCATATCATAGAAAATTTGGTTTTGCTGTAAGATTATTCTATTTTGAATTTTGACTAAATCCATATCAATTTCAACATTGGTTTTGTTTATGCATTTCATTATTGTTTTCAATGTGCGGCTTTTACGTTTACCATACGAACGTCGAGAACCATTAAAATACTCTACAATACTCTACAAGAGTGGTCAGTTCTTCGCAATTATAAGAAACATTCACACTGTGCGATTTTTAAAGAATAGAACATGCGACTAACCTTTAAAAATATTAACACATCATAACAAACCTACGCAAATAACACATTACGAAATAACATTGGACGAACAAATTCCATGAAAACAATCGCACAACCGAATCGAATCCCCAAATCTTTAAAATTTTTGCTAAAATAGAACTAAGGTGGGGTTCGGGTCGGGTCGCGTCGAGCTACCAACAAGACGGGTCGGGTCAGTCATCGGGTTAAAATTTTTGATCGGGTTCGGGTCGGGTCGAACTACAAAAACAGGCCGACCCACTCACCTTTAGTTTTCGCTACGATGGTCGCCAAATATTTTTTATGCAAAATAATGATATCCAATGACACATTTTGCCGGGAGCGGCACTGTGACTCGTTCTGCAGAATTTCTGTTACCACTAAAGTTACTGCATTAGGGACCACTTTCTTAATGTTAATTCCGAACGACGTCTAGACGCACATGTAACTGGGTCTAGTCACAAAACAACCGGTGATTTAGTGTCATTATTCTGTTGTCTTTCCATACTTAATCTGAATGGTCATTTTCCAGACATATTCTAAATTCCATGGACTGTGGGACAGAAGTGAAGTAGCAGTTGGATATATAACGATGATTTTTTGCAAACTGAACGAAGCATGTGGTGATCTACATTGTATTGAGAATATTTGAAATGTTTCTCCACAGAATTTTCTTAGAGCAGGAATGCACTTATCAGTGTTTACCAAAAATAGCAAAGGTGTTGTGAGAAAAGAGAAGAAGAAAATAGGTGCGAATCATTACATTCCCCCGGGCTTCCTATCTGAACCGAATCGAGCCCCAGAAACCCTCATTCTCTAACACTGAGCCCAAAACCAAACCATTTTCATTTTTGAAAAACCGGAACCATTTTTTCAATTTCAGAAAACCCTGACCCCAGACCTTTTTTCTCAGAATTTTCAATTTTATTATCATCTTTCGACTCAAAAACGAGCTTCCGAAATGTACTGAATCGAATCGAACCTCAGCAATCCGTATTTTTTTACATAAGGAACCGAACCGTTTCATTACTGTAAAACCGATTACCAAAATAAATCAAAAAATTAAATTTAAAAAAAAAATTACCAAAACCCAAACTGTTTTTTCAATTTAAAAAAACGCGAACATAAACCGTTTTTCTAAAGGTTAAAAGCCCCAATTCCCTCTTCGAGATTTAGTAAGAAGAAACTATTTGATGAAAAATACTGGCATTACAATGTCCGGTATGAGCTTTCCATAATTTTGGATTCAACATCCGCCTGGAATCACGATTTAGCGGAGTAGCTGTGAATTCTAATGGAATATTCTTCTTCGGATTTCTCCAAAATTCATCAGTCTCACAATCAGAAACCTTAATTAAGCTAGAGCATGAAAATATTTTTTATTTATTATTATCTTACATAGATATTCTATTTATTTATCCGAAATTTGCTTTCAAAAACTTAATCGACTTTTATTTTATTTTATAAAAGTTAAAAACTGTGGCTAAAGGACACTAAAGGATTTTGCTGTAACACCATACTCGCAACATAATCGAACCTTGTCAGTTTTCCTGTGTAATAGAAATAATAACTTTTTTAGGTTGGCAACATTGTGTTGTCACAAAGTAAACATTGTGGCAGTTTGAAATTTTTTGGCGAACATTCTACGGATTGTTTTTAAAATGAAAATAAGAGTTCAACAGTATGTACGAAAGTGATTATTTTAAAATTATGTACAACATGAAAGCTACTTTGGATGTTCGCTGTGGAAAGATAGGTAGCCGACAACACCAAATTTACCGTGTGTCAGGATTATTTTGATGTAAGCGATGTGAATGTATGAAATTTACTTGCATGTTAAACAATCGAACTTTTACAGATGAGAGCAGATGTCCGAGATTACCGCGCTCACTATGCTCGTCCAGTGTTACATGATAATGCGGTTCCTCATAATAATCTTAGAAACGATGAAGGAAACATTTCTTAAAGTTCGTATAATAAATTCATGTTATTGAAGAAAATGTTTTGTGTTTAGACATTAAAAAGTTCATATTTTTTGTTGGTACCAATATCACTATGCTGTAACTGCTGTGAGTAAGTATTCGCGCGAATTATTTGAATGAATGACTTGAAATCGATATAAATAATAAAAAAAAATTTATTATGTGACATGGGGCAACCCCGTTCCTCCTATTACCCTAACTTATCGAAATAAAATACAAAAAAATTCATGCTCTAGTTTAAATGCTTTAAATATTCGAAAATAAAAAGAGAACGAATCAGGGCTGCACTTAGAACATATTGTCTTAGGATATCAATTAGTATTCACAATGGTGTAAAAAGTGGGGGGGGGGGGGTCGCTTGGAAGTTAAGAGGCGAGAAGAACACCCTCTAAACTGCGACTATGTATTTATTTTTTCGAACAGTTTTTAACAGTTCAGAGGGTGTTTTTGCCTTACAATTTTTCTTAGTGCTCAAGCACTCTTCCAATTTTAAAAAATGTCTCTCTAGGTATGAATTAATGAAGATTAAGAGCCGACGAAGTAGTAACCGTAAAATCAATAGGATTCTTCGTTATGACTTGTGGAACCTGTTGGGATACTTACGAAGTTGAAACAATAAATCGTGCACAAACCAATGAATAAGGAAATAGACCACAATAAAGGAGAGAAAGCTAGTATTTTCCAAAAAAATGTAGTGGATTCAATATGCTCTCTGCTGTACGATTGCTTAGAACTCAAACAAATGATCAAAAGAAGTTGTTACAAAATGAAGTTTCCATTCTCAAACGATTTGTCTACAATGATCACCTACAACGCATAGCACATTCAATTTAAATCAGACACATTCCTAATCCACTGGATCAACCCTCCCAAATTAAATTTATAACTATTTAACTGTTATCTGAAATGAGTTACTTGAAATAAGACGAAAGCAGCATCCAGGTGTTGTAGAGTTCAAAACTATTAAACAGAAATTTACTCAATCGAATGAAGTTAAAAATCCATGTGGTCTTAAAGCGATGTTAATAATGCTGATGTCATATACATATATGCAAATGATATACATTTGATGTATCGC
This sequence comes from Pseudolycoriella hygida, assembly GCA_029228625.1. NCBI lineage: Eukaryota > Metazoa > Arthropoda > Insecta > Diptera > Sciaridae > Pseudolycoriella > Pseudolycoriella hygida. The sequence continues at coordinate 60,651,568 of CM055403.1, read as the reverse complement.
AAATCGACTTTCTACTTATTTAATTTTCTTGTTTTATATTTAAAATTGAAGTACTGATCATGATGCAAAGAATATACTAATCAATGTAAAATCGATTTATGTCGATGAATTCAAAATAATGATGGCGCGGTTAATGCAAATCATATATTTTATGTATGGTTAAAATATATCTGTCTTTGGTGGTTATGTATTTTTATTTAGATTTACATGTGGCTTCGAGTTTATTAGCATGTCTTATTACCTGAATTTATGCATTATTTAAATAAACTTTATGTTAGTTACATATTGTTTCCATCCTTTTGAAAGAGTTGATGCGATTTAACAAACGGGAAAAACAGTTTGAGTTGACATTGTCAATCCTATGATTAGTATAACACAATTTTGGGGTTAACTTAAGGTTCAGAAAAGAGGCTTGAATTACTGCAGCCTGGACATGACCAAAAGTAAACTAACTAGACTCTTGAACGAACTAATCTCGTACGTTTGACCCAGAAAATAGTTTTACTCATGGCACTGTCAAAAACTGTGAGGTTATGTGTTTCTCGGTCGTAAAGAACTGGATGAGATTCTAGGGCCCGAATCATTAGAATACATACGAGGAAATTTTGTATTAAGCCACATTGACATGGGGACCTTTGGCTTCGAAGTGGAAATCGACAACCACTTCAACTCTTATTTTGTTATTCTATTTTTGAAAACGGTAGTTGAGAGGGGGTAAGGTTGAGGATTGGGGTTAGTGGATTGGAAGGGCTTGGTTCGTTGTGATGTGGGGTTGTTTAGTTTAGACCTTGTACGTTGTCGGGATCGCATCCTGCTGTCCCCACGATGAACAAATCGAAATTTGGCCGAAATATTTAGTATTGAGTTATCCTTTGGTACCTATTGGATATATTGTTTAATTTTTTGTACCTGTAACTCAAGTTCAGAATTCAAACTGCCACTTTATCGTATGTTTCGAAGCGATCAAATAATTGGACCCGCACAAAGTACAAAAGGGTCCTATACGTTTACTACAAACAACTTTATTGTAACATAGGGTAGATCGAGAACAAATCAGAAAATCAGCCGACGAACCAGCTGAGTCGGAACCGAGTGCATAGTAATGTACTCGTTAACCATTGAATCATTCCCATAGAAACTTTTTTGGCATCAGGCTGCCCACCTTGAAATGCAGACATCTGTTTGTTGCAATTTTACTCCATGAAAATGATAAGATAAGGAGTTCAAGCACAAGATAATGGATCAGTCTAGTGCCTGAACTCCTTATTTCATCGTCGCTTAGAACATTTTCATGAAGAAAAATTGTTACAAACAAAGGCCTCGTTTAGGCAACATCACGATAATTTTTTTCCCTGAAAGGCACATAAGTCTCATGATTTAAGTTCAAAGATGAGCAAGATGACTCCAAAAACATGGTTTTTCGAAGGTCGGTGAAACTTTTTCGTAAATATCTCGGCGGTACAGTACAGAAACTGCTAATTTTGGTGTCAAATGAAAGAATTTGTTCTCACGATACTGGGAAAAAAATTTGGTGGAATGGAATGGACGAAATTGAGATGGTTTTTCGTCTATACTTGCTTAAGTATGCGATATAGAGATATTTACTGTCAAAGTTGTTGGAGAATAAAATTTTAGGGAAAAATGACTGGGATATGACCACTTCTAGAATTGTGAGGGATGACTCATCTCTCTAGAACAATGGCAGTGGGAAAGTGCCTGCCAAAGACAAAGTTGGTAAGAATTACTTTTTAGAGAGAACATTTCGGCCATCAAAATCAATGGTCTCAGATAGAGATGTGCGGGCCGAGGTTTTCTCAGTGTCCGCTCGGCCCGAGACCGGGTTCGAACTTCAACTGACAGCCCCAAGATTTACGAAAACATAAAATCGCTTACATTTAAACAAAATTTTGTTAAATATTAAAAAATATCGGCTCTAGGTCAAACAACACCCGAAAAAAAACCGGACGAAATAGCCCGGACAAAATAAACCCCCAGGGTTTATTTTGTCCGGTTTCAGGAAGTAATGAAATGTTAAAAAAGAATCCAGACAAATTTCGCACAAAGCATAGTTTGCGTATGTTATGTTGTTTTTATGATGTAGGGGGCTCTGCCCCCTAAACCACCGCGCCTGCGGCGAGCTACAATATGCCGTGCAGGCGACACAAACCCCGCCCCTTAGACCCCGCAAGGGGGGCAATACCCTCTTGACCACCCATCGCGGGGGCTGCCGCCACTTGACCCCGCTTTTTTTCCTCATAAAGTTTAGGCCTGCGGCGCAGCACCTTGCTTGTTATCCGGGGGTAATTTTGTCCGGGGGTTATTTTGCCGGATTTTCTTTTGTCCGGTTTTTTTTTGTCCAAGGATTTTTTTGTCCGGGGTTTTTTTGTCCAGGGGTCGTTTTGTCCGGATGCCAAAATATCATTAGACTTCATACAAAATACAGCAGAAACTTAAAAACCAACACAAGATCTGACCATGTGGTGGACTTCGGATTTCGATGTTACCGTGTAGCATGCGTCGGAAAAAATACGTTCGTCGGATGTATCTGAAGAATGAATAGCCATTAACGAGCGTACAATTTTTTGTAAAATTGCATACTCAGAAACTCCACTCCTTGAATCATACCCTTTACAATTCCTTCTAAATACTTCTAAATGTTTCAACAAAGTCTTATCAAAGACTCATCAGTACACTTTGTATTTGATATCATGTGTATGTATATCAGCACAATTGACAATTTTATGATTGTAAACAACGAACAATATGTTCTGAACAAGCGATAGATGACATAGCATTTAGAACGGCTCAACCAAAAAAGTTCTGATTTATTACCACCTTTTGATATGAGAAATTCATATAGCAATCTCGCTAGCTCTCAGTGTACACTCGTTCTTTGAGATTTTCGAATCCTAATGTTTCCTTTTATTTCGGTCGACTCATTTTATTTTTTATAATTTGTCCGGGCCAAGAATTTTTTTATGTCCAGGCCCACCCGAGTCCTAGCCCGATCCGTTATTTGTGATTTAAAGATCGGTCCTTGAAAATTGATAAAATGATAAAAACTTGGACGACCCCGTATTTTCGGAAGGCCCGCACACCTCTAGTCTCAGACGTACTTCGGTAGGACCTTTGACATTACCTTGGGTGATTCCTATTGATTCTATGCGTCGTATTTTGTATCTGAACTGGGAACGCTCAGACGCACATAGTGATGTAGGAAGAAAGCTTCAATAAATGTTTTATCTACAACTTCTTCATACAACGCAATCCTGTCAATTGAACGACTTAACCAGGAGACTCCGTTCCCAGTTCATACACATTCATAAATTCAATTTTTACGTAGAATGTGCCTGATCTTTGAAATTCTTATAAATATAAAAGAGCAAAAACAATGCATTGTTTGCTCATTTCTATATGTAGATATGTTCAAGTTTTGCAGCATCTATTCTGTTTACTTTATCTATTCTGATACGTACGGGTCTTTGCTTATGTTTTGTATATGAAAATTATATTATTTCACCGAAACACAGCTCTGTATGAATAAGTTACTCGTCGATTACTTTCAATGTGCATGCATACAATAACATTTGCTGTGAACTATGTTTATCTGAGGTGAATCAGGTGAATTCTTATTGATTTCGGAATCGGTGTAGGTATGTTGTTGCTTTGATACTTTGTTGCCTTATATCATCCGCCGGCCGGGTCATTCCTCAGCTCGGTTTGTGAAAGAGGCGCTCTTGCCTCGAATACGGCTCGCAAGTGTTACTATGCCGATGATGAGGGAAGGAGCCATTCACAAAGTACGCACGCTAAAATAAGAATTGGCCGAAGGCTTTTGTGAATCGATCAGAACTGAAGAAATCTAACGTGGGACTGTCTTTCAATGAGGCGATTTTACGAGGGAGAGTGTGTCTGATTTTTTGAAAGTTCTATATTTTGCGATGTTTTTTCATTGCATATTTCTAAGGCATAACACATCCCTTTATAAATTCTATGAATCAGAATATATAATTATTGAGTCTAAGTGTCAAAATTTGATCTGAAAAAACATCCAATTGTATTATGCAGCCGAGTACTTTACGATGTTTTTTCAGATCAAATTTTGACACTAACACTCAATAGTTATATATGGCTCATTCCACGAACCATTCTACCGTTGTAAATAATGTAAATGCTATAGAACCTGAGTATACACAAATGTATTTTTGTTCACTTTTATAAAACAGTTACCAGTTTGTATGGAAAACAATGGTTAACGCAACCAAATTCACAAAGTTTACAAAGTAGATGACCTGTAAATTGGGAACGGCATTTTTTGTCTCATTTTAGTATGAATCACTTTGAAAGAATGAAAAAGATGAAAGACCGTTCCCAATTTACGTTACCGATGGAATCAGCCATATTCTGATTCAGATGCAATGAAAAAACATCGTAAAATATAGAACTGTCAAAATATCTGTCACGCTCTTAAGAGCTTAACTTAAGAACTTAAGAACTTGCGATGTTTTTTAAGAATAGAATCTTGCGTAAATCACAAATTATTCAAAATTGTAGCTCATGTACTGGAAGAAGATAACTATTACGCATAGAATAGATGAACCAGAATTCAAAAAGTTTAAGTATGGAAGGTACAAATTTGCTCTGAAAAAACATCGCAAATGAATTTAAAATGCGATGACTTTTTAAAGGAACTTTCGACTTTCATACTCAAACGTTTTGGATTCTGATTCATGTATTATTCGTGTAAGTGTCATCCTCTTACAGTACATGAGATTTAATTTTGAATAATTTATTAGTCACGCAGGATTCTATTCTAAAAAAACATCGCAAATTTGACAGTTCAAATTTTTGCAACGTGCTCTTAAAGTATGTGCACTTTGTAGTTTCTTTTTCACTTTTAGCGTTTGTTGTCCGAAAAAATGACTAAATATTTGAACGCATAGATTTGAAATACATTTTTCTGGCTCACGTTGGTTGGAAGACAAATAAAATAAAACGTAAAATATAAGACGGGTAATTAAGGCATGAAGAATGAAATGAAATCTTTTTGATAATAAAAAAAAGTACTGCCAGTTCATCTTGCCAAGTTAAATTAAATCCTAAATCTCTCATTTTCACATTCTTCACATTCGCAGTGTTTTTTAAATATCACCACAATCACTCCATGCTATGAACGAGTCAAATTATGGAAATTAATGCTGATGTTGATATGATTCTTTAATTCTTGAATTAAGTTCTGCAATCAATTAAGTACCAGCAACTAAGAACTGTACATTTTACATGCAGATAAATGAATATTTTAAAATTCTGAAGGCAATTATAAATTATTGATGTGAAGAACAAATCAGTGAATGCATATAAAAGTAAAGCAAAGAAACGTTTAACAGCCGTAGTTTGACAAATATTCAGTTAAACGGGATTTTTGTTACACTTTCAAGATGTGATTAGCTACGAAAAAAAAATCGATTTAAACTCACCTCTGACTTGAGATTAATTGGATGAATTTGAGGAACTGCTGTTATTGGCGTTGATGTGGCTAGAGCGCTATGATAAGCTTCAAACTCTCGTTTTAAAGCTCCAATATTTGGATTAATCGTTTCGCAGGGCATAGCTGCCCCGAGCATAGCTATAGCGTCACCACCACTATTGCTCTCTGCCTCCTCAACACCTTCGGCCATATCAGACTCGCATCCCGACTCGTCTGCAATTATTAAGAAAACAAAAATCAATACAACGAAACACTTAATGTCTAATTTCATACGAAATAAGCTTCACCTCACAACCCTTTTTGATTACTCACACATCGGCACATAATGCAGCATTATAATTATTCTAATTATAAAATAAATTGCACACACAATTTTACTACAATTGTAATAAGTAGGGGTTACAGCGAATTTCAAACCCCTCCAGAAAATATATTTAAAAAAAAGAATAAAAATCGGCAATCAACACATTTATAATATTGTTATAGGACGTGTATGCACATTATGTATGAACTGAGGTAAATGTGTAATGTGTGCTTTCATCGAGCTCTTTTGTTTTGAGTCACGCACCCAGAACAAATGAATCGTGCAATGTACAAGAGCATTTCGTTTTGTTTCAAATTCATAACATCATACGTATACATAAAGCAAAAAGCGAAAGGATTAAAATATTTTTTTTATTCTCGCATCCCCCTTTATTTCGAAAATATTTGCTGCCATGTATCTGCTATACATAAACAAAACACCGATCGTATGATTCTCACTCAATCGTTTTATTTTATTTCATTTAATTTAATTATTCCATGTTTCGTCACCAAAATTTTATTGACGCAATCTAAATTTCCAAAATGATGAGTGAAACTTGGCGCAAAATTGCGATTTATTCTTCTTCGACACAAAAATTGATATAACTTTTGAGTTTGTATCAGAGGAGTATTAAGCGAACACACTATAGGCGTGAAAAAAAAGCTCACGCTACGCTACCCGCCACAATTAAGTTGAAGTATCCCCAAAATTTCCCAACAGTTTACTGCCTTAGTACAACCCAATTTCACTTTGTTATAACTTTAACATTTTACATGGAATGTCACACGTCATTACTTTCTTTGACAACACACATGAAACAGACACTCCACAGACGTACAGTCCCAATGATTATTACATCCCGGGCACTGAAGGAGTCAAAAATAAAAAGTGCAATATTAAATTGTCTAAAAGTCTAAAAGTCTAAAATTCAAAGCCATGTGGGGGAACCTACGTGGTCACCCGTTGATTTAACCCGTATCGTCTGTTACATTATTACAAGTTAGGGCGAGTATCAACTCGTCGCAATAGGATTAAAATTCATTCCACGCTCGGCAGTCAGTCAACGCACACCTATCATTAATATTCGAGAAAGTGAATAAACGATAGTACTTCCTTGTCTATTATATAAAACCGAAAATGTCACTGCACCTCACTACACTATACCTCACTGCACCTCGGTACACCTCACTGCACCTTGGTGCACCTCACTACACCACACCTCAGTGCACCACACTCCACCTCAATGCACCTCACTACACCTCGCCGCACTACACATCACTGCACCTCACTACACCTTACTGCACCTTATTGCACCTTGGTAAACCTTACTGCACCTTGATGCACCTTACTGGCTGATGGAAGATGCATCAAGGTGAAGTCAAGTCCACCAAGGCACAGTAAGGTGTAGTGAGTTTCAGTGAGGTGTAGTTCGGTGCATCTAGGTGCAGTGAAATGCGGTGAAGTGTAATGAGGTGCAATGAGGTAGTGTAGTCTAGGGTGGGTCGAGAAATGCAAAATGTTTTTTTTTCAACTCTGGACCTATTTTCATCGACATATTTTATCATTTATAGCATTTTGGGTCAAAAGAAAAATTATAAAAAGTCCGGCTATTGCTTGCCCAAAGCGGTTTTTTGAAAATTTTCCAGTTTTCGTGAGTCATACTACTCTGAAGATTCGCCATAGCTAATATTAGGTGTGAATTTTTCCACTCTTCGCTGTTATAAGTTCCTTAGGGTTAAAGGAAAATACACAGCAAAAGAAAATGAGAAATTCGTTGCAAACTTATTTTTCTGAAAAAAAAATAGTTCTGCGGATGTTAATTTTTTTTGGGTTTTTTAGATTTTGAAACCGATAGTAAATGTAAATTGTTTTTTGATAAATTAGGCTCATTTTGAAGGATATTAAGATTCTTGGGCAAAAGGAGTTTTAAAATCTACTTTATAGTTTCGATAAGGGTGACCACATTTCTTTAATGATGAGATTTTTGTGTTGTGTTGAAGAGAAAATAGGGGAAAATTTTGTTGTCCTGGATGTATCAATCCAATGGCTGTCCCTAGCAAATAGGCTGACCCAAAGGACGACCCTAAAAAACATGTTTTTGCATTGATGTTAAGAAAACTCAGAGGAGCATTGTTGCCCACTACAAGTGTAGATGGGTCCAACCTAGAGCTCTGGGTTGGTCTGTTGGTCGGCTCTAGAACGAAAAATATTAGTAAATAATTATGGGTCAGAACTGAAAATAGGTGACTCTGTGTGACTCTTTAAAGCTAAGAGACATAGTTTTGACAAATTTCCAGCAAGTTTAAAGTTTCTGATCAATTCTTGTACGTCATAAGCAAAGCCCGAGGGGCCATTTGTAGTTTAAGTTGTGAAACTTCATTTTTGGGAATTTTAAGAAATGGCCTCGTGGGCTAATATCAAGAACATCTTGTAGGAAAATTGACTTTTTGTATGAGATTTTCAAAAATATTCTTCACTCTAATGTTAGTTGACAAGTTATGCGGCTAAAAACACTTGAATTCTTCGAATACGAAGCAGAGACTGTCGAACAAGTACTTTTGAAGATCACCCAGTCAATTTTTTTCTCTTCAAAATTGGTACTCTTCTTTGCTCAAAAACTGATTATGTAGATAACTGTTTGAAGTTTAAAACAATAATGGTATAAGTGACCGAACAATTTTTAGAAGTTTTTAAAACCATATCTCGGGTAACAATGCTGCAGTGCACACACACACGCTCCAACATTGGTGACAACGACGTGGTACGCACCTTTTCGTTCGAGTGGACAAAGTTAAGCCAAGTTTGACTCCGGTCTACGAGCGACCTTTTGAAGTAATTCGTCGTTTGAGAAATCAGTTCATTTTGAATAACAAAGGTAACCCGGAGACGGTATCGATGGATAGAGTCAAACCTGCGTTTGGCATTTTGTGTAATTCAGATAGTAGTGAACTGAATAGCAGGAATAGTTCGTGCAAGGCTAAAAAAGCCGTTAGGTTTAAGTAATTTTTCTTTTCATTTTTTTTATTTATTTTTATTTTAATTACGATCGCTTCGCTACGTAGTCACCCTTTGATTTAGTACATTTTGCTCGTATCGTCTGTTACATTATTACAAGTTGACGCGAGTATCAACTCTTCGCATGCTAAACTAAATCATGCAATTCACGAACTTCGGAAGGATAGGGTGAAGAAAATGGAGAAACTAGGAGCTAGCCCTGATATAAACATTTTGACCGTTCATAAATGACGTCACGCTCATTAAAAAATGATTATCGATTAAGGGCATATCTCTGCCTACTCCCAAACACACCCCTATAAACAAAGTCTCTGATCAGTTTATAGATAGGTAGATGCTATTTGAACCTGGTGCCAATAGTCACATATATCACTATTCGCACCGGGTGACAATAGATCTAACTATATCACTATTCGCACCGGGTGACAACAGATCTGACTATACCACTTTTCGCACTTGATACATAACATACAAATGACGAAAATGACGAGTGGTGATTGCTGGCTGATGGATGATTGGTTGTTAAATTTGGTAATAATGAGTGGTAATGGGTGGTCGGAGGTGGTGGTTGGTGTGAGATACTTCAGATATTTTGTGGAGGAAGTTGTTGGAATCATTTTTGCTTCTGGGAGTGAGGCCCGGAGCGAGTGATGGGGGAATCGTTAAAAAATCCAAAAATATTTGTATGAGTTGTAGGGATTATTTTTGCTAATGAAATGCAATGGAAGGGAGGGACCACGTTCGAAAATCTAAAAAATTAGCTTGTGATATGTTGCAAACGAATTTTGTGATTTTTTTTTGCTGAGGAAACTAGGCGCCGGTGAGGCTCAAAGAAACTTTCGTCTTGTCATGTGTGGTATTTTCGTCAAAAAATGTATCTAAAACTGCAAGTTTTAACACCTAAACCAAGACTTATAGAAAAGATAAGACTTTTACATTTAGTGCGCTAGCTTTCTTCTTACGTTTTGCAGTACAAACACAAGTCATACTAGGAGCTCCGCCCTATCGCAGACCCAAACTATAATTTTGCTGCACAAGAAATAATTTTGCTCTCCAGCTTGCCCAGTTTTTTGTGACATTTCGTAGAAGGTCAAACTTACGAAGATTCTGTGAAATTTTGTTACAACGCGAATTTCCTAGTTTCGGTGGCCACTTAGTTTTTGTGACATTTCGTGAAAGGGAAAATTTCTTATGCTAGTCACCTGGTCTTAACGTTTGGCTAAGTTGTTAAAATTTGCAGCAAATACTGCAAAGAGACTGCTTTTATATATTGTTACACATTTGCACACAGTGCAAATCGCCGAAGGTATATAAAAGATTCCTCTTCAAAAGGGCTTTATTATCGTTATGAATTTCACTAAACGCAAAAAATTGTTGAAGAATTTGAATTTGGGTCGATCAAATTGCTTGTTCAGTCTATTTCCAGAAAAGAACGATTCTCCCTCGGTTCGATGACATTGCGCACATGCGCACTCACTCCTTTTCGTAAAAGGAACAATTTCCACTTGGTCCGATGAAACAATGTGTTCCGTTCACTTCGTAAAAGGAATAATTTCCACTAGATCGATGAAATTGGATCAGTCGATTTCGTAAAAGGAACAACTTTCATTCGGGTCGACAAAATTTTGCGCTCAGTCCATTTCTTAAAAGCACCCTGTGCGAATAGTGATATATGTGACTATTGGCACCCGGTGCGAATAGTGATACATGTGACGATTGGCCCTCGGTGCGAATAGTGATACACGTGACTATTGGCACCCGGCGCGAATAGTCACTTCGTTGTAGATATGAAGTTTGCGGATTTTGCAGCAAACAGTAAGTATGTTATTTATAAAACGCCCCTAAAAAACCCGCAGGCTAACGCTTTAGACACCTCGACAATAATATTACATGAAAAACTATACAGAAAGAGAATCATAGGCTTGTGCAACTTTTCACTTCTCTTTCATCTGTCTTTTAACGGATTCGCTTGTATTTTTCGTATGTAAAACTTGGTTTTTCGGTGAAACGAGTTAAAACGAAACATTGCACAATCTTACGATTCTCTTCCTGTAGTATATTAAATAACTGTTGTTTATTAACACAAAAATTTCCTCGGTACATTTACCAGAACGAATTGTTTTGCACCTATTACGAAGTGTAACCGTTTCGCAGTTAATTGTTTCATAGAATTAATAACCAAGTTGATCCGAGATGAAATTTTTTACATTTCTCCAAAGTCGAATAAAAATTTAATTTTATTCGATGGCAAACCGTTTTGAAAATGCATAGCCTAGTGACAAAACACAAATATTTAAATAGAATATGTGGAATTTAATAGTTATATTTTGGCAAAATAATTATTATCAAATACAATAGGAGATGAGGATATCCAACTAATGTTTTTGTTGTATGCATGTACTGTTTTCGCCACACCAACGTCTGATATGTGTACAGCGAGGTATGAATTCCTACATGCGTATATAGTTAACTCTGGGAGAATGTTAGCATTTCGCAGTTATTTATCTAATTTCGAATAGTTACAAGTAGTCATCGAATTTCCTTTCGATGCATTTCATGCATATTGTCTTATAATATTAACCAAAAATAAACACCAACACACTTACAGAGTTTTACATGTTTCTGCTCGGTAAATGCGTCATTACCATGTCGCAAGCGACTCGGAAAACGCATTTACCGAGCATCAACATGTAAAATATTGTACGTAAGTGCTTCTAAATTGTTGTTTTGACTCGTAGAATTACAGCATTTGCCTACGGCTCATGCAGAAACCTTCCTACGAGTCAAAACAATAATTTGGAAGCACATACGTAATGTACTATTAAGCATGTGCATCTCATTTACACCAGCTATGTTTCTATTTTGTTTTCGTTATCAGTTGACATTACAGTAGTGCAACATTTTTATTCAACTGAGTGTCATAAAGCAGAACTTTAGACGTCTTGTTGTATAGAAGGTTTTTTGCAAGTTAGTGCACCTAGTGCCTAATAAAGTACTTTGCACTCGGCTGCATAATAGTAATTTTTGATATAAGTTACATATGAAGGTAGCTTAACGCACTAGATGTGAGATTGTCGATGCGAGCCGAAGGCGAGTTCGGCAACAGCGAGTTCGGCAACACATCGTGTGCGTTAAACTACCAGTATACGTAACTTGTATCGAACAACGTTTTTTGCAATTCATCGACAAAAACGAGATTTTCTTTCAATATAAAAATTCAATTCAAGTAGTACGTAAAAAAACCTTCATCGCACTAGTGCGTAAAAAAACCGTCATCGCACTAGTTCGGCAAAATGACTTCATGCGACACCGAAATGACGCACGAAAAAGTGAGTTTTTGTCGGTGAATTGCAAAAATGACTATTACATGTCCATCTGACGAAAACACTGGTAATTTTAGAGTTTTTCTCGGATTTTTGTCCCTATGCATGTCTAATTAGAATTGTAATTGTTTGTGACAATTCAAATCAATTGTCCAAAACAGGTAAAGTAATGATATCGTTCGAGGTGATGCTTACGCTGAACATACGCATACATTTCCTTGACAACAATGTTACCTTGATTTCAAAAAAACGCGTCAAAATGCCACACCCACGAGCGTAATAATTTTTCAGCAATAATCGCAAGAAGATACGAACGTTAAATTTTTGCAATGTAAAAACTGAAAGTACAGACAAATTATTTCGTCGTTGGGTCTGGCATTTGTGACGCGATTTTTTGAACACAAGGTAACATTGTCGTCACCTCGAACGATATCATTAATTTTGGAAGCGAACTTGGAAGCGTCACATTTTATTCATTCAAGACGTTCTAAAGAAAAATGGTTATCCACAAAAATTAATCTCCAACCGAACTTTAAGAATGCGAGAAAAGTTCAACGCAACCAATGAACAACAAACACAAACATCAACGAATGACAATATAACTATTAACCATTTTACAACACAAATTATGAACAATCCACAAAGAAACAACTGCCTATCGAACGAAGAAGACAATCAACCAAAAAAAGAACCTTGAAAAGAACCTAGAAAACTGAACTGAAAAATAACATTCACTCCAGGAGTAAAGATTTTGTACATGCTGAACTTAATAAAAGATAAAGAAGAACGCACTCCACCTTCGATCTATGAAATTCCATGCAATAACTGTGAATCTACATACTTTGGAGAAACTGAACGTCCATTCTCAATTAGAAAAGAAGAACACAAAGGATACGTTCGACGAAGAGAATATAAAAAATCGGCCATCGTTAAACACATTACAAGAAATAAAGGTCACAGTATAAACTGGGACAATTCAAAAACAATAATGAAAGAACGAAACCATCATCTACGTAAGATGAAAGAAGGTTTAACTATTCATACAACAATCCATCAAACCAACAATGAATACAGGTGACGGCTACAAACTTAGCAATGCATGGAATCCAATTATTCCGATAATGCAAAGACGGCCTTGAAAACAAATTTTTTTAGTCATATTTCAGCCCTGATGATGACAACAAATGTATGTCGAAAGCTTAGCAAATAAAACTTTAATTAAAACCACAAATCCAATAATTTAATTATCACCTTTTAAGAGGTTTTTTGTTTTCTGTTTTTTGAAAAAATTTTCACAGAAAAATTTTTTCTCTAAAAACATTTTTCTCCGAAAAAAATTTTCTCGGATCAAAATTTTCTCCAAAAAAATTTTTTTGTTAAAAAAAAGTTTTATACGAATTTTTTCCCAGATTTGTGCTTTCACCGAAGAAACCAACTCTCTAGCTATCCTAGTTCGGATGCTAGCAAAAAATCCAAGATGGCGTCACTTTGACAGCTGGCAGCCATTTTCTTAAGATGTTAAAAAATTCTCCTTACCAAACTTTATAACTTTCTAGAATCAGTCAATCTCTAAGTATTGTCACTCCGGAAGTAAAATTCGACAACTCCGATCATTACCTAAAAAACCCTCAAAAACGACCACTTTTTCCCATGCCGCGACTTTTCCAGAATTTTTCCGGAAAAGCGGCCTATGAAATTTTCCATTGACGTTCCCTGAAAATTTCAGCAAAATCGGCTGTCTCGTTCCCGAGATCAAAAATTATTAATAGAAATATAGAAACCGACAGATCAGAAAAAAAGTTTTCATAATAACAAGAACAATAGAAAAACGAAAAATGCATGGAAAAATGTCATTCTGAAACCTCGATATCTTAGGCCTTTTTAAGCCGATTTTGATGAGTGAGGGCTCGTTTGAAAGCTGCTAGTAGTTTTTCATAAAAATAATTTAATAATAAGGAGAAGGAGGAAGGGGGCAGGGGAGAGGGAAAAACTCAAAAGTTCGCCCATATATGGCTCCTTGTCCCAATAGTTATTTACGTACGAGGTAGTAGGCATGTAATTAATTTCCGAGTGACGTGTTAAGTTTTTCATGCTTGCTATCAGGGACGAAAGTTGAAAAATGTAAGTTCAAGGGGCGAAAGCGCCCCCTGGGATTACATTTTTCTTTTCGTCCCTGATAGCAAGCATGAAAAGGTTTTTGCATGCAGTTTTTTGGGTCTGTGGACCACTACCGCTCCGGGCATGATACGAGGGATGTAATTAGATACTTTCTATGCGGGTTCCAAGATCCAAGCCTTCAAACAAATCCAATCCATCTAATGCGAACAAATTATGTGGGGGCGCAGTGCAGGAACCCTAAATATTCGAAAATCGTATTACAGTTTTTCGAACCGTTTTATATATAATATTTAAGTCGGAAGTCCGTGTCATATCAAAAAACACGATTGAAACCCCCTTTTTCAACTCGTAACGCCTACTTGAATACGCATTTTCAGTGATACACAGGTACACTCAACAATCATACTGATTGGTTGCAAAGATGACCTATATACAATCTCATAGTCAAAAAACATGTCAGTAACCACAATTATGATAATTTTAACTTACATCTCGAACATCGCTGGGAAGTTCACTGAACACATTTCAGCAAAAATCTCTCATGTATTTAGATTTCGGGTAAGTTTTCTTTAAGCTCACCGTGGTATACGGTGTAAATCATAATGAAACTCCATAGTAAACCTCTCCTCCGAATCAATCAATCAATTATTATTTATGTAAAAGTTATCATGTATGCATAACTGCGGTTAAATATTCGCAGCATTGTATTATGCTATGACTCATTCGTCCAGTTTGAATTAAAAAACCAATCATTCCAATCGAACGGCTACAAGTTTAAATGTTACTTCCACATTAAAATAAATAAAAAAATATTGAATGCTACGTACAAGTTTTGCTAAGCGTATGTGCATTGGAATTTGATATTATAATACTTTGCAATAAAGGTACAGAGAAGTGAACTAAACGTTTTTTTCATAATGATATAAAGTGTGTATGAAGTTGGACCACCTCATGGCAGAATTGTACTAAAATATTTAAAATTTATGCAAACAATCAGAATGTCTCGAACAAGCATAATTAATTCCACAAAAAAAATTTTTATTAACCTTAGATAACAGCTGCCTTTACACCATAAATTAATTCTGTTTTGTGTTTTGAATTGCATTATACGATATGCCTGGACTGAGATTTATGCATAAGCAAGACCAGACAACAAAATGGTATCTCGAGTTATAGCCTTTTGCATTTATAATGCATAATCTGAAACACTAATTCAAGTTTCATGTTCTACAGTAGACGAAGTGGTCTTATACCAACTCTCTTCAAACATGATGCATAAGTAAATTCTATAATATATTATAGTTATTTTCTAAAATTTGAAATGGATTTTCGGTTTAACAAATAATTATACGTTTCCATTTCCATTGACATTCATAGTTATGGGATCATGCATAGCAGTACTTGTAATGTGCAACTATGCATTACCTGCAAATAACAGCAAATTTAATCATTTGAATTTGTTTTACATGAGTCTAGACAAATAAAGGATGCATAAGTTGAAGGTTATGTTTGGATAACACACCGTTGTTTCGTCCTGCTAACTCATCTTTCAATTACTTAAGAAATATTGGCTTAACAGCCTCTGCAGCACATACCAATATTTTCGATTAAAAAAAAGTGATTGAAGGAAATTTGAGTCGTTACACTTTTCGAATTTATTTATTCATTCGAACAAGAATAGTATATAACAATGCTTGTCGGATATGAACTTCATAACACTTGTGTACACAAGAACACAAAACAAAAGAAATCATATGTCTTATTCTAGCCGGTTAAGACATTTCCTAAACTATATGGAAAACCGCTAGATTTTCAATTTTGAGCCATAAATTCATACCAAGCATTTTTTGAAAAAAAAAATCACAATTTCGTACCAGTATCGATCGATTGTCTGTCTCATTGAGTTAAGGTGTCAAATGGTTGTTGAGCGAGCTAATTGACACCAATGAATAGGAAGGTGGTATTTACTTCTTAAAAATTGTATACAAGGCAGAGCCTAAAGTAAGCAATTTCCACTGGGGAGCACTTTCACAGAAAGGGCGTAATTTTCAAGACCACAAGACGCGGACTTAATAATAAAAAACACATGACTGTCTTCACTTCATACTCTTGTTTTGCTTCTAATTTTTTTTAACAAAATCGCATTCTTTATACAAGTGCAAATTAGCAGGGCGGAATTGTCTCTCCTTCTTTGTATAAAATGTGGCAACCAGCCGTGAGTCAATGTGAAGTAGAAATTTGAAGGCGAAAAAATTGTGTGAAAAAACAGCGAGGAAAACTTTTTTGAGATTTAAAACTCAAGCATAGTGTGAAGAAGTAAAAAAGCACGACCGTTTAGAGCGAAATTTAGATTATGGACCCACGAACATTTTTGAAGAAAACGTGAGCGAAGTTAGATTGTTTGAGATTTCGAACTCAAACACAGTGTGGAGTATCCACTTCGCGTTTCGGAATCATTTCTCGTTTGCAAGCACAACTACTTCTTCCTTATCCTTCTTTCCTCACAACTTCAATGTTTTTCCTAGTTACAAGTGAATTTCCCGGTATTCGATTTTTCGGAAGATAAAACTTCCCGGTATCCTAGATACTACACTATTTGAACATATTTGAACTATTTGAAAATAAATCAACGGTGATTCGTTGGTGAATCACCGATGATTCTTGATGGAATCACCGATGATTCATGATGAAATCACCGATGATTCGTGATGGAATCACCGATGATTTACCATGGAATAATCCTTGATTCACATGATTACAATTACATGATTCACAGTGGAATCACAGATGATTGACAGATAAATCACAGATTATTCACAGTGAAATATCCGATAATTTACCGGGGAATCACCCATGATTTACCATATAATCACCAATTATTTACCCTGGAATCACCGATGATTTACCGGCGAAATAACATATGATTCACAGTGTAATCATCGATGATTCACAGATAATTCACAAGTAAATCATAGATTATTTACAGATGATTCACAGGTGAATCCCAGATGATTCATAGTTGAATCATAGATGATTCACAATTGAATCACACATGATTCACAGTTGAATCACAGATGATTCACAGCTGAATCACAGATGATTCACAGTTGAATCACAGATGATTCACAGTTGAATCACAGATTATTCACAGTTCTGCCCTACAACGCATAAAAAACTTAGCGAAGTAATCAGATGAGAGAGATTTCCATATATTTTCTCTCGCTAAGTTTTATGCGTTGTACGGCAGAGTTGAATCACAGATGATTCACAGGTGAATCACAGATGATTCACAGGTGAATCACAGATGATTCACAGGTGAATCACAGATGATTCATAGGTGAATCACAGATGATCCACAGGTGAATCACAGATTATCCACAGGTGAATCACAGATGATCCACAGGTGAATCACAGATTATTCACATGATTTAACAGGGAATCAGCGATGATTCAACGGCGAATCACCGATCACTAACAAATGAACCACTCGGTAATTCCCCGCTGAATTATCGATGATTCCCCGGTGAATCATCCGTGATTGCCAGTTGAAGGGTGCACATGCACAGACGGACGTACAGGAAGGGAAAAACATAAAGTAGCTATGGGCACTTAATAACTGATCGTCGCTACTAAGGCAGCACCACGTAGTGTTCGACTGGACGATCATTCTCCACATTTAGAAGTTTTTTATGCGATTTCATCGATATCTTCGTAGAATTTGTAAAAAGAGGCTGGGGAGGACGAGAAGGGCGTTGGAGGACTTCAGTGGTCGTCTGGTGCACTTTTCCTTCTTCGATGTATGTTATTTTAGGCTCTGATACAAGGTGATCGGAATTAAGACAGTCATGATAAAGGAAAATTTTGGAGTTTCTTAGAAAGAAAAGGCGACAAAAGTTCAGGTTGAGGTAGGTCAATTCATCATAAAATGATTATAACATTAAAATCTCAATAAACAAGCGCTTTTTGAGAAAATTAAATTGTAAGGCGTCACAATCGATAAATTTTGATTGATTTCTGATTGATAACGAAGCAAATTTTCGGGATTGTATTACCTAGGGACTTCACACCGAATAATCTGTGATGTTTACATGTAATAAACGATGTTCGTGTGTGAAAATTACTCACTTACAGAAATTTATACGAGTTGCTCACATGTTGTTATGATTCGCATTCAAAATACAATATTATAAGTATTTACTTGAGATTCAATTTTTATTTTATCCATTTGAATGAAAATTTTATTTACATGACATAATTATGGTATAAATAGATTATGCGATATAGTACGAAAATATCCATAATTTGTATTGCAGTTTCGAGTTTTATTACATTTCTCTGCACGCACCTACATTTTTAAAAGATATGCGAATTAATTGCTGGAGGTGACGCTCTATGGAAATTGTTCAGTTCATATACTTATTTCTTATATATTCTTTGAAAAAAAGATTTTATTTTAGTAAAAACACCCACACCAAACATAAGTCACAACACACATATCGTGTTTGATATAAATTAAGAAAATATAACTTTTATTTCATTTTAAGAATGCACATTATTTTAAATAGAACATCATCAGAGAGGAGAGCCGCCAAAAAGATGCACCTGATTGTCAACTGAAAGTCAGACTTACCGTACTACTCTGTATACAACACTGAACGAAAAAGCTCAGAGACCAGGAATTGTTGTTATGATCATCGTGACTTTGTTTTCCGGGCTCAACATTTTTATGAACTTTTTTTTTTCTGCGCAGGTTATTAACACCGCAAAAACCTGCGCAGAAGTAAAAAGTTCATAAAAATATTGAAACGAGTTTAACCAAATGTGAAATTTTCTCCGCTAAGTTCGTAACACCACACAAAGCTGATAGAAATATTTTTTATTCGCTGCCCCCTATGGAAAATTGTCATTACATGTATGTCAACCAGAGCCTATTATTTGGGAACAAAATCTCAAAATTCACTAAACTTTCCCAAAATTTCCCAAAAGTTCCCAAAAAAATATAAAAAATTTCCAAATAATAATTTCATAGTAAGATGAAGGGCATCTCTTTCCAGACAAGTTGAAAATTCGAAATTTTTAAATTGTCTGCTCAGCAAAATTTTTATTTTTAAATTTCAATCTTCATTAGGCTTAAATACTTTCATTTTGGCACTAATTTGTATTTTCTGCGATGTGTGATGGCTGAGATATGCACTACGGCTACCCTCGTAAAGGCTCTCCTAGCGCTCAACAAGAAAGGGATAGAACAAATGTTTTTCGTATCGGATAATGTAACACAATGGCATTGTTTTCAACCGATTACGAGCGTTGTGAGGGATTGAAATCAAAATTTCCCCAAATTTCCCAAAAAAGTCCCAAATTCGGGACAATGTTTTGAGACCCGCAAACTCACTCGTGTGTTTTAAGCAACTCGCTCTGGAAACTGTTATTTTGACTCGTGTAGTTACATACCTCGGCCTCGGCTCGGATATGCAAACTCTACACTTGTCAAAATCAGAGTTTCCAAAGCTCGTTGCTTAAATACACACTCGTGAGTTCGACTCGAATGACAAAATTTATCCCTCATGTAATGAATTACTTTCATCGCATCCAATGTTTTACTATTACGTCTTGCAACGCAAGTAACCACATTACCACACCCTTACGGTTGCTTATTCAGGAAATAATTCCAATAAGACTAAAATGCATGAAATGGAAGAATTTTTTTTTGCTGTAAGTACGCCGAGTTCTTTCGTTTTTCGTCTATTGACCAGCCGCTAGCGAAAAATTTTGCCCTGACTTTTCGACTTTTCTTTTCCAATGCGTCAATTATCCGCCACAAATTGTGTAACGACGACGGCGGCGGCGGCGTTCCTATCTGAACATTAAAAACAAATAAACGTAAAAGAAATGAATGTGACGCGTATAAAGGAGTACCTTGTCCCCTGCTAATTTTATATCAAAAACTTAATTCGTAATTCTTTTCAATTTCAAATTCAGGTATGAACCTAAATTTAGCACGTAAAACAATAGTTGAATGAAGTTATAATAAAGTCCTTAAAAAGCACGTTGGTCATACTTAACAAAATGAAATGCTTAATTATTCAATAAATCTCAACAATTGTGGGGATTTCTAAATAAAAATCCTACATTAACAAGCAAAATAATATACAGTTGCAGTAAGAGGGCGTTCATAAAATGTGTCAGGACGCGGACGGGTCTATTAGTCGTTGTTGACTCGAAACGTTTTCATGATGTTGAATGTATGAACCAAAGGATCGTCAGATCTGTGTTTCAAGATTGGTAAAACGATCATCCCAAGCTGATAAATCTACAGCCCGTCCGGTTCAGACGCTAGATCATTTTATTTACTAGTACTGCTACTATATTGAAGAAAAGTCCTATACAGAATTTGTCCCCACTGGGATTGAATCCGGATATTCTTGGTGGAAAGCCAATACGTTACCACAGCGTTACCCGTCTCGAACACACATTAACCATTTTGAAATGTATTTTAATCAAGTTAATAATAGACTCCTCATGGACGTCTTCCGTGACTTACTATACGAACGGCCCATACAACATAGGGAGCCATTCACAAAGTACGCACGCCACTAAGGGGGGATGGGGGGGGGGGGTAATGTATGAAAATATGGGGGTCAAAAAACCTGCGCATTTTGTGAATGACCCTAGGCAACTGCACGAAAGGTGACACATTTTGAAGGGGTAAGGTTTCGAAGTCATGCTGTTGTAACGTTTTATTTTGTCACTATGTGCTGACTTTGTAACGTCTAGTATAACAAATCAGGTCAGGTGGTCACAAGAAGTAGATATCCCGCTCAGCTCTAATGTGCAATTTAATAGTAGTTGGTTTAATAAGCAGCTTACAAATACAATCTGAATGGCCTTCAATGTAATTAATAATTTATTTGATTTATTAGAAATAAGAAAAATCATTAGCGTAGCGTAGACAATATTACGTTTACAATGTATCTAAACGTGTAAACGTGTATCTAATTACGGTTTTAGCTGATTTATTCAAACCTAACTTAATAATGATTGTTTGAAAAAGAGTATAAAATTTCATTGCAACAAATTAGTCTACTTGCACGATCAGAATCGAATCGCTTTTTTAGCGAAGCTCATAGTACAGTTGCTTCTATCAGAGGAAATAGACAAGCCACTAAGAAAGGAAATCATTACTTTGTCTATTGCCACACCAACTTGGCTTCCATGGGGTACACCAATCATAGAATTTCTCTCACCTCACCAATACCGTACACAACAGTGATTCAATGCACGAGAGGCAGAAATAGGGAGAGTAGGTGAGTTTTCCCTATTCCTTCTCGTTTTGCAATTATACGCAGTGACATTGGATTACTAATCGTAATGGCAATTAAAAGTTTGTCCCTTTGTCTGTTTGTACCTTTGTCTATTTGTCGGTCACAAACTGCCCGCGTGATTAACGCATGTCCTACCTGCACGAAGAGCCCCAAGAAACTAAAGTAAAACGTCGAGAAGAAATACAAAGAGAGCGACCTAAGGCTCTACTAGACACCAGGAGAACTCAATTAAACGCAGTTTCCGAAAAAAAGACTGTCGCCGTTTTGTTCCAACAGGAAAATTCCCATAACAATTATTATCACAGCCAGCATTCGGTGATAAGTTATTGGAGTTATAGAGTTCAGTGCCAAAGGGAAAGTTATTGCGTTTACTGTATTGTATATCGGGACACCCTTCAAAATAGCGGATGTGGGGGAAAATTTAATTTTCTGGAAACTTTTTTTGGTTGAAGCTAGTGGTTTTGAGTGAAAGAGAAAGTTGTTGGGTTTAATGGGTGTAGTTATGAGAGGGCGGGAGGAAGGGGAGTACATGGGAAAGGGGAGTACATGGGAAAAGGGAGTACATGGTAAAGGGGAGTACATGGGAAAGGGGAGTACATGGGAAAGGGGAGTACATGGGAAAGGGGAGTACATGGGAAAGGGGAGTACATGGGAAAGGAGAGTATATGAGAAAGGGGAGTACATGGGAAAGTGTTGTACATGGGAAAGGGCAGTACATGGGAAAGGGGAGTACATGGAAAAGGGGAGCAAATGGGAAAGGGGAGTACATGGGAAAGGGTAGTACATGGGAAAAGGGAGTACATGGGAAAGGGGAGTGCTGTATCATATATCGGGACACCCATCAAAATGGCGGATGTGAGGGAAAATTAAATTTTCTGGAAACTTTTTTTGGTTGAAGCTAGGGGTTTTGAGTGAAAGAGAAAGTTGTTGGGTTTACTGGATGTAGTTATGAGAGAGCGGGAGGAAGGGGAGTATATGGGAAAGGGGAGTACATGGGAAAGGGGAGTACATGGGAAAGGGGAGTACATGGGAAATGGGAGTATATGGGAAAGGGGAGTACATGGGAAAATGGAATGAATGGGAAAGAGGAGTACATGGGAAAGGGGAATACATGGGAAAGGGGAGTACATGGCAAAGGGGAGTACATGGGAAAAGGGAGTACATGGGAAAGGGAGTACATGGGAAAGGGGTACATGGGAAATCGGAGTACATGAGAAAGGGGAGTACACGGGAAAGGGGAGTACATGAGAAAGGGGAGTACGGTAAAGGAACACACACAGTAAATTTTCAACCTATTTCAGCCAGGTCATCAGCTTTTTCCAGGCACCCAGGTCTGATACGATTGACTTTTTAGCAAATCCCTTATAATTAACCCCCCCCCCCCCTCCCATAATCATTGTGAGTGTCTGTCCTAGAAAACCTGAGTAAAGTTCGCAAGTGGCGGAGGGTATCTTCTCGAATGAACGCCTTTCGACAAATCCTATCATACAAACCGTACTGTGAACAACAACAACAAAAAAATCGCATCACCAGTAGTATCATAAACTTTTTGTCTTAATGTTTTCAATAATATAATTATTAATTATCTATTCATAAGTCGATTTTTAAGAAATTTAATAATAAATTCCTTATTAGCAAAATACTTAAATAAATAATCTGTCGTAAATTATAAAACTTAATTGTATTAATAAGATGTAAATAACCGCAGTCGCTGTACAATGTTGCGCTTTTCATTTAAATATTACAATGTAACTGATGTGAGCAATTAAAAAACTGTAATTATTTCTTTCAGTTTATTCTAATCACTTATTAATTCTTTCATTAAACAAAGTTTAAATGCTGCTGCTATCTATTGCATTATTTACACTAACATTACAAGAAGCATATCGTAAAGAATCGATTATTTCACATAATAAAAATGAAACATTTAAAATCTACCAAGTTCACCGTTTATGTTCTTTAGATATATTGGTGTCACGATATGCAGTTACAATGCAAGTTGCGATGAGAAACTGTAACAGAAATGTTGTACATAACATAGTCGTTCCTACGACGACATGACAGTGAATTGCTTAAAAAAATCCTTATATTTGGCCATTAGTCGAATTTCGTCAAAAAGATTTCTGTTTTGCATTGGAAAGTTGTATAGTTCAATGAAAATCTGCAAATCTTGATTATTACTTATTACTAAGAGTAACAAACTACACTAATGAGCAACGCTGCCTCACCCTTCCCTACTTGCTCCTAACGGTAACAATAAAAAATATCAGAAAAAAGCAAATTCTCTCCTCAAAATAGTAAACGTTAGACGTTAGTTTATTAACAGAATTCCTAGCAAATAATTAATTTACAACGACTGTGGCACACTCTATCCCAAAACCGATTCGCACAGTGGGACATTTCTTTTATGATTAAAACCACTTTATAAGATCTCTCGATAGCGTAGTGGTTAACATGTCTGCTTGCTACTATGAGATCGAGTTGCCAGTGCGTTGGTTCGAAACTCAGCCGCAGACAGATTTGTTCCGATTGTTAGATTTGTAAACAAAACAAAGCTAATTGAATCGGTTCAAGTCATGTGAAGTTGAGTGTAGCGCCATCGTACGGCATACCGGTGAAAGGCATTGTTGGGAGGTGCCGGTATTCTACTCCTACTAGTTTCGTTCCTAGTACATCTCATGGATGGCACTGGGTTTGTCGCACAGCTTACCACTGGCACAGTAAAAACTTTCCGGTAATGAAAGGATCTCAAAAAAATAGAACCACAAAAAAGTAGCGAAACTAGTAAATAATGATCTAGCCCCTAACCCTTCATGGGTTGTTAAGGCAGATTATTATTATTATTATTATAAGATCTCTAGGGTACTGTTATGAACCTATGGCTCGAAATTCAAGGGAAATTCCGCAGAAAAGCTTGAGACTTTAGCTACAAACTGTGAGAGCATTGAGGTTTAATGGGAAAATTGTAAGAAATTCGTTGGTGGAAAAAAAGAATTATAAAAGTTTTTATGTCATTCGGGCATATAATTAGCCATTTATATACCTGAAAGTAGGGGTATAATAACCATATTATAGTCGAGCTTCATACAGACTGGGAGGTATATAATAGACATATTATGGTTGACTCGACTATAAATTGCATTATAGTCCGACTATAATATCGTTACGTCAAATCTCAAAGGAAATCAAAAAACAGCCACGAGTCAAATGGTGAATTATATGCCCAAATGATATAAACTATGGTATTAACTAAGGGATAAATAGCTTGATTATAGTCTCGATACGTGAATATTCCACGGGGGATAGCCCCTCGGACATTCACTTCACCTCGACTATAATCGCGCCATTATATCCCTTGGTTAATACTATACTATTAATCAAACGGAAACTGGTTCGGTTGCAGGATGAGAAAATTGAGGCTTTTTATGTTTCTAGGCAAAGTCGCCTGTTTAAGGAAGCGGAAGTATCGGAAGAAGTTTGAAGGGATCTATTTAATGTTCCGAATTGCCCTTTCTATATGATTGAAAGGATCATTCAACGTTAAAACATTAGTGATTTCGGTAATTTATAAAAAATGTCAAAAGTTAAATTAGAAAACGTAGATACTTTAGGCTTGAAAGTAAAAATTATATTCTATTTACCGGATGCGTTTTTAAAATATGTTTCCCTGGACGAATCCGTTGTGAAGGAATTTCTGTTTGACAGCGTGAAATTTGTCACTTTTCTCTTTGCTTTGTCTGAAAAACAAACAGATGAGAGACTAAAAATAATCACATTTTCATTAGAAAACATAAAATTCACGATTTTAAAATTTGTAAATGAATTTAAAGTGAAAATCTATTGATTTAAATACGCAGAAAATAGTTTTCTTCTTTCGATGTGATTTGTAATTTTTGCAATAAATTGCCATGCGAAAAGTAATATTACCGTGAAATAATCGAAAATCTAAGATTAACAATTTGTTCAAATCAAAAGCATACAACTGGTAACATTGATTTTGTTTCCATTTTCTTTCAGCACTAATAAGGCAAAATTAAGATAAAATTATACCTTCGGTATTTGCACAAATTTCAGCGAACAGGCAAATATCTTTCGTTGTTGGTTGGTTGGTCGGTGTAAGTGGTGTTGGCCCACGTTTTGATATCGAAATTCAAATTTCGATACACGAAACTCTTGAGGGATTTTTCTAACAGATGACGTTCGCAACGTCATGATTGCTCATGTGTCACAACGCAAATGTGTTCTAAAAACAAGCTTAGAAGTCGACTCAATTTCTTCAGTTTGCGTTTAACGTGTTAAGACCGTAATATCTTTTATGATTAACTAATAGCGGTGGTATCTAATCGTGGAAAGATTAGAAAAATCAGATGCTCAATGTACTTCCCGGGGATCGAACCCGGGAATAGGGTACACTGCAATTTTATTGTTTCTTTCTGTTGTAATTAAGAGCACGTTGCAAAATACGAACTGTCAAATTTGCGATGTTTTTTTTAGAACAGAATCTTGCGTAAATAAAAAATGATTCAAAATTATAGCTCATGTACTGTGACTGTGAGAGGATGACTCTTACACGACCAATAAATGAATCAGAATTCGAAAAGTCTGAGTATGAAGGTTGAAAGTTGCCCTAAAAACTCATCGCATTTCATGTTCGTTTGCGATGTTATTTCAGAGCAAATTTGTACCTTCAGACTTAAACTTTTTGAATTCTGATTCATCTATTACTTGTGTAAGAGTCATCCTTCCACAGTATATGAGCTATAATTTTGAATAATTTGTTATTTACCCAGGATTCTGTTCTAAAAAAAACATCGCACATTTGACAGCTCCTTGCGATATGTATGTCACACACACAGACACATTTTTGTGTTTTGTGGTTTACTGTGGTTTACTGTTATAAAAATACATGCAAAAATTCACAAACTCAAGTAAAACACAAAAGCAAAAATGTGTCGGGTTTCACTTTTCCGTGAGTGTATAATTTTTTTAAAAAAATTTTTTACATTTTTTAAGCATGACATGTTACACTGCTGCTTCGGACAGGTTGTTCAATATTGACTTTTGATCGATTTCCAATTAGAGCCGTGCGCCGGTATTGTTGTCTGACCCAGACGGTCTAATAGCTGAAATTTTTTCTCCAACAACGCAACAATCGATGATGATTTGCGTTGATTAACTGGATTTTTATGGATTTTCTAAGTTAGAAGTGAGTCCCCCCGGTACAAAATCAATTTCGTCTAATGTACAAAATGCACTCACCTATGGGTGAGCTGAGAGCTCCGTTTTCTCATTTCCTTTGATTTTTGAGTGACTCAGTACCCATATTAAGTCGACTCTATTATATGTTGCCAGCTCGTTGAGTGCTTCCCAGGTTTCTAGAGTGAATTTAAGTGAATTTAAATGACGATAAAGCCTTTAAAGCCGCTTGGCTATCTGAACAAATAAATATTATTTCGTTGGATTTGTTCTGCATCCTATTATAGTGAGCACTTTCCAGTAAAGCTCTTAGTTCAGCTAGGAAAATAGAGGAATAAGTTATGAACCATATGTTAGCGTGGTCTATGTTTCTGAGCCTGTCGCTGTCGCTGTTCATTTTTGCTAATCTGTCAAGGGTAGCTATGGCCTCCATTTCTATGTAGATATACAAAGGAGGTAAGTTCAGTATCACTTCTAGAGCCGCTGTAGGTGAAGGTTTCCATGCCCCAGTAACAGCTTTGCAAGCAATTCTTTGAAATTTTGTTAACTTAGTTTGTGCATATTCAAGTTTACATATATGGTTCCACAGAAAAGAGAAATACGTTACCATAGGCCTAATGATGGTTGTGTATATCCAGAACATAACCTTTGGCGAAAGACCCCATGATTTACTATAAGCTCTACGGCGTTGCCACAGGGCAATGTTTCTTTTTTGAAATCCAGCATCCAAAATGGCAATCCAATAGAGCCTCGAGTCTAAAATAATACCGAGGTATTTGATCCAAGTCACAAGATTTATTTTTATGCCATTAACCTTTGGGATTTTTGAACCTTCTACCTTCTTTTTCCACTTAAATTAGATCATTTTAGTTTTCGTGGGACTTATAATTTGTTCGTTCCTATCACACCATTTAAGGGATCATTATATTGAGCACGATGCGAATCGCATCGCATAAGGTTTGTGTGAAAACTCAACTTGACAAAACAAAATTTTTTTTTGTCAAGTTGAGCTTTCAAACAATCCTTACGCGATGCGATTCGCGCTCAATATGATGATACCTTTAGACACTAAATTTAATATAGTTTGTAGGAGATCACATATTACGTTTACGTATTTTCCCCTGACTAGTGTAGCCATTACCTTAATGGTAAATGTCATTCGTAGAAAGAGCTAATGAGACCAAGTACGATTTTGCGAAAAAGAAAAATAAAACAGAAATGATTTTTTAATTGAAGCGAATAAATTGAATAAAACATGGAAATAAAATTAAGAAGAGTAAATCAATTATTTCAAACATGAAAACGATTTCTAACGGTCTTCAAATTAACATTCATAACTCATAAACACTTAACGACAATATACTAATATTTCCAATAACAGCTAAAATTAATATACGAAATTAGTGTTGTTTTGAAAGTAGTCATCTAAAACAAAAACCAATCCCGCAAATGAAACGATTGGAAATACGAATATCATGTCTCACTTTAAATTACATTTTATTATTTAAATTATGGTCTGATTTTAACAATTAATAATTATTTATATCATTTCTAATGCATGAATATTATACACTAAACCTTTTGTGTTCTTTAAATTAAATATACCAAATGTGTCATATTATTTGCATTAAGTGTTCTTGATTAACCTTAATAGAAAATATGCGCGAACATAACAGAGCTCCACAATGTGGCTCATATATAGCGCAAATTATATTCTGATTTGTATGTAAAATTTAATAAATTAATAGTTCTGATACATAGTAGAGCAAATTTGTAAATTTGGATTCGAATATTGAATATATTAAGGAATATAAATGTTTTGATTTTGCTTTGCTATAACATCATTTTGTTCATTGGCATTCAATTGGATGGTAATAAAATTGGTCAGTAAAAATCCTCCAGCTCAATTCGTCCGATTTTTCGTTTTGTTTTTATTGTATGGGACGGTAGGAAAAAATCCTCTAATTCGATTTGCCAACAATTTTAATATATTTTAATTAATGGGATGGCATAATATTTATTGTTGTCTATTCAGCGCAATACCTGACTTTTGTTCTACCAATGAAATTATGTTAGAGGAATGCAGCAAAAATTAAAATTCCCTTCGATAAATTACAATGTTTTCAAGATTGTTGTAACGCAATTTACCGAAAATTTAGCCTTGAATTGAAAAAGTGAGTAGTAGCGCAAAGTGAGTACTTTCACACCGCACAAATTTCCGCGTACAGGGCAGCTAACCTCACCGAAACAATTGTCCAAGCTGAATGAAAGTAAGTAAATTTATATTTTACCATTTACTATTAATATCAGAGCCGATTAGCTCAAATGTAGTCAAAATCAATTACAATGGGTGCTGCTACAAATGTGTAGTCGTTAACCAAGATTTTTATTTTATCTATACCCAAATAATTTGTGCTCAATTTGTCCTATGCGTCCGACACAAAAAAAAATTGTCCTACCTTGGGGTCTGAAATATAGAGGTGTACTAAAACGCCAAAAAGCTTAAAATCGCTTTTTTGAAAACGATAAAAATGTGTGCAAAAGTGGTGATTGTCCTCAATTTGTCCTAAATTCTTCACACTTTCAATTTAATGTACTGACACCTCGATAGTGTAAAAGTGTGTTACTAGATTCTAAAGTGTTTTGTACTAAAAAGTTTAGTACAGTAAAAAATTTTTTCCACAATTTGTCCTTTCAGAAAATACATTCAAAATTTTCAAAACATTTCCTCAAACAACTCAGACTCTTCAGACTTCGGACTCTTGTATTTTCTAATTAGAATTACCAAAATATATGCTGAATTTGTCCTTTCGATAAGACGAAGAAGTCGACCATAACTCGATTCTGATACAACTTTACATTATTGCTCCTCGAAGCCACCTTTAAGCGATGCCGGTTCAAATCCGATTACCGAAAAATTTTTTAATTGTTTTTGTCGATGGTGAAGAAAGGACAAAATAAAGACATAATTTTGCGGCCCATATTCAGAAGAGAGAAGGATTAAAAATCTCCTTCAACTAGATATATGAGAAAGTTCTAGCGTCATCGGTTCAAATCCGATCGGCGACACTTTTTTTTGTTGTTTCTTTCGATGGTTAGGAAAGGACACACCTTACACTAATTTGAAAGAGTCAAGAATTTAGGACAAATCGAGGAGCATCACCAATTTTGCTCACATTTTTGTCGTTTTCAAAAAGGCGATTTTGAGGTTTATGGCGTTTTAGTACACCTCTATATTTCAGACCCTGAGGTAGGACAATTTTTTTTGTGTCGGACGCATAGGATTTAAAATAATTTTAGCCGTTGCAGAGAGGGAATTTTTTTCAAAATTCGGACATTTCTTATGATTGAATGATTTTAGACGGCGTTGGACGGTCATTTTAAAAAGAAATTTTAAATGTATTGTACTCCAGCACGGATAGAGATATTTTGAGGGTGCCCATATTTAATCGATTTTTCTCCTGTTACCAACTTCGGGTTTTGGCCAAATTTCAATCTTCCCACTGTGAGTTGTAGAAAAACACTGAAAACACTTGTATTTTTTTAAATTACAGTTTCCTTAGACAAAATTGGTTCTATGATATGAAAATAATGCGCTACGTTTTTTATGATTCGAATTTAAGTTTCAAATTTTGTGCACCAAAAATATTTCACAGTATGAAAAATTTACATGAAATTCCTAAACATCAAACTGTCAGCCGGAGCATATGCCGACGATTTTGTTTTCTTAAAATTCAACATGGCCGAACGAATAACAAAATGTCAGATAGACATTACAACATTTCTAAACAACAACTCCTTAGCATGGCGGTTCAGCGGGGAAATGCGGCGGCTGTAATGGGCACCTTTCGGTCAAGTGGAAATATGGATGAAATTTTGTACATTCTGTGATTTTACTTTGTATATAAATGACACATTGTTAAAATCGTTCAAAAGATGCTGACAAATAAATATTTTGTACACATTTCTCGACGTATAATGCCAACCTTGTTTACAGTACAGTATCTAGACTGCTTTTCTAGGGCGGCGGAGCGTTCCAGTTTTTTTTTAAAGAAAAATTTTGTTACTGCGCTGGCAGCTTTTTTTTGAGCTTAACGCCACAGTCGATTTCTTTTTAATTGTGTGGCGCAAGTATAGTTTTCATTCAAAGCGCGGCGCCTTTACTTGTTCTTCAGGTAAGTCAAAGAATTGCTTTGTTGCCGCATCGAAAAACGCGCCAGGCGCCGCAGGCAAAACTTTGGACTGATTTTCCTCATTCTTTACGTAATTAGGCTCAATCAGATAAGGCGTTGCAGGCGAACATTTTGGATGACTCTCTCTTGTTCTTTAGGTAAATCGAGATTTGTTCCATCACTTCTGAGAACATTGTTTTATATCAGAAGGGAAGAAACAAATCTCAGGGGGCGCGACCTCCCCTTCGCCCCCTAGATACGGCGCTGTTTGTTTAAAAAAAATACTTCATCTGGCTTTTAATAAAATAACAATAAATAA
Organism: Pseudolycoriella hygida; assembly: GCA_029228625.1. Lineage (NCBI taxonomy): Eukaryota > Metazoa > Arthropoda > Insecta > Diptera > Sciaridae > Pseudolycoriella > Pseudolycoriella hygida. The sequence goes on along the minus strand of CM055403.1, from coordinate 60,620,311 downwards.
AACACATAGCCATCCTAACATTACTGCTGTCTGGCCCAATAAACTTCGTGCCACACAACTGTGAAACGTCAAATTAGGAAGACAATAGAGAAATTCACCACTTCGCAGCTTTGCACAGATTTGACGTTTGTGGGTCGGAGTGGTGTCCCTATAGCCATCACATCAAGAATTGTGACATGTTAATACGTCAAGTTACCTTGGGAGCTAATTCATTTGAAAAAATCTTAAATTTATGCATCGAGCAACAAAACAAAGGACAACTTACAAAATGCTTGGAATTCGTTATTTTGACAGGTGTTGTGCGCTTTCGGCTTGGGATATAAGCTCCGCGAAATCAAAATATCAAACCATGTTGTAATCTACTGTTCCTAACTGATGTTCTTTTTACCGTATGTGTCGGTTCGATCAAAGTGAACTTTTCAATCAACTTTCAATCACAATGGAAATAACGCATGCAAAACGCGTACGAACTGCAAAATAGTCTGTTACTGTGGAACTCGTCTTTGCCTCAGTCCACTACTCATTCTTTAAATACAATCCAAAACACATTGTTTCCACAAAATATTCTTACTAATTCATATTCGGTAAAAAATTGTTAATTTTTGTATCTACTCCTTGAAAAATGTTCGATTAGGTATGCCATACTGATAATATGAACTAGGTTTAATTTTTTTTATTAAATTGAAATATTGTATGTTTTGAAAAATTTAAATTTTTTCCCGCTCATATCTGTGGACTGCTGTCAGCTTACCTCTATAGAAAAATATATGGATTTTATCATTATTAGGTTGGTACCAATGGTACTTCTGAAATTAAATATTCGCGCGAATTATTTTAATGTATAAAACTGAAATTGAATTTAAAAAAAATATAAATATTTTCAGAACAATTCTTAAATAAGAAGAATCTTCTAATCACTTAATTTATCGAAATAAAATGAAAATCAGGCAAGGGGCGAGGTCAATTTTAATATTGCATCATGACGAGTCTTCATCTTTTTTTTTCTTCTCTCTTAATTGTTCATGAACTTGTTCAACTTGAAAGAAAATGTTTAGATTGGTGAGGTAATAATGAACATTTTTGCAAATGATGACTTAACTTTGACAATTTGCAAAGTTGCATTAACTGCCTGAATGTCATATAAAACTATGACTATGGTAGCTGATAAATTTTGAGAGGAAAACGTTTTGCAGCTTGAACGGGAAGCAACTGGAACAGGTTTCTAAATTGAACTATGTAGGAACCATTTTTCCGATGATATCAGATTAGTAAGCAAATTTTGAAAAAGGAGGAATATGAGCAATGCGGTGGTCAGTCAGTCAGTCACCTTTCAACTACAAGAATTTGAGCAGCAGAGAGTCTAATATGTTGAATTAAATTCGTAAAAAAATCATAGAAATTCATCGATTTTACACGCGAATTTCGTGAATTTTTTATTTAATTCGCTCTGGATCAGCGGGACAGAGCTAGATGCAGACGGTATCGAACATTGGATGTACTGAACATACCATGCATGAATTAACCAATCAAATTAGGATGTTATGAAAAATTTAGGAGCTTTTCGAAAACATTTGGAGGCCAAAAAGAATTCTGTTCGCTGAACTTTGACGGCCTAGACGATACCAAGTCTATACAATTAAATTATATAATAGATATAATTAGATTATTATTATTATTATTATTTATTATTTATTATTTGAGTAAGTTTATACAATACAAAAACAATAAAATAGAAAACAGGTAATGTTGAACAAAACAATTGAATCTTCAAAGACCAATTCCAGTGAATTTCTTCAATAAAGGAATTTGGTTTATAATAAAATACAGGAAGAGAATCATAAGATTGTGCAACGCTTCGTTTTAACTCTTTCAACCGAAAAACCGGTTTTACTTGAGAAAAATACAGGCAAATACGTGAAAAGAGCGATGAAAGAGAAATTAGAAAGGTGCGCAATCTTATGATTCCCTTCATGTATAATTTCATTTTAAAATTATTTTTAATTTTTGTAAAAAAAGTTTGAGTCAAGATGGCGGCAGATATGGACGTGTTTGTTTTGCTCTGAGTAAGTTTCGTTTATTTTTTGCCCTCTTCGCGTTTTAAATCACAGTTTCTCGTAAATAAGTTAAGTTAAATTAGTGTGTGTTTTTGTAACTTTTTTAGATATCAATTCAAATCTGCATTTTCTTTTCAAGCAACGTAGTGCTCACATAACCTCAAAGTTACAGCGTTTTTCGGGTGTTTGTTTTGTTTTCTTCATGCAAAACAATCGGCGTTTTGTGTTTGTGGTTTTGGTATGGAATTTCAAGTAGGTGTTTGCCTACGGTTACGGTTAACTTCTTCGCTTTTCATATAGCAATTCTTTTTTGGCAAAAATAAATGAGCTTGCGCTTAGCATCTCAGGCACGTGTGTGATGTCCCCATTGAGGCTTGAACTTCCAGTGCGGTTCGGCTTACCAGGCCGTCCCACTGTACTCATTATTGGTAACAACGGTCATAGGCAGCCTCGGACGAGTGTTGGTCACGGGGTACGACCAATGCGGGACTCGAACGGTACCCCATCGTTGACGATCAGGCAATGTAAAAAGGTTGATGGTTTGTTTATTGGAAGTCTAAACGTTAATGGGGGTTTTAGGGGTCGCAAGGGGGAGTTGTGGACTTGGCAATGGATTAGGGTGTAGATATATTAGCGTTGAGCGACATTAGGACGAAAGGGCAGCGCGAAGAACTGGTGGGCGGTTATAAAGTGTTTTCGTCTGGTGTTCAGTCTGGTAGGGCGAACTGGGGAGTTGGAATGGCTGTCAAAAGGGAATTAGAAAAGTTTGTTTTGGGCGTGCGGTATGTAAGTGAAAGGATCATGTGGGTCTCCATTAAGCTGACAGGAGGTATTTGTCGGCTGGTTAGTGTTTATAGCCCGTGCGAGGGTAGCAGTGCTGGCGGTCTTGACACCTTTTACGAGCAGTTAGGGGATGTTGTCAGCAAAAAAGGTAGTGAGGGTGTGATTCTGTTGGGGGATTTCAACGCGAGAATAGGAAACAGTAAGACCAGTGGCGGCTATGAAAGGGTAATGGGCAAATTCGGGGAGGATGTTTTAAACTCAAACGGAAAGCGGTTGTTGGATTTCTGCGATTTCAATGGACTGGCAGTAACCAACTCTTTCTTTAGGCATAGGTGGATCCATCGGTACACTTACGTTAATAATAGTTTGGGGCACAAGTCAATAATTGAGTACATGGTTATAGAGCAGGACAGGAGACAGGAAGTCAGGAACACACGTGTTTTCAGGGGTTTCACATTTGGCTCAGACCACTACCTTTTGGGTACCCATCTCTCTGTTAGTAACTCTGTCAGGCTAAAAGGAAAAAAGTGGTGGTTCGGAAATTTCGTGTGGGAAAATTCAGGGACGAGGAAGTTAAGTCTCGCTTTATGTCAAAATTCAGCGAAGCTTTCGAAAGGCTTCCTCCGGACTGCGTAGACATTGAGGTTGAGTGGGCAAACTTTAAGGAATTTGTCTTGGGCGTAGCTGAGGAATGTCTAGGTAGTGTCTCTAGTGGGGGTAGAAACAAAAAGACAGGCTGGTGGAACGCAGATATCAAAAAGGCGGTATTAGAGAAAAGGAAGCTGTATTTGGTTTGGTTACAGGATAAGACGGACGAAAAGCATGAGGCTTACAGGGCTTGCAGGCAGACGGTTAAGACTCTAGTCAAGGAAGCGAAGGATCGGTCGTGGAAAAAGTTTGGGGAGGAATTGGAAGAGGCTGGTCAAGGAAGGGGTAAAAAATTTTGGTCGGCAATCAAGGATATTAGGCGTGGTGGTGAAAAGGAGGGCTGCGGTAGCATTTTGGGTAAAGATGGCGAATTAGTTACAGGTAAGGGTGAGGTCCTGAAAACCTGGCAGGATTACTTTCAGGATCTATTCGCCTCTGTCAATCCCGTAACAAGCCTTGACAGGGAAGAGGGCCGTAGCTTGGAGGGTGAGGAGGAAATTACATTAGAGGAAGTGTCACGAAAGGTCAGCAGGCGGAAGGCAGGAAAATCCGCAGGTATAGACGAAATTAGGACAGAATTTATTAAGAATAGCGGGCCGGGTGGGGTTCAATGGCTTTGTAGGATTTTCAATTTAGCATTGAAGTCCTCAGTAGTACCCGCTGACTGGAGCTTCGGTGGTATTGCTCCGATCTTCAAGAAGGGTAACCGCAAAGTCCTTACCAACTACAGGGGGATTTCACTCTTGAGCGTGGTCGGAAAGGTTTATACAAGTGTGCTAGTAGACAGGGTTAGGGTTATAGTGGAAGATGTTCTTGACGAGTTCAGAGTGGTTTCAGACCTCTGAGAGGTTGTCAGGATCAGATCTTTTGTCTCAGGCAGGCTATAGAAAAGCTCTCTGAGAGAAATATTGATTTATACTTGTGCATCATCGACCTAGTAAAGGCATTCGATCGGGTACCGAGGCAAACGCTGTTCGAGGTACTTGGCGAATACGGGGTTAATGGAAGTTTATTGGGCGCTATCAAAAGCATCTACTCAGGGAGCAAGGCTGCGGTAAGGATAGATGGTGAAATTAGTGAGGCTTTCGAAGTTAATGAGGGAGTTCGTCAGGGTTGTTGTCTCTCCCCTCTTCTGTTCATAATTTTTATGGACAAGATTATCAGGCAAGCGAATTTGCAAGGGAATGTGAAGGTGGGGGAAGTAATCATGAAAATCCTGGCCTATGCGGATGACTTAACTCTATTAGCAGATAATGCCAAGGATTTGCAGGAGCATTTAGACTGCCTGAATGCTGCATGTGAGGAATACGGCATGAAAATAAGTGTCAGTAAAACTAAAGTTATGCATATTGGCAAATCCCGGAAGGATGTAGTTTGCAGTTTAAATGGGGAGCAGTTGGACCAGGTCTCTGAGTTTAAATATTTAGGAGCCATTTTTTCGGAGAATGGCAAGTTAGTTAGGGAATTTGAAGAAAGGAGAAGAATGGGGAATGCAGTGGCCAGTCAGTTGAGGTCGTATGTGTTCAACAAAAAGGAGTTAAGTAGTGGCACAAAGCTAGCTATTCACAGGTCAATATTCAGACCAACGGTTTTATACGGTAGTGAAAGTTGGGTGGACTGCGGATACCTTGTGCATGACCTGGAGGTTTCTGATATGAGGGTTCTTAGGAGCATAGCAAAAGTAAATCGGGGGGAACAGTGGGACAATCATATTAGGAACGACGACATCAGGGAAAACTTAGGGGTTACATCAGTGGAAGAGGCGGCAAGGATTAGTCGTCTGCGGTGGTACGGGCACGTTCAGAGGATGGGTAATAGCAGGCTACCAAAGAGGATATTGGATGCGCAAGTCCCGGGTGTGCGTCCCAGGGGTAGGCCAAGGAGAAGGTTTATAGACTCAATTAAATCCGATTTAGAAGTTAGGGGACTTTCTCTAGGCGAACAAACCATCTCCTTGGCACAGGATAGGGGGGTATGGAGAAGGGTGGTCCATGGTCAGTAGTAAAGACCTCACACCGAAAGGTACAAACGGTCTATAAAGTGTGATGATGGATGATGATGATGGATGAAAAAAAGCAAAAAAAAAGAACGAAAAAAGAAAGATTTATCTGTTGGTTTTTTTCCGTTTCATCAGCTCATCTTAATAAATATAGTTTGGATAATTAATAATATTATTTTGTATTGCCTGGTAATTGAATTTCATCTTCTTAGCTTTGTATTCCTTGGAAATTAGTTTGGATAATTTAGTCAGTTGCTCTTTTTCCAGAAACCATAATTGAAGCCTCTTCTTACATAAATAAAAATTTTCATTAGTAATTTCGATAGGAACTTGATTGAACATTTGATGACCAATAAAACTAATTCCCGCTTTCCCAATATTCCGTCTTCGTACTTTTATAATGTAAAGTATTCTTTGAACGTGTGTCGTGTGTATGTTCGTTGTTTAAAAACTGAATCGTTGAGTAAATCCTACCCAAAATGCAAGACTTCACAAACAAGCAAACTTGGTAACAATATAGACCTCGGATAGGGAGAATACCTGTCAAATTATACAGCTCACGTGTTGGGTACATCATCGGTAAGCTATATATTGATTTAAGGACTCTATTCTGTAATACTTGTAGAAGTTTCAGGTGTGAAATCGCCACTGTGCCCCACGATATGCATAGATAATTGAGGTGACAATGAATCATTGAATAATACAATAACAATAATATTTTTTTTGACAAAAAATGAGAGAGCTTTTTTAAAATTCCCACTTACCAGATAATTTTGAACAAAGATAATTTATATGATTTCGCTAAGTAACGTGCTTGTCAAGAATTATACCCAAATATTTAAAGGAATCAACTTCTTCAAGAGGAGTACCATTATAATTTAGCATCAAAGCTTGAGAGAACTCTCTCCTTGAATGCATGTTCATAAATTTAGTTTTTTTTACATTTAATGTTAATTTATTCAGTCTAAAATATTCGTTTAATTTATCTAGATCTTTTTGTGCATTTCTTTCATTTACAATTTGGTCTTCATCAATATAATATAGAAAGTTATCATCGGCAAATAAATGAGGCTTGCAATTTAATTTTAACATTCCTATATCATTTATATAAATAAGGAATAAAAGCGAACCTAGAACGCTTCCTTGTCGAACACCACAGAGAATATCCTTTAAAAAGCTAGAACTCCCATTTACTTTATGTACTTTGTTTACGATCCTTGAGGTAGTTTTTTATCATCTCTTTCGTTGCATAGAGGAATTAGTTCATTAATAAAATATTGCAAACAAAGATCTCGCACCGAAAGACTTTCCATGATCTATTAATAATGCGATGACATAATATCTGTTGCGTAAGAAACGTAATTACGCAACATGTCGCATATTATTATTTTTCTAAAGACAAATTTGTAGCGAGCTTTCCAGCACGAGCCGAACTCAGATTCTGAAATACCGTGATGACGAGAATTTTCTCCCAGGGAATTATGCCCCAGACCGAAAAAAATAGGAATTATCACCCAGAGAATTATCGCCCAGAAATTATTGTCCATGTCCAGGAATTATCACCCTCATACAGAATTGCGTTTTCCTTATACAAAATAGCATTTTCCTATAAAAATTGAACGCTTCCCAATTAACCAAATTCTTCCGCGGAAAGTCGTTCGGACAAAGAACAATGAAGGCTTTCGAAAGCTTCTTAAAACTCTTTTGTTCAATGTCCCAACGACTTTTCCCGGAAGAATTTGGTTAATTGGACATCCAAGTAGCATTTCCTTTGTACAAATTTACCGCTTTAAACTTGCGGGGTAATTATTCCTGAGTGATGATTCCCCGGGTGGTAATTCTCATTTGTCTGGTCGATAAGGTATTCCACACGAATTAGGAAAACAAGGAAAACAAATTAGAAAACCGACAATTAGTAAAAAAAATTATTGCCAAAAATAAGGAAAGACAAAAATTAGGAAAAACTAAAATTAGGAAAAACAAAAATTAGGAATAAATTAAATTAAGAAAAACCAAAATTAGGAATTAGGCAAAGGAAGAAAATAATTTTTGAGAGAATCCGCCGCAGGCCGTGATAAATCCTGGAAAATAAAAAAACGGGGTCGAGGGACGGCAGCCCCCGCGTAGGGGGGTCAAGGGGTAATATCCCTCCTTTCGGGGTCTAAGGGGCAGAGCCCCTAGCGTGGTTTGGGGCAGAGCCCCATGCACGGAAGGTAGCCTGCAAGGCGTTATTAGCTCGCCGCTTGCGCGCGGACTTAGGGGGCAGAGCCCCCTACGTACCAAAAATAAGATTGCGACATCCTTAGGAATTGAAAACTTTGATGTTTTTCCTGATTTATTTCTTTCCTGATTTGCGTTTTTCCTAGTTTTGGCTTTTCCTAAATTTGGTTTTTCCTGATTTTTGTTTTTCCTTATTTTAGGTTCCTGATTTTTTTTCCTGATTTTCGGTTCCTGATTTCTTGATTCCTGATTTTTGCTTTCCTTATTCATGTGGACATTCGGGCGATAATTCCTGGGCGATAGTTCCCATTTTTTTCAGTCGGATGGATAATTTCCTGGGGGATAATTCATGTCGCCCTTGTTAGAATAACAACAACTATTACGTCACTCAACCGAGCGATGACGAAATGAATTTTCAACTAGTATTTGGTTGATTCCAGCAGTTTAGAATGTTGCCTACGTTACCTTGGACGATTTCCATGCACATTTCCTTAACTCTCCTCCTATCCCTTAATGGCCAAACCGTGATTGAAAAATATTTGATCCCGTTTTATAAAAAACTCACAAAATTGAAGTAATTTTTGTATTAAAACGAAAGATGTCCATTTCACAGCTCCAACTTTCTATGGAGACTACACACTATGGCGAAAGTGTTCTACAAACATGCCAGATGATCTGACCGGATGCTAAAGTAAGTAATTCTCAATGGAAGGAAAAACAATTCAGAACTTGAAATAGTTATTTACGTACCTAGGAAAAATATTTTGACGAGTGTGAGTTTTGCAGCCCGCGGCGAAGCCAAGGGTTGCAATCACACTAGTCAAAAACATATATTTTTCCGAGTCTCGTACAATATTTTTCATTCCGAGGGTTCAGAAAACTGCTTTTCTGTTTTAAAATAGGACGGAAAACAGCAGTTTCCCGTCCCTAGGAATGAAAAAACCTTTAACAAAAAGTGAAATTCCTAAATAGATGGTACGGGCACTACTTTTAACTTGCTCTGATTTCATCAATATTTGTCGTCCAGAAACTTAACAATTTTTCTACAATACAAAAAAAACACGAGATGCCAGTCTAAACATCAAGTTCTGTTGGACCTTCAGACTCTTGTTGTTAATTGATTGGAATGTTTTGATAATCATATGAATTTTAAATTAACTATTTTAGCGCCAAGATATGTGGGAATGCTGTCAAGCTCAAAAAGCACACAAATACAAGCGTAAATAGCAAAAATTGTTAGACTTTTGAGGTCATAATAAAAATATTAAATTAAAGATTTTCATACAAAATATGTGATGTTTCCTTTATAATTTCTACACGAGATCATGTAAAAGTCTCATATTTTAGAGAGGCCTGACTGACATAGTGGTGTAGCAGGCCAGTGATTTTCGGGAATCGAAATCGACTGCTCTTGGAGACACATCACTTTAAAAAATTCCGAAAAAGAATAATTTTTTATTTTTGTAATTAATTTTCCTGAGGTCTGACAATTTCTGTGTGTCATTGTAAAAACAATGAAATATTGTGGTGTCAAAGTTCTGGACTATGCAAAAATATTGATGAAGTTACAGCAGGTTAAAATTAGTGCTCCTAACTTATGAATCAGCCTTTAAAATCAGATTTTTTTAATTTTTTAAGTGGGTGCTCGTAACCCGGACTTTCTAAAGAAAGAATTTTGATGAATTACGTATACATGCAATGGTCCATGGCTATTTCGACAAAAATGACGTAAAATATTATTTTAAACAAAAACTTTTTCTACGATATGGCGAAAAAGTGCACCAATTTTTTTTATAAAATTGATTAAAGTAGTAAATGAAAGGATCAGTTCAGTTAGTGCCGCCGCCGAAATCGAAAGAAACGGGCGATGGCGGACACTTAAATTGAATTTCAAATCACAATGTAACTCTTTATAACCCTAAAAATTGTATAGTTTTTGATTTCCAGTTAAAGACCGCTCATAACATAGTAAATACTATTCGGTAGTACATTCTGCCTCCGTCAGTTCGTTTGCAGCTGTCAGATGGGGGTAAAATTTTGTAATTTTTTTCAAGAAAAACAACAAAATAAAAAAAACGGTACGTTTTGAAGGTATGCCGTAGAATAATTTATTGCTTACAATTACGTTTCAATGATGCGAATATATGTAAAACTACCGGTGTGTAGAGGACGTTTTTTGGGAACTAACGCAAGCCGACATGAATGATCATCAAACTCTATATAGACCTTTTGTACCTTTCGGTAAGAGATTTTTATGGCCCAATCCCAGGATTGATGGACCGCCCTCCCCCATTTCCTCCTATCAACAAGGAAATGATTTATTCGTCTAGTGACAATTCCATAATTTGATTTAATTGAATCTATAAATTTTCTCGTTGATCTACCCCTAGGCCGAACTTCCGACCGGGAACATACTTCATAATTAGAAGAACATTTTTCTTAATAATATCTTAAAAATAAACATCATAAAAGAAATAAAATACAACGAATGGCCTAACGTCCTCATTACAAATTGAATATACATACCACTTTCCGTCATGTAATTTATTTATCCAATAAATTTGTTTGTTTGTCCTTGTTGTTGATCTTTTAAAAACAATTCCAAAAATGTTTAGCACCGAGTATTTACTCAAATTCATTAGCACAACTATATTTTACAAAACATTATTTTGTTGAATGCAAAGTTAAACAAAGCTCCAACACTTACGCTCTGAGCGAAAAAGCACAATAAAACAGACACAAGACAACGTGAAAAAAAAACTTTTCCCGCGTCAAAATTATACAAATTATTATTATGTGGTATGATGTGGTATGCTTAACCGTTGTGTTTGAAACTCTTTGGCTTTGACACTGTGCTTTTAATTTTTATATTAACAGCATAATACGTTCAAATGATATGTGAATATAATAATTTCGTTAATTGAGCACAGAAAGTGTTAATTGGTCATAGTTTCGAGGTGCGATATATAGTTCTACAATTTGCTTAGATGATTCAATTATTAGGCTGTTGTTTGCTTGATGTTTCAATAGCAAAATTACTGTGTTAATCCAATTAGAATGGTTTCTCTTTTTCTTTACATTCAATGCATTCGATGCAAAAAAAAATGTATCAGTACATTAGATGAATTTTAATATTTATTTTCATTTAACACAACACGTCATAAATTACTTGTCCACACACTCCAATGCACTGTTAAGTATTTCTTCTGTTTGAATTAATTGCCATTCAAAAATCTTAAATTACCAGTAAATCACCACTTTACACGCAATATTTAATGTGTAATAGACGAAGTGTGTTACATTGAACGCAGTACATCCGTCCCATCTGACGTAATGTTGTTAACTGACTCAACGCAAAAACGTTGCTTTATTTCTATTTCATTAAAGGCAACGTCACATGTCAAGATCTGTTATTTTACATTTATTCCCTGCATATAAAATTATATTTTGTTAAATGTTTAAGCGCAATTGTGTATGTTTTGACTCTTTCGCATAATTCAAAATATCCATCTCTCTCATCGCACTATCAACAAACTGCACATTCCCCTTTTTACACTAAGAAAAACATGTTTGTTTGCTGCTTACTCCGCCTCTTAATTACTAATTGTTTATCCTTGTCTGAAAAGTTCTGTGAGTCGTTCACAATTTTACTCTTTACTCTTCTCGTTTGCGAGTACACATTTTTTTGTAGGCTCATGGATTGCGTGCTTCTTTTTAAATGTTTGTTTTGGACTAGTCCGCTTCATGTTTTTTTCTCTTATTTTTGAAATTTTGCTTCCTATTATGTTTTCGCTATGCACAGTTATCATATTGCGTTTATATGCATGCACTCACACAACATTATTATACTCCCGCATATCTTACCTACATTTTTGGAACGTGGTGCATGCGCTACATAAACGTAGTGTAATTAATATTCAACTGGAAAGCATCAACGGCAAAGAAGAGATACCAAGAGCGAATCGGAGCATATTATACTCCGCGTAAATCTCACAATTTTATACACAACACGTGAAGTGTTTGCATATTTCTTCGTCGGGTAAATCCATGTCTAGAATGTTATGTATTTAGTGGATATGCCCGTAGATAAAAGTGGATGTGAAGAGAGAGATTTTTTTTTGAGTAAATAGAGTATACGATTACATGTGGAAGAAAGTGAAAACTAAAAGAAAAAAATCTTGGCTTTAAGCGAGATCAAATTTTGTAGATTTCTTTTTTTTTTTTTTTTGAGTTGGGTGAAGGTCGTTGCAAGTTGCACATGGATAATGGATATACTTTTATATACTTTATGCCGAATTCTATAAAAAAAGAAGCTCACGATGCAAGTTGTTTATAGGTATATTTAAAAGTTAGTTAAAGTTTGGGGATGGTTACTTATGTAGTTACTTACGATGCGAATGTTTTTTTCTTTTGAATCTTTCATACTTTAAACTGCCACTGAAAATTCGATTATAATCGTTACAAATATCGGACAATAATCGGTATACGTTCTGCTCGAGGCGAATAATGCCTAACGAAAACAAGCAATTGCGTGGATTCGATTCAACCAAAAGATTGTATCGCGCTGAAGTTTGAAGCTGTAAATAGTTAAATTTACTTTTAACATTTGATTGGGGAGGAAAAATTGATAATTTTCAACCCGAGGTGTAACTTAAGATGTCGAAAGATTATGAAAATCGATGGTATAAACGACTTTCGGTCCGCAAGTATGTAAATAGCATTATGTGACTATAGAGTGTTTGGGGAGTAGACATATAGAAACAAACATATAACTGATGCGTAAAAAGAAATTTCGTAAAAATCACCAAAAAGTGTAAATATCGAAAATTTAGTTTTTACGTAATTTTTTAAAATTTAGCTTGCACGTAACGCATTTTCCACTTTTTGCATGGAATTGGTCAGTTGTTTACGTTTCTAGGAAAAATATAATGTTTTTTGCGGCGAAGTCAAGGGCTGCAATCACACTAGTCAAAAACATATATTTTTCCGAGTTTCGTACAATATTTTTCATTCCGAGGGTTCAGAAAACTGCTCTTCTGTTTTAAAATAGAACGGAAAACGCATAAGTTATATGTTTTCTTCTATATGTTTCCAGCCCCAACTCTCTAATATCTGTTCCGAGCTGGCCGGCTGATTGGCGCTTCAAGTATTTCTTCAAAATGTCCGATGGGAATTTAGGGACTTTTTTCAAAAGATTTGCTTTTGAATGCAAAATGATGTTCTTCCCCTCGTCTTCTTGAATTAAACTTTTTGTCTTGTTTACTGTTTTCTTGAAAAAAACTTTTTTTCTATACTATTTTCCTTGCATCTAAAAATCATGGAAATCCCACGGTGAGAGGCCTACTAAACCAAAGCGCTTGAATCGGATAGCCGGCTTCCCATTGATTTTTTGCAGTGTTTGAAACTATCACATTCGTTCCAGGTAAAATTTTACTTTAGGGGGCCGTTCATAAATTACGTAGCGCTCTAGGGGGAGGGGGGGTTCATGCCTAGCGTGGAAGTTTGTGACAGGGAGGAGGGGGGGTCTAAACATGTGTTACGTAACGCAAAATCTTTGAAAAAGCTTACAAATACTGGGTCCATTGGAAGCTTCACCGAGCTCTTTGCAGTGCCTGCTTTTCCATATGGGAGTAGTTTTACATCCTACTAATGACAATTTTCATGTAAATTTTATCACAACAAAAACCTCTCAAAAGGTAGAGTGTGCCGCAGTCCGTGAGTCTGCTTCCAAAATTAATTATATCGCTTGAGATGACGCTATCCCTGATGAGAACCCTCAAAATTGGCCAGTTTCCCACATGCCACGGCTTTTCCAGAATTTTCCCGGAAAAGCGTCATATGAAATTTTTTATTTGGGGCCAAGACTGACGTTCCCTGAAAATTTTAAGGAAATCGCTCGGGCGGTTCTCGAGAAAAAAAAAGTAGATAGATACATACACACATAGAGACATAGATCGTTGACACACAACACAGGAATGAAATTGTGATTACTTTCAAAGCAGATTTTACCACTAATATGTAGAAATTGGTCAACTTTGATTGGCGATATCTCGGCTAGTTTTCAACCGATTTTGATGAGTAAGAGCTCGTTTCAAAACTGCTGCCACGTAGTTTTTTTTAAATATTTTGGAGGGGGAGGGGGCGAGGGGAAAAACTCAAAAGTTCGCCTATACATCGCGTCTTGTCCCAAAGGTTTTTGTATGGAGTTTTTTGGGTTTGTAGACGTTTTTTTTGGGTGTGGAGACTGCGTCACGCTCTCCGCTACCGTTGCGAGCATGATGTACATTTGATGTATATTCGATGTATTTTGAACTTTATGTTTCTAATTATTTTTCGACGATATATGTGTGAAGAAATATGAAAACGACGTTTACTTCAACAGACTTGCGTGACAGGGGGAGGGGGTGTCCAAAAATGCCGTTTTTTGCGTTATGTAATTTATGTACGGCCCATAGGTCACAAAGTTGGATTATATTTTTGTTTTGTTTTGGAAGGTGGTAAAGGGTCACCAGATGACAATACAACAAGAATTATTAGCCCACGGAAAACCTTCAGAAAGCTGCCAGTCGTAAAAAAAAAGATTTTTGTGGTATTTTCGTTAATATTTCAATTTTTTTAGTGTGGTGGGTGGCGCAGAAGCCTCGAACAAAATAATAATCCACTATTTATAAATTGTCAATGTTTTTTCGGGTCCTGCACATGCCAAAATAGAGTAATTGTATTAACATTTGGTTTTTTAAATGGCTTGCATATTGACCAAGTGCTCCCACTAAGCCAATGGAAAGATCTGGCCAATTTCTACAAAGATTTTGAGATACCCCGCTACAAACGAGACTTCCATTCTTATCATTTTCATCGAAAATTAGTAATGTTTCTCAATGGTGATATCCGCAAGTTAGAACAACGACTTGTCAACTTATAAATGATTTGTCGTCTGTATTTTGAACAAGGAAAATGTGTCGCCGATATTTTGTACAGTTGTACCTGCGAAAGATTTTCTTTTTACAAAGTATAGACGAGAGGAAAATGTTTCGCCGATTATTTATAAAAAAAAATGTTTCGCCGATATTTTGTACAAGGAAAATATTTCGCCTGTATTTCGTACAAAGAAAATGTTTCGCCGATATTTTGTACAAGGAAAATCTTTCATCTGAATTTCGTCCAAGGAAAATTTTTCCGTCGATATTTTGTACAAGGAAAATTTGACGTCTGTATTTTTTGCAAGGAAAATGTTTCGTCGATATTTTGTACTAGGAAAATCTATCGGCTATACTTTGTAAAAGGTAAATCGTTCGCAGGTATTTCGTGCAAGGAAAATCTCACTCACCATACCAAAAAAAATTGAAATATATTGCAAAAGAACAGATAAAAAGTTTTTTGTTTGAAGACTGGGGACTTTGGTGAAGCCTTTTAGTGGCCTAATTTTTTTTTTGTATTCGCTTCTGGTGACCGTCCTACATCTTACCCCACCGAAAAAAATTTAAATATTAACGAAAATAAATAAGAAGAATTTTTTTGGACGACTGTCTAAGAGATTTCGTGAAGGCTTTCCGCGGCCTAACCTTGTTGTATTGTCATCTGGCGATCTTCCTCCGCCTCCTCCAACCCAAAAAAATTGGATTGAAATTTGTAACCTAAAGTAAAATTTAGCCAATTTTCATGATTTTTAGATGCAAGAAAAACGGGAACAAGTTAAATCGCCCTCTATATGTTCCTGCCAGTACGATATTATCTCACCAGCTGGTGATATAATGATATTATACCAGCGAGCGATAATATAATTCAAGAAATGATAATATCATACCACCGGGCGACAATATCGTCACAGAAATGATAATATCATGACACCTGACCACAATATCATCACAGGAATGCAAATATCATACCAACGGGCGATAATCGTTCCAGTGATCATAATATCATACCACTGAACTATGTTATCATATGATATCTTTTCAGAAATGATAATACCATACCACCGGCGCGATAATATCGCCACAGAAATTATATTATCATACCACCGGACGATAATATCGCTGCAAAAACGATATTATCCTACCATCCCGCAACAATATCGTCACAGGAATGATAACATCATAAGCCCGGGCGATACTATCATCACAGGAATGATATTATCATACCATCGGACGATAATATCGTCACAGAAATGATTATATCATACCACCGGGCGATAATATCATTGCAAAAATGATAATATCATACCACAGGGCGGGCGATAATATCATCACGGGAACTATATTATCATGATGGGGGCGATATTATCGCTCCCAAGAAAAACTGCTCTAGGATTAAATATCCATCGACGACCTAAACCAAAATATCCCAGATAAAATACGGTCGTGTGCTTATAAATTTACTTGTTATCAAGTTTCAGCTGTTTTCAAGGTTTTCCATACAAAAAATACACTGAAAAAAGAGATAATGTTGATAATGTTGAAAACAGCATAACAAGTAAATTTAAAAGCACATGTTTGTATCTACAGTCAATAACCCCATCCTAGCAGAACAAAATAGCCCCCACTCTACTCCCTCTACCCCGCCGTCATATTGTCCTGTCGCTTCGCTGTCATCAAAATAAATATTTATATGAAACCGAAAGGTTGAATGTTTGACATTATCTTTAATCGCCAAGCACTCAGAGTTATCTAGACCATTTCGATCGATGACTCTCATTGCATGTGTTAAGTACGTTGTTTGCTACAGAACTCATACGTAAGTATTTTATCGTTTTTAACGAAGAAACGCAGACCTGAAAACGCTTCTTTCGTATTGTCTTTTATAAATTTGATGTCATTCTTTTAAACATCGCTAATTTTTGAGAATAACCAATTTTGAATGAATGTTATATATTTATAGTTAAATAAATTCATCTGTATACAAATCTGAACATACATAAATCAAATTTGTATGCAAATCTCCAGCGTTCAAATGTATTAGCGCAAATTAAAAATTCAAATTTGGTGAACCCTTTTATTAATGCAAAGTTTAGAAAATTTTTGTATAAATACTTATGCGAGGCATTGGTATTGTCATATCTGCGAGCAGTTTAATATAATTTGGCTATGCTGTTTTTATATACATGTTTATGTATAAATTAATAATATAAACAGACTCTAAGATAGAATGGGCCATGTTTAAAATGATTTTAATTGGATTTAAAATTCTGAATAATGAAAATGTTTAATTTGTTTAAAAAATAATCAGATATTTCAGCATAATTACAATAATTCTGGTTAAATATTGTGACTTCATCAAACTGAAAGCCAAACTCTTGCCACTCTGGAACGCACAATAATATTCCAATGTTTGAATTTTCTATACAGTGCAGTCAACCCGTGAAGCAAGAAAAGAACAATCAAAGCAAATCTAATGTGCAGAACAACCCAAATGTATATATTTCTCCACCAAATTATTACAATATTGAGATTTTCTTCGGCTTTTACCTAGAAAATTTAAGGTGCACGTCTGACGAAAAATATGAGAGATTAATGGTGTATTAGCATAGATGTAACGTCATAGAACGGTTAATGAAATGCACACATTCAACATGGAACTTAGCACAACCGGTCGTGTTTAGAGGTGTGCGCAGATCAAAAAATTTCGGCGGGCAGTTAGCCGAGCGTGATGGTAACGGCGCACAGTAAGCTTATCCGTTATATTCATGTTCAAAAATCTATATCTCGTGAAATATTCACAATTTAAATCTAAGAATTCTTAAAACGTGATTTAAGAATGTTCAAAAATGTCGGGAAAAATATTTGTGCATGTAGGCCGCAGATTAATAGTCGTATGGTTGTTAGACAAAGTGACAGGTTTGATTTCTCCCCATACATAACCTTAAAAAAATATATTTTCCATATTTTCGTCAGAATCTTATCGAAATCAGTTGTAAACGTTAAAGTAATTCATAATAAGTCGAAACGAGCCTTGTCCGACGAAAAAGGGATGAAATTCCTAGTGGTTTTGAAGCGAATTGTTATTCAGCGCTCTGAGACTCAAAGACAGTCAGTATCAAAATCAAAGAACCAACCAAGAAATTCATCTTTTTTTCGTCGGACTAGGGTCGTTTCGACTTATTATGAATTACTTTAACGTTTGCAACTGATTTCGACAAGTTTCTGACGAAAATATGGAAAATATATTTTTTTGAGGTTATGTATGGGGAGAAATCAAACCTGTCACTTTGTCTAACAACCATACGACTATTAATCTGCGGCCTGCATGCACAAATATTTTTCCCGACATTTTTGAACATTCTTAAATCACGTTTTAAGAATTCTTAGATTTAAATTGTGAATATTTCACGAGATATAGATTTTTGAACATGAATATAACGGATAAACCTACTGTGCGGCGGTTGACCGCGGATCGACAGAGCCGTGTTAGGTCAATCACAAAATAGCAATTACAACTTTCAAAAAAATAATAATATTTTATGCTACTAGAACTGTAAAATGATATCTCCGTTCGAGATGGAGAAAATGGTTCGAGACGAAGTCGAGGACCTAGTTTACGACATCGATATCGACGACATTTTGTGTAGCATAAATAGTTTTATATATCGAGCGGCTGAAAATTCGCTTACTCTACCGTAATGTTTTTAGGAGATGACATCAATAGCGAAATCTTCGATAACTTTAATACAATCGCTCCTGGCATAACTTTGAAGGAAAGAGAAATAATGTTATTGGGAGCCCCCTTACGTAATTGGCTTTCTATCCTCAAGCTCTTTCTTGCTCCGAACGTATAATGAATTGCAGTCTTAACGATGGTTCGTGGAGGCAATCAACACTTCCAGTGGTGACGCTATCGCTGATACTACGCAGAAGTTTGTTTGAATGGAATCTTGTGTTCAAAGTTTTAATTTCCTGAAAAAATTATAGCGCTTTTTTTAAAACAAAATTACTTTGCGTCAAAAATGCCAGACCCAACGACGAAATAATTTTTCTGTACTTTTAGTTTTTGCGCTGCAAAAATTTGACTTTCAATTCTTATTGCATAGATTGTTTAGAGTAAATTAAAATTTTTGCGTATAAAAACTGAAAGTATTTAAAGTTGATCCAGCATTTATGACGTAATTTTTTTAGTGCAACGTAATTTTGTTTTAAAAAAAGCGCTGTAATTTTTTCAGGAAATAAAACTCTGAACACAAGATTCCATTCAAACAAAGTTCTGCGTAATATCAGCGATAGCGTCACCTCAAGCGATATCATTAATTTTCGAAACGGACTTCGGGACTGCGTCACACTCTACCTTTGAAGACGTTTTTGTTGTGATATTAGTCGTTTTGGAAGTTTTCAGTTGTTATAACTAAAATTCATGTGAAAAATCTTCTATTAAAACTTTTTTCGAAAAAATTTTTCTCCAAAAAAAGTTTTTTTCGAAAAAAATTTCTCCAAAAAATTTTTTTCTCCAAAAAAAAGTTTGTTCTTCAAAAAAAAAAATCTCCGGAAAAGAATTTTACAACAAAATCTTTTATAAGAAAAAAATTTTTCTAAAAAAAAATTTTTCCTTCAAATAACAAATTTTTCTCAAAAAAAAAAATTTTCTTCAAAAAAAATTTTTCTCCAAAAAAATTTTCTGCAAAAAAATTTTTCTCGAAAAATATTTTTCTCCTTCGGCTACCTTCGGAATATTTTGTGGCACCTTCGTCTGCCTTCGGAACACTTGTGTCACCTTCGGCTACCTTGGAAACACTTCGTGTTACCTTCTAGACACTTCGTGTCACCTTCGGCTGCATTCGGAACACTTCGTGTGACCTTCGGCTACCTTCGGAACACTTCGTGTTGGCATCGGCTACCTTTAGAACACTTCGTGTCACCTTCGGCTGCCTTTGGAACACTTCGTGTCACCTTCGGCTACCTTCGGAACACTTCGTGTCACCAATTCTTTTCACTGATTCATATAACTTTCCTGAAGAAACCAACTGCCTAGATATTCTTATTCAGAATTTACCAAAAAATCCAAGATGGTGTCACTTTGACAGTTGGTAGCCATTTTCTTAAGATGCGAAAAAATTCTCCTGACCAAACTCTATAACTTTCTAGAAAAAAACCAACTCCCCAGCTATTGTCACTCCGGAGCTTAAATTCGAAAACTCCGAGCATTACCTAAAAAACCCTCAAAATTGACCACTTTTCCACATGCCACGGCTTTTCCAGAATTTTCCCGGAAAAGCGGCATAGGAAATTTTTCATTTGCAGCCAAGACTGAGGTTCCTTGAAAATTTCAGGAAGATCGGCTGTCTAGTTCTCGAGATCGAAAATTATTAATAGATAGAACATAGATAGATAGATAGAAACCGACAGATCAGAAAAAAGTTTTCATAATGATGAGAATAATAGAATAATACCATCAACATATCCGTTTAATGAAATATTGTATCTTCTGTCGAAGCGGTAAATTGTTATTATTATAACATTAATAATAATTAATTAATTGATTAATTATTAATAAAAACATAACTTACACTTACGGAAATATATTTTTGCATCAAATAGAATTTTGTACTTCTGCGCAGGTTTTTGCAGTTTTTGGAGTGTGGAGACTGCGTCAAGTGTTTTTCTTTTTTGAGCCCCCGTCTATTTTTCGCCGTTTTGGCGGTCACTCCGATACACTCTCATTCGCTCGCTCGTAGTGCATAATATACACTTGAAGTTCGACTTTCTAGTCGATGACAGTAAATATATATTATTAAGTTGAAACGTGGAAATTTTACTTTAATTTTCGATCACATAGACAAGAAACAGAAGGTCACAGGTTGAGAATTTTTATTTTGAATTATTTTGTCATTGTAATGACGCTCAGATTGAACTCTACTAAAACAGTTGTGTTCTTGAACATATTAGAAGCATCAACATTTCGGCATCCAGTGCCAATCATCAGTCAAGTCATGCACCTTGATATGCTGATATGGGGTGAAGTACCGACTATTTGATGTTCTATATGAACAATCTACGGTTAAACTAGGATTTTGTTTTAAAAAAAGCGCTGTAATTTTTTCAGGAAATAAAACTCTGAACACAAGATTCCATTCAAACAAAGTTCTGCGTAATATCAGCGATAGCGTCACCTCAAGCGATATCATTAATTTTCGAAACGGACTTCGGGACTGCGTCACACTCTACCTTTGAAGACGTTTTTGTTGTGATATTAGTCGTTTTGGAAGTTTTCAGTTGTTATAACTAAAATTCATGTGAAAAATCTTCTATTAAAACTTTTTTCGAAAAAATTTTTCTCCAAAAAAAGTTTTTTTCGAAAAAAATTTCTCCAAAAAAATTTTTCTCCAAAAAAAGTGTTTTCTTCAAAAAAAATTTTCTCAGGAACGAATTTCTCCACACAATCTTTTCTCCGAACAAAAATTCCTCCAAAAACAAGTTTCTTCAAAAAAAATTTTCTCAAAAAAAAAAATTTTCTTCAAAAAAAATTTTTCTCCAAAAAAATTTTCTGCAAAAAAATTTTTCTCGAAAAATATTTTTCTCCTTCGGCTACCTTCGGAATATTTTGTGGCACCTTCGTCTGCCTTCGGAACACTTGTGTCACCTTCGGCTACCTTGGAAACACTTCGTGTTACCTTCTAGACACTTCGTGTCACCTTCGGCTGCATTCGGAACACTTCGTGTGACCTTCGGCTACCTTCGGAACACTTCGTGTTGGCATCGGCTACCTTTAGAACACTTCGTGTCACCTTCGGCTGCCTTTGGAACACTTCGTGTCACCTTCGGCTACCTTCGGAACACTTCGTGTCACCAATTCTTTTCACTGATTCATATAACTTTCCTGAAGAAACCAACTGCCTAGATATTCTTATTCAGAATTTACCAAAAAATCCAAGATGGTGTCACTTTGACAGTTGGTAGCCATTTTCTTAAGATGCGAAAAAATTCTCCTGACCAAACTCTATAACTTTCTAGAAAAAAACCAACTCCCCAGCTATTGTCACTCCGGAGCTTAAATTCGAAAACTCCGAGCATTACCTAAAAAACCCTCAAAATTGACCACTTTTCCACATGCCACGGCTTTTCCAGAATTTTCCCGGAAAAGCGGCATAGGAAATTTTTCATTTGCAGCCAAGACTGAGGTTCCTTGAAAATTTCAGGAAGATCGGCTGTCTAGTTCTCGAGATCGAAAATTATTAATAGATAGAACATAGATAGATAGATAGAAACCGACAGATCAGAAAAAAGTTTTCATAATGATGAGAATAATAGAATAATACCATCAACATATCCGTTTAATGAAATATTGTATCTTCTGTCGAAGCGGTAAATTGTTATTATTATAACATTAATAATAATTAATTAATTGATTAATTATTAATAAAAACATAACTTACACTTACGGAAATATATTTTTGCATCAAATAGAATTTTGTACTTCTGCGCAGGTTTTTGCAGTTTTTGGAGTGTGGAGACTGCGTCAAGTGTTTTTCTTTTTTGAGCCCCCGTCTATTTTTCGCCGTTTTGGCGGTCACTCCGATACACTCTCATTCGCTCGCTCGTAGTGCATAATATACACTTGAAGTTCGACTTTCTAGTCGATGACAGTAAATATATATTATTAAGTTGAAACGTGGAAATTTTACTTTAATTTTCGATCACATAGACAAGAAACAGAAGGTCACAGGTTGAGAATTTTTATTTTGAATTATTTTGTCATTGTAATGACGCTCAGATTGAACTCTACTAAAACAGTTGTGTTCTTGAACATATTAGAAGCATCAACATTTCGGCATCCAGTGCCAATCATCAGTCAAGTCATGCACCTTGATATGCTGATATGGGGTGAAGTACCGACTATTTGATGTTCTATATGAACAATCTACGGTTAAACTAGGATTTTGTTTTAAAAAAAGCGCTGTAATTTTTTCAGGAAATAAAACTCTGAACACAAGATTCCATTCAAACAAAGTTCTGCGTAATATCAGCGATAGCGTCACCTCAAGCGATATCATTAATTTTCGAAACGGACTTCGGGACTGCGTCACACTCTACCTTTGAAGACGTTTTTGTTGTGATATTAGTCGTTTTGGAAGTTTTCAGTTGTTATAACTAAAATTCATGTGAAAAATCTTCTATTAAAACTTTTTTCGAAAAAATTTTTCTCCAAAAAAAGTTTTTTTCGAAAAAAATTTCTCCAAAAAAATTTTTTCTCAAAAAAGTTTTTCTTCAAAACAATTTTCTCAGGAACAGAATTCTCCAAAAATCTTTCTCCGAAAAAATTTTTCTCCAAAAAAAATTTGCTTCAAAAAATTTTTCTCAAAAAAAAAAATTTTCTTCAAAAAAAATTTTTCTCCAAAAAAATTTTCTGCAAAAAAATTTTTCTCGAAAAATATTTTTCTCCTTCGGCTACCTTCGGAATATTTTGTGGCACCTTCGTCTGCCTTCGGAACACTTGTGTCACCTTCGGCTACCTTGGAAACACTTCGTGTTACCTTCTAGACACTTCGTGTCACCTTCGGCTGCATTCGGAACACTTCGTGTGACCTTCGGCTACCTTCGGAACACTTCGTGTTGGCATCGGCTACCTTTAGAACACTTCGTGTCACCTTCGGCTGCCTTTGGAACACTTCGTGTCACCTTCGGCTACCTTCGGAACACTTCGTGTCACCAATTCTTTTCACTGATTCATATAACTTTCCTGAAGAAACCAACTGCCTAGATATTCTTATTCAGAATTTACCAAAAAATCCAAGATGGTGTCACTTTGACAGTTGGTAGCCATTTTCTTAAGATGCGAAAAAATTCTCCTGACCAAACTCTATAACTTTCTAGAAAAAAACCAACTCCCCAGCTATTGTCACTCCGGAGCTTAAATTCGAAAACTCCGAGCATTACCTAAAAAACCCTCAAAATTGACCACTTTTCCACATGCCACGGCTTTTCCAGAATTTTCCCGGAAAAGCGGCATAGGAAATTTTTCATTTGCAGCCAAGACTGAGGTTCCTTGAAAATTTCAGGAAGATCGGCTGTCTAGTTCTCGAGATCGAAAATTATTAATAGATAGAACATAGATAGATAGATAGAAACCGACAGATCAGAAAAAAGTTTTCATAATGATGAGAATAATAGAATAATACCATCAACATATCCGTTTAATGAAATATTGTATCTTCTGTCGAAGCGGTAAATTGTTATTATTATAACATTAATAATAATTAATTAATTGATTAATTATTAATAAAAACATAACTTACACTTACGGAAATATATTTTTGCATCAAATAGAATTTTGTACTTCTGCGCAGGTTTTTGCAGTTTTTGGAGTGTGGAGACTGCGTCAAGTGTTTTTCTTTTTTGAGCCCCCGTCTATTTTTCGCCGTTTTGGCGGTCACTCCGATACACTCTCATTCGCTCGCTCGTAGTGCATAATATACACTTGAAGTTCGACTTTCTAGTCGATGACAGTAAATATATATTATTAAGTTGAAACGTGGAAATTTTACTTTAATTTTCGATCACATATACAAGTAACAGAAGGTCACAGGTTGAGAATTTTTATTTTGAATTATTTTGTCATTGTAATGACGCTCAAATTGAACTCAACTAGAACAGTTGTGTTCTTGAACATATTAGAAGCATCAACATTTCGGCATCCAGTGCCAATCATCAGTCAAGTCATGCACCTTGATATGCTGATATGGGGTGAAGTACCGACTATTTGATGTTCTATATGAACAATCTACGGTTAAACTAGGACTAGTGAATTATATCTGAGAATGAATGTATAAGTACATCTAACGTCAAAACTCCAAAGTTAATCCTAACTCAAGCACTGAAACTCTTGCTGTGTCATAGCCGATTAGTGGCGGAACCACTATTTTTGTTATGGGGAATAGCACGTTATTTTTTACAATGCTGTGCTTACATTGCATGGAACTACATATATGATGTTAGGAACCATATGGGTTTTGATGAACATACTTATTTTAGATGTTCAGATATAATTCACTAGTCCTAGTTTCACCGTAGATTGTTCATATGGAACATCAAGTAGTCGGTACTTCACCCCATATCAGCATATCAAGGTGCATGACTTGACTGATGATTGGCACTGGATGCCGAAATGTTGATGCTTCTAATATGTTCAAGAACACAACTGTTCTAGTTGAGTTCAATCTGAGCGTCATTACAATGACAAAATAATTCAAAATAAAAATTCTCAACCTGTGACCTTCTGTTACTTGTCTATGTGATCGAAAATTAAAGTAAAATTTCCACGTTTCAGTTTAATTGTTCCACGATCAAGCAAAGCTCGAGTAATATATAAGATATTCTCAAAAACAATATTATTAAGTCCAAGAACTTTATTCTTTTTTTGTACTATTCAAACTTTCCCATTTGGAAGTTTTGAGTTAAGTGGACATTTCAAATTTCATGATTGATTGCTCTTCAGTACACTCTCCATTGTGTCTCTTGAATGAATGTGTTGAGTATGCGGTAATACTCCTAAAAATGAATTCTGTATCTAAATTTTAAACTTAAAAATGTTCGGTCAGATCTCCTAGAGTTGTAAGCTCTCTGAAGAATTCAATTAGGCTTTGTCAACGCAATCCTTAAAGGGAAATATACTTACTCCAACGGTCCACTAACATAACCACTGCTTCGGACGAGCTTTCCAATATTAAAAAAAAATGTACTCCCATCATGTGCTTCTTTAACTTACCTTTTGTTGTTTATATGTCTCAATTATACCCTATTGACTAACATTCCGCTCAATTTTGGAGATTGTTGTACATGATATTTTTCTTATATTATATACATCAGAGTTTCGTGACTAATTGTATTACGAGAAAAATCAACAAATTGACCTAGCTTTTGTGGAGGAATAAACATAACATTTGATTTCTTTGCGTCTAAATTGGCTCTAATTATGACTCAAATTTATTGAAAGTCAATTTTGTAAAGGCTTAACGCTTCACACAAATATTTGACATTACTTGGACAGAAATAAATTTGAAAATCTCCTTCCGAAACAAGCACCACTTATTATTTAAATGTTTAATAATAAATGAAATCAAAGCAAAATTTCATGTTTTAATACATCAACCTAATTTTCATTTTATAAAACATCTAATGCAGAATAATAATATATTCGTTGATGGTAAATCAAAATATATTCTCAGTCGCCTTTACATAGTAATTGTAATTATACCTCAATCCTTTAACGTGCTTCGTCTCATTTAAATGTAAATGAGCTCAAATTCAAGTAATTAATGCTCCCCAGTATTTCTCTTAACAGCAAAGCAGGGGCGTATCATTTTGACGATATGTTCGGTGAAAAGTTTTGTATTAATTTGAGGTTTTCTTTTACGTGTTCTTCAGAAATAAACAAAATGAACAAAAATCAAGGAAATTGCATTTTTACCGCTTTTAGATGATTGTTAGACTAAACTTTGGAAAGTCTAATGGCAAGTTTTTAGTACAGGAATAGAATCATAAGATTATGCTACGCTAAAACGAAACTCTTTCAACCAAAAAACTGGTTTTACTTGAGAAAAATACAAGCGAATACGTCAAAAGAGCGAAAAAAGAGCAATAGGAGTTTTTCATGCAGAGAGTCGGAGCACATCATTTTCAATTGTTTCGCTCACGTTCGCTCACGTATGACAAATACTATTATCTGATTGGTTTAGAGCATTTTTTACCGCCCACGTATGACATTGTTCAATCAGCTGTTATGCTGTTTTGGCTCTCTGAAAAGTTCCTATTAAAAAGTTGCACAAGCTTATGATTCTCTTCCTGTATTCCTGTGTATTTATGTGCTTGTGAGAATATTTGTTCACAGACTAGCGGAAACGAGTTGTTAAGTGTAGATTCGGAATCAGATCAGGTGAACCTAGCTTGACCCGAATTCACCGAAACTTACATCTGATTTAATGATAGTTTCATTGCACTACTCATTGGCACTACTAATTTCTGTACAGCTATTTTGTTAAATTGACGCTAGGAGCAGGGGCGCCGACTTTGATTTGACTCGTGGGGGGCGAACAAAATTTTAAGAAAAATCTAGTGTGGGACAATCAAAATGTATCCTAAGTAACATGCATGTTGAATGTTGTAGAGGAATGTTATCTGAGCCTTACGAAGACTCGTCACCCATTTACATTTGTTCAGACAGTCGGAGCAAGATTAGAAATATAGAGGGATACAGATTCTTCTCTTCGATAGTCTTAGAATGCAGAGATACATTACAAAAGTTATCCGAAAGTCGGGGGACATCTTTAGTCTGGGTTTCCGGGCACTCAGACATCCACGGGAATGAGAAAGCAGACGAACTAGCCAGATTACCTTCATTACACCGCTTCAATGGCCCCGAACCTTCCCTAGCTGTATCCAATACCACACTTCAGCGAATGATAAAGCGGGAAGGATAAGCGTTTCAAAGACCACTGGAACTCGGTAAGCTTTGCGAGACAACACAAAAACTATATTCGCATAAACAGCCGGAATTCTAAGTAACTTCATCTCGTTAAACCGGTCAAACCTTAAAAGAATGGCGAGTGTTCTAAACAGACACAATTGTCTTAACAAGCACCTCCGTATGATAAGTATTTCTGATGACCCAGACTGCGACGATTGTGGGGAGTGAGGATATAGAGAGTAGTGAACACTTCTTATGCCACTGCCCGGCTTATGTTAAAGTGAGAATGCAGCATTAACATTGAATTACTCATCGATCTGGAGCATAGCTCCTATAGATATTTTGAAATTTATTAAGTGAACAAAAAGAGTCTCAATCATTGTGGGTAAGCACAACAGGCTAATCTGAGCCAATCTGAGAAAATCATATTTTGCAGCCACTTATTCTATTGTATTCTAACATGTGTCGCAAGCGAAATTTTCAGTGTTTTTTCAAGAAATTTGCTATGATTTCACAGGAATAGGTGTGACAATAGGGGTAGTTGAAATGTAATGTCAGTAAAATGCGCCGCAGGCGAAATTTTCAGTGTTTTTTTAAGAAATTCACTGTGGCTTAATAGGAATTTTTTTTTGGCCTATTTCTCGTGGGGGGCACAGCAATCGTTCGTGGGGGGCATTGGCCCCAGCTAACCGTGGAAGTCGGCGCGCCTGGCTAGGAGCACTGAAGACTTGGGGGCGGAACCCCCTAAGTGCTTGAAAATTTTTGAGGCGAACGCGTCGCAGGCAGAAAAAAGGGGATCCAGGGAGGACGTGACAAGTTATAGCTTGACAAAAACACATTTTTAGCTTGACTTTTAAATAGTATTCCTGATTTAATAAACGTTTTTATACGTAGCCTAAAATGACCTAGAAAGCTAACTAAAACCGAACTATTCCCTGTTGTAAAATCCTTCACGTCAGGTCAGGTCAAGTTGAAGAATCTTACCTTAATTAACTTTTTCGGTCTTTTTAATCTGTTTAGTTCAAAAGGTCTCCCTCTGGTCGATTCCGGACGGCAACCTAGTGCTAAAAAAAATTCCTGTCATAATGTTGGATGATGAAACAAGTACATAAATGTTCACTTGGTCCCCACTCGGCACCAGGCTGCGTACTTGAAAAATATTAACACTTAACAGCCTTATAGAAGGCAACCTGGTGCCGAAAATCGGTTAAAGTCATTGTAACGGCAGTAGAGAATAATAAACGTAATATAAATTTCAATTTGGCACCACACTGCTGCTGCCCTCTATGTTGACAGTAGAATATGTTGAGAGTAGGCAGCCTGATGCCGCGTTGAAATTAATGTGACGTATAATATTCGTAACTGCGGTTTTGATGACATTAACAGATTTTTGGCACCAGGCAGCGTTCTTTATGGTTACTTAAACACTTAAACATCTCAAGTAGGCAGCCTGGTGCAGAGTTGGAACCGAAGGCATAGTAACGTTCTCGTTTTCCATTCCAGCATTGCCTTAGAAACTTTTTTGGTACCGGGCTGCCCAGCTTCAAATGCAGACCCCTGCTTGTTGCAATTTTTCTCCATGAAAATGTTCTAGACGACGATAAGATAAGGAGTTCAGCCACTAGACAAAATACCGGTCTAGTGCCTTAACAACTCATTATTTCATCGTCGCTTAAAACATTTTCATGTACTAAAATTGCAACAAACAGAGGATTTTTAAGAGACACCACTCTAAATACATGTTACTTTATTTCATATGTCAGCGGAGAGTAGGGGTCAAGTTAGTCGTTAAAATTTTCCTTAAAAATCGTTGAAATGATGATAAAGTTCTTGTTGATTTCAAAGTATGAGTGCAATCATTATTTTAAAATTAAAATGCAAATTAAACTACTAAAATAAACTTCTGATGAAAAAGTATTAAAAAAGACTCACATTATGCGTGAGAATGTTAAAAATAATCGTTACAAGAGCGAAAAACTGAAGCCCCTCCAACATTGTAATGAAATACACAAAAACATCGACTCTGTGCTTGTTTGGTAATATTGTCGTCTACAACACGACAGAAAACCATTCCACATACCACCTAACTGAACCTCTCTATGGCCAGAGGAGATGTTCACTGATGACTGTTTAAATTATTTTAGCGCGAGGCAGCATCAGAGAAGAGGGCGAATAAATTAAAATATTTGTACTCATTGCTTAAGTAGGTATAGATAGGTATGTTAGAGAATGGGTACCTCAGCATAAATTGTGTATTGTATCGGGCATTAATTATCATAATTTATGAATTCATAATTTATTTTATCCTTCAAAGACATTTAAGTACATTTTATAAATAAGGGTTGAAACAGTGTCCAAATCACAATGATTTTATGGAAATGATATCTTATCGTTGAAAGAGATCGTCCTGTATCCTTTATTTTTCGTTTTAATAGTAGATTAACGTAGTAATGGAGTCTTATGGAGACCATAAATCCCTCGCGAGAATATCGTGATGCGAGACTTTCAGAGTACGTGTATGCATTCCGAGAACAAATAATTAGTGTAACCAGTAACTTACAGTTTTGAAAAGATGCAAACATATCACAAGTCTTTTCTATGTTGAACTAAACATGAAATCGAAATCATGAAATTGAAGCATGGGCGCGCGGTAGCGATGCACCTGTGACGCAAGTCCACATACGAACAAAAAATTAGGAACATTTTTTTTCGTAGTCTGCGAAATCATGGGCGCGCGGTAGCATTGCGCCCGTGACGCAAGTCCCCATACGATGAAAAAAATCAGAAATTTTTTTTCGTAGACTGCGGAACCATATATACAGCTAAGTTTCGACTTTTTGCCCTTGCGTCGTACCCCCCTGAGACCTAGTTTATCGGATTCTACGTAAAATTTTGATTGAAATCGACCTTTCACCCATTAAAATCGGTTCAGTGGATCCGGAGTTATGATCTTAAGAAAATTGGATTTTCAGTGCAATTTTTACAGTATACAAGGGACCTGAGATAATGCAAATATCCTACGTTAGTTAGTTAGTTAGAAATTTCCATTGGCACTTGTATGAAAAACGTGTTTTTTGGCTCGCGTTCGAAAACGGATCGATAACTTTTCTTCAAATTTTGCAGGGAGCTTCGGATGGTGATTCTACGACATTTGAGATTTTAAAAAAAGGGGGGTACCGGCCTCGTTTGGGCGCTAGGGCTCCTGGAAGCTCCCATACAAATCCCATATAAAATTTTTTTGTGTTTGTGTGTGAGTGTATTCACGGTATGGGTGAGTGAGGTATTCAACTTCCATCAGGTTTTTTGATATTTTTCGGTTATTCTCGACATGAGTGAGGTCATCTAATGGAGCTTCCTAGGTTTATGGGATTCTTGTGGATTTCTCTAGCACTTTTCAACTTCCATCAGGTTTTTTGATATTTTTCGGTTATACTCGACATGATTGAGGTCATCCAATGAAGCTTCCTAGGTTTATGGGATTCTTGTGGATTCTTGCGGATTTCTCTAGCACTTTTCAACTTCCATCAGGTTTTTTGATATTTTTCGGTTATTCTCGACATGAGTGAGGTCATCCAATGGAACATCCTAGGTTTATGGGATTCTTGTGGATTCTTGCGGATTTCTCTAGCACTTTTCAACTTCAAGGTTTTTTGATTTTTTTCGGCTATTCTCGATGTGAGTGAGGTCATCCAATGAAGCTTCCTAGGTTTATGGGATTCTTGTGGATTTCTTTAGCACTTTTCAACTTCCATCAGGTTTTTTGATTTTTTTCGGTTATTCTCGACATGAGTGAGGTCATCCAATGAAGCTTCCTAGGTTTATGGGATTCTTGTGGATTTCTCTAGCACTTTTCAAAGTCAATCAGGTTTTTTATGTTATTCTCGATGTTCAGCTGAAGCATTTCTTCTTCCAAAACAACTGATATCACAACAAAAACCCTTTTAAAAGGGAAATGTGACGCAAGTACTTGTTCCTCCTTCCAAAACAACTGATATCAATTTGGGTTCGAAACGCAAAAAATTCTTTTGAAAAATTTTCACATTTCATTAATGCGTCACAAATGCCGGACCCCCCGTGTTATAGTTGTTCTGTTCTTTCAGCTTTCACACCCCAAAAATTTGACTTTATTGGATTTATCGAGTATTTTTGTACAGGAAGTCAAATTTTTGCGTATGAAAGCTGAAAGCTTAGAAAAACTATACTCCCTTTTAAAAGGGTTTTTGTTGTGATCGTATATACAGCTAAGTTTTGAATTCCCCCCTTGCGACGTACCCCCTCAAAAAAAATTTCGCGGAATCTACGGAAAATTCTAAGGTGAAGTGTCTTTTCACTCATTAAAATCGGTTCAGGGGATCCGGAGATATGACCTTTAGAAAATGATCATTTCCCATACAAAAACATATGCAGGCGACCCGTACGCATCAGAATAGATGTGACAAACAGAATAGATGTTGCGAAAAGGCCAAAAAACGTCGACATTAAATTGGATTGGAAATTGCTTAAAGGCAATATTGAAAAACCCGTCCGAAGAAACAGCGCAAAAACCTCTCTAAATCCTCAAAAAAATCTCTTAATTTAAAAAAAACTGCACTAGAGCCGATCTTAGAACCGACCTAGAGCACTTAGGAGAGGCCCCTGACTTATACTGCCACGAACAAAAATTTCCGCATCTTTGCAAAACCGCTCTAAAAGCCGCATAATTACAGAAATATTCACTAAAAATCACCAAATATCGTATGTGGTCGCGTAGCGTGAGTTGGGTCCACACTGAAGACTCTTCAGCCCGAACAATTCAACAGATTTTCACTAATTTAATTTTCGTGATTTTTTGATGTCCACATCTTTCATTCGAAACCTTGAAGAGCGATTTCCGTTCTAATTTCGCACAGATATAAGTGAAAAAGTTCCACAAACCTTCAAAAAACCACGTTTTTTACCATTTTTTCGACCGTAACTTCGAAAGTTTCCGACCGATTTTGCCCAAATTCAATCATTTGGTGATTTGGTGATCATCTTCCAGGAAAAAAAGTTTTTGAAAATCGGATAAGATTTAGCCGATTTATGTAGAAAAAACTCGTTCAGTTTTTGGGCCCTGACTGAGACCAATTCAAAAAAGTTTCTTCCATAAAATGTCCGGCATGCGGTGACGGACGGACATTTTTTTATTACTGTTTCGTTATCTAAGAACCATGATCGATGCTCCTCCTTATAAAAGCATATTTTGTAAAGAAAGTTGTGAGAATCATTTTCGCCCATGGAAGTAGTAGCCGCCGCGTTTTGGTTTGGCGGTGGCGGCTCAAAAAGAAACTTTTAATAACTTTTAATATGTTGTAGTGGAATTTGGTGGTATCATTTTCGCCCACAAAAGTATTAACCGCCGCGCTTCAGTTTGTCAGTTGAGGGGATCATTTTCGTCCATGGAAGTAGTAGCCGCTGGGCTTCGGTTTAGCGGCGGCTCAACAAAAACTTTTGATATGATGTATAGGAAATTTGTGGGATCATTTTCGGCCATGGAAGTAGTAACCGCCGCTAACGTAAACGGTAGATGGCCTGGTAGATGGCCACTTCCAGAATTTTGTCTTTTTTATGGCAATTGGTGTCAGGATGACCCAGATCTCCAGAACTATGAGAGTTAGAAAGTTGGTTTCAAAGGCGAAGTTGTAGAGAATTAAATTTAAGCGAACACGTGTTTCAGGATTTTGGGGAAATATGGCCCAATCCTGGTATATGGTCACTTTATAATTAGGCAGGATGACCCAAATCTCTAGAACTATGAGAGTTAGAAAGTCGGTTCCAAAGGCGAAGTT
>CM055403.1:60573749-60586917 GCA_029228625.1 Pseudolycoriella hygida | reverse complement strand
GACGTTACTCTCGCTTCCAGCGGTCTGTCGCACCAGATTGAGTTTTGGAGGGTTACAAATGAGGAAACCTTTTCGGATCACAAGCTGATCAAATTCAACCTTAGAGGTAGCTTCCCGCAAAGGAAACCTTACCGTAACCCCAAAAAGACGAACTGGGACGAATACAGACGATTGCTGCAAGAGAAGCTAGAACAGGTAGAGCGAGTAGATAGATACCACACGATAGAGAAGTTAGAGCGTGCAAATGTAGATATTACATCAGCGATTGTTGAATCTTACAAAGCTGCCTGTCCCCTTCTCAATCCTAAGCCCCTATACAAGAACACCATTTGGAGTAATGAACTTGACAGGAAAAGGAAAGAGTTAAGGAAAGCTTGGAATAGAGCTGGTAAGGTTAATGTACAGCAAGACGCAAACAGGGATAGATATAGATTTCTTCTCAAAGAGTATAACCAGGCCCAGTCAGACCTCAAAGAAAAACATAAAAGGAAGTTTTACGAGGAAGCAAATTCCGTACCGTCTTACGCGCGAATACACAAGCTATTAGCGAAAGATGCTACCGCTCAAGTGGGGTCCCTTCTTAAGCCGGATGGCTCTTTCACATCTGATAGCAGAGAGACAGCGGAGCACTTGCTGCAAACGCACTTTAGGGGCAGTGTGCAATCCCAAGTTGCAGAACAGTTCGAACCACTGAACCCTCACCTTTTACCTTCTCGTAAGGATTGGTTGTTTGCAGAAAAACTTACCAAAAGAGGAAAAACTAAATGGGCCATTTTCAGGTTTTATTCGTTCAAATCTGCCGGACTTGACGGAGTCTTCCCTGCTTTGCTCAAAGAAGTTATTAATTTGCTTCTCGATAGATTAAGGTCTGTTTTCAAGAGTTCGATCGCTTTAGGATATATCCCCAAGTTTTGGGAAAAGGTTAGAGTCGCCTTCATTCCTAAGCCTGGCAAAACGTCCCACTGTAAAGCTAAAGACTTCCGTCCGATTAGCCTTACGTCGTTTTTGCTTAAAGCTCTGGAGAGACTCTTAGACTTCTATATCCGCGGCGAAGTGCTAAAGAAATTCCCGTTACATGTCAATCAGCACGCGTATCAGATTGGCAAATCGACAGACACCGCGCTGCACCAGATGACTCAAAAGATTGAACGCATGCTCAAAAATGGTAAGGTCGCACTAGGTTGTTTTATGGACATAGAGGGGGCTTTTGATAATACGGATTTTGAGGTGATTACAAGGGCGGCAGCTGAAAGGGAAATGAACGATTTAGCCATCAGATGGATAGTCAGAATGCTGAGCGGTAGAACTGTCGAAGCCACCATTTGCGGGACTATCATCAAACTCGGAGTAACTAGGGGCTGCCCACAAAGTGGTATTCTCTCTCCTATACTCTGGTGTATGGTGATTGACTCGCTCTTGGTTAAGCTTAACGACTCGGGTATTTTCACTCAAGGCTATTCCGATGACGTGTCTATCCTAATCTGTGGGGATTTCGTTGCTACTATAGGCGATTTGATGAGAACCGCAATTGGGGTAGTTGAAAGATGGTGTCTCGAAAATAAGCTGATGGTTCACCCAATCAAAACTAAAATCATTTTCTTCAGCCGAAGAAAAGCCGAAACCGCTTCAGAACTGGGTACCTTTAGGTTGTTCGGAACGGAAGTTCATCTGAAAGCGGCTGTTAAGTACTTCGGTGTGATCTTCGATCGTTGGCTAACATGGATACCTCACCTAGAGGAAAAACTTGACAAATGCATTGGTATCTTCTGGTTGTGTAGAAATGCTTTTGGTAGTACGTGGGGTCTTTCTCCCGAGGCTATCTGGCGGATATTTACGGCGGTGGTCAGACCTATTCTTTGTCACGGATGTGTAGTCTGATGGCCAAGAGTGGAAATAGGAACTGCCAAGAAAAGACTAGAGAAGCTACAGCGTCTGGCATGTCTCTGCATGACAGGCGTGAAGGGTTCAACCGCTACTGCGGCCCTGGAAGCGCTTCTCGATGTTCCGCCGCTTGACCTGTTTATAAAATCTGTTGCTTTCAACACCTCTGTCAATATCCGGAGCAGCGGTTGGTGGTCTCCCGTTTTTGAGGAAGGACACTCCGCCATAATTAGGGTAGTCAAGGACGAACGGTTGCTTATGCGAAGTGATCAAATCAAAGCGGAATATATGCTCGACGATTGCTTCGATTGGATTATCCCTGAAGCAGATGACTGGCTTGGTGAGAATAAAATCTTTCCTCCGGCTGAGGGCGTCGTCTCCTTCACGGATGGTTCCAAAGGAGAAGATTCATCAGGAGCCGGTTATTCTTGCGACTTTTTGAACATAGAAGGCAGCCTTCCAACCGGTTTCTTGGCATCCGTCTATCAGACCGAACTCTTTGCTGTGTCGAAACTGTGCGATGAACTGATCAACAAAGTATCTGGGGAAAATATCCATGTTTGCACCGACAGTCAGTCCGCTATTCAAGCGGTAAGTTCTCCTTGTATCAGGTCTAGAACCGTACTTGACTGCAAGGTCAGCCTTAACGAGCTCGGAAAGACCAACTCCGTGACAGTTATGTGGGTTCCAAGTCACAGCGGCATCCCAGGTAACGAAAGAGCGGACGAACTTGCTCGCCTAGGCGCCAGTAAAGCTTTTGTTGGCCCAGAACCAATGTTCGGTATTCCAATATCGACAAGAAAGGCCATAGTCAAAGAATGGCTTCGAGAGGAGCATCTCAGAGGTTGGTCGCAGTACGAAGGCGCAAAACACACCAAACTATTTTGTAAGAGTCCATCGATGGAAGTCAGGAAGAAGTTGCTAAGCCTTAGCAGACCTGACATTAAAAGGGTTATTGAAGCCATTACCAACCACTGTGGGCTCAACAAATACCTCTACGACATCAGTTGCGTCGACAGCCCGGCGTGCCTTTGTGGCCATGGTGACGAAACCAGATATCACGTCATTAGTGTCTGTCCCAGATACAGACTCATTAGGAGGCAAATTATGGGTAAACCAGAACTAGATAGCTCCGATCTGATTCTCAACCCTATGGTTATAAACAATCTGGCTGTTTTTCTTCGGAAAACCAGAAGGTTTCCCATGAGTTAAAAAAAATCAAATCATAAGGCTCGTTGAATATAAAATGGATCCGGTTTTCCCGCACAGGAAATCAAATCTATTCAATTTATTTTATTATTTTATTTATTTTGAACTTGTCATAATTATTTGTAATTTGTAATTGTATTCCCTTTGTTTAATTAATAAACGAAGAAACTAGGCGGTGGTACAAAGAATCATCGATTCATGTGCCAATACCCCGACGTTCTTATCTATCTATCTAGGATCAACTTTGTCAGACACAAGATTAAATTCCAGCCATTTGTGATCGGAGGCTGTTCACTGTGGCGATACGCGCCAACCAGACATCTGATCATTCAATCAGTCAAGGTGCATGACTTGACTGATTATTGGCACTGGATACCGAAATGTTGATGCTTCTAATATGTTCAAGAACACAACTTTTCTAGTTGAGTTCAATCTGAGCGTCATTACAATGACAAAATAATTCAAAATGAAAATTCTCAACCTGTGACCTTCACTTGTCTATGTGATCGAAAATTAAAGTAAAACTTCCATGTTTCAGTAAAAAAAAACTTCTTTGTACCATTGAAAATCATTTAAGCATTCGATCCTTTGTAGCATAGGCCTGCAAGTGCAGAATTTAGATCAAACCACAAATTTCTAAGATTGAGATATGGACACTGTTGCACTGATATTCACTCTATTTTTAACCCTGAAGAAGGGATGTCCGTACATTCGACTCTTGAAGATGTTTGAGTATATCGTTGACTGAAATTTTCCAAAAACACTGATCAAACATGAGGTCATTGACATCTTATGTAATTTTGTAAAAAAATAACAAGTGAATTCGGTATGCGTGACTCCTTCCAACAATACCCAAAATATAGGCGATTTGCAACGGGGGGTGCGATGCGTAAATTATACACAGAATGGAGAGGCATGCGTCATAATTAAGCTGTAACAAAAGCACATATATAAGTTAATGCCATCGCAAAATCGAATATTAACTTCTCATTAATTCGAATTTCTTAAATTACATTAAGTTACTAAAAAACTTTTTCTACCATTATTGTAACTGATCGCGTATATGCAAGATTCATATTTGAAGATACAACTAATTATTGTTCAACTCTAGGCAATCTTTCAATACGTAGAAGCGAAAAAAAACCAACAACAAACACGAGTTCATGTAATACCCTCTTCTCATATATGATATGATATATTATTAATGGTTTTTCTGAAATGTTCTCAAACTTAATATTTAATGAATAATGGGCATAATTATATATCTTATACTTAATTCTTAATATAAATGCAGGCATAAAGAAGAACTGATAATGAGAAAATTAATATCTCATTTTGGACCAACCTTCAATCTTAAATCATTTTTGGCACATATAACTTTTAATTTATAGGCATGCAATTAGGTTTTGAATTTTCGAAAAGAATTATAGCGTAACTTATATATAATTTAATTTGTAATGAGATGTTGCTTATCAGTTTTTATGTTTGAGTTGCACTGATTTTGTGCAGAACATAAATTAAGGTCATACTTTTAACCACTTACCACAAAATATTTTATTGTCGTAATAAATGACCGTGTCTCAAACGGCCAAACTGATAAATATTAAGACATTTAGCTGTACCTCCTTACGCTCCTTTTACAAAAATTCAAAGAAATTTTGTTACTACAGCAATAGTAATGATACCTCTCCGTACAGCAGAACATTTCTCTTATTTCGTGAATGTTTCCGAACTCTCTTGACTCAGATAAGGGGCTGTCCATAAAGTACGTAACTTATGAAAAACTTTGTAACATGTCAATTTTATGAGGTAAATGACGTATGAATGACAGAGAGATTGTAGACCCGAGTCCAAAAGTGTTTTCTTGATTTTAGACGAAGGGTGGAAGAAGCTAGTTCCATGTCGCTATGTAAAGGGCTGCCTCCTCTCTGCGAATATGTGATGGTGTTATGTTGCTTTTGTGGCGCCCACTGAGCCGGAAACGATTCTTAGCGCTTGGTTTAACTGAGTGTCAACTTTTTTTGTATGTCAGCTGTTCATCGATACTGGGACACAATACTCAGCTACGGGAAGCACCCCCCTGTAGACCCGATAAGTTTTTGGAGTAGATTCATTCGCGTCTTCAATTTTGTTTTCATCCGTTCAGCATTGTTAAACTTCCAGAGTTGCCGATGAATAAAAGAAACAATTGTAATACTGGACAAGAAGTTTATTAGTGTCTGAACTTGACCGTGACTCTAATAAGACTGAATTTTGTATCAAATCAATACAAAGTGTATTGATGAGCAATGCCTTACAGTTAGGATTTTACATCTCTTTTACGTTATATAAGTATCGTGATGTTGACAAACTTCTTCGCTATCGGGACAATACTTTTTCACATGTCCTCTTTTCCCACAGTTGAAACATTTCAACAATCGACCTTTTGCGTCATATCTGCATGATATCAATGAATCACCTTTTGACTCATTTGCGTAGGTTAATTCCAACTTCACCAACCAAACGTGAAGTCAAATTAACAATTGTTTGCTCGTTCGCCGCTGTCGACTCCCATGCACTTTGGAAGTGACCGAGTTCCGACAGAACCGACGTTAACACCTTTGTGGTGACCATTGTATCGGAAGTGATCTCCCCAAGGTATTTCAATTGTTGAACCAAATTTCGTAACTTCGAAATATGAACTGCCATGTTTTCTCCCGGGTTTTTTGTGGAGCCATAGTACTTTTCAAGAAGCATATATATCGACGTCTTCGATTTCTGCTCGTAAATTGTCTCAAGTTTCTTCCACATGTCATTCGCAGTTTCACAATTCATGATATGCAGCAGCGGTTCCTGACCAACTAATGTGACGACATACTTTTGTGCTTTGCTGTCGTTTAAATTCCAAACTTTCAGCCTCTCACCAAAAGCCTCCTGTTCCTCGCCATCCTTCTTTGTTGGTTTCGCAGATTCTCCAGACACAACTTTCCACAGCTCGTTTGCCTTAATGATAACACAGATTTGGAATTTATACGTTGGCCATTTCTCCACCGATTGCAACTTTTCGATGCGTAATGCTGCACGATTATCCGCCATTTTGTACGCCAATACCTGTTATCTCAAGTAACTAAAATTGATGTCGATTCGATGCCAATTTAATTCCAACAAATTCACCAAACTAACGTTTTCAATTGTGAACTCAATGCATCGCACTATTCTCGAATTATAGTTTACACAGTTCCAGCAATTGAATGTCCGACAATTCACGTGACGAAATTGGTTTTTAATTTGATTTTCCGCTGCAAAACAAACGCACGCCAAAACCACCAAATTGTTTTTTTTTTTTTGTAAAACTCCTTTTATAATCAAAATTTGTCTTTCAATGATTTAGACACAATTTTGTTAAGCTGGGCCCATAACCTGTTAAACTTCCAGAGTTGCCGATGAATAAAAGAAACAATTGTAATACTGGACAAGAACTTTATTAGTGTCTGAACTTGACCGTGACTCTAATAAGACTGAATTTTGTATCACATCAATACAAAGTGTATTGATGAGCAATGCCTTACAGTTAGGATTTTATATCTTTTTTACGTTATACAAGTATTGTGATGTTGACAAACACAGAAATCCCACAAGCATTCATACGATATGTGAGACTGCGGTCAAGTATTACATCTAAGTAAGAATGAGTGAAAGTATTGAGCTTCTGTCAACTGTAGGTAAGACTAATAATCCTGAGATGCCTTGCAGTTTGAATGAAGAGCAGCTGGAAAAAGTTTCTTAGTTTAAATTTAGGAATTGTTTTCTCATCCTAGAATTGCGGCATGAAGACCACACAAGGAAAGGTACTCTAATAGTATATAAGGTATAATTCCTCAGACTCCTCCTCTTCTCAGTACTACTAGTTTTAATTGTAATTGCTCAATTTTTCAAGATTTACATGCAAATTCTCCTCTCTTCAACTAACTTTATTCAATAGATGTATCTGATCTGCTCTACCTCTATGATTTGAATAGAACAGACAATATCACTCAAAAGCAGATACGATATTCGTAGTTCTTACACCTGTCGAAGGTCTGAATAAGTACATACTATTCTTATTCTATATGTACCCCTTTCCCCTTGTACGAAATCGCATAGATTTCTGCCATTCACCCTTGAAAAAGTATATCGTCGTTTCCATTTGTAAAGGATGACAGCTGTCAGATTTGAATTTCGGCACTAAGCTTTTCAATAATTATTTGAGTCCTTAAAATTCTTTTTATTTATTTCAGAGTGAGGAATCGCTTTTAAAACTTTGGGCCAAAATTCAAATCTGACAGCTGTCAAAAGTTGACGGTTTTACTTGCATCCTTTACGAATGGAAACGAACGATATATTTCATGGATAAATGTGAACCTTTTTTAATGGACACTCTCCTAAAAAACATTACTGATATTCTGTCGCTGATTTCAGTATTGTTTGAACGCGCCAACAATGTGTTCACACTTATAATGTGAATAAATACAATTTTTGGGCAGTCGAAGATGTGATATGAATACACTTTCTCATACGCACATTTATGCGCAATAAAAATCAAAATTCATCGAACAATTTGTAACTGAGTTCATACGCAAGGTGAAACCTTGTTTTCGAAAACATAATTTGCAATAAATTGGTTCTTTATCTTTTACGCTCAATCTCAGTGAAATCAAAAATTTCAACAGCTTGCTCTGATGTAGTTTTTGTAGTGACGTGCCATCAACATGAATAACTTATATCCTTATCCATGTTCACGTTGTTGTTTTACAAATTTATTGAGAAAAGTTATGGGATTTATTTTAACGCATACGAACATCAGACCTTCAGATTCATTTGCTGTATTCGATTTCCAGTTGCAAAATTGAAAAACATTAGGAAAATGCACTCAAGAAAGAATTTAAGAAAATTTTGCGATCCTACAGGTTATCAATATTCCCATACATAAACGGAAATTCATTGAAATTGAAATCCTTCAAAAATCTAAGGAAATTCTTCAAATTAAGAGTTTGGTGTCATATCTACCGTTGATGAGACGGAAAAACTTAAGATTTCTGGTCAGGTATGGGAGGGGGTGGTAGGTAGTGGTAATGATTGGGGACCACCCCACCACCAATAATCAGTAGTCATTTGACGGCGGTCACCTCTCTGGAGAGAATGGGAAGGGAAAACCAAAAAATTTTTTTTTTCTTTTTTTAACTTTTTTGGTACCAGGAATTGTCGGGAAGTGCTGGGTAGGGCTTAGTAAGGCTGAATAAGGCTGGATGAGTGGTGTAATGGTGTTGGAAGAGTGGAGAAAGAATGGAAATTACCATGAAAATATATTCGGCGCTTACAAGAGTCTACATAAGGCAAATTGGGCGCTCTAAAGTGTCTACATTAGACAAATTGGGCGCTTTAAAAAAAAATTATCGATAATGTAAGCATTTGCTGAGTGGACATCAATTTTGTGTGCACTCACCCAGGATACGCCGCGTGGAGGCTGCTTACTTGTAACCCATTGGCCCTGAAAAGGGCCTTTTCTTCGTACTGAGATGGGGACCCCTCGGTTCGTCACTACCGAAGTATTTACCTACTCCAAAACCCCTCTCAGTACCATTAGATCGAAGCAAGTATAATTTGTTGCTTATTTGTCATAGATCTTTTGCAACTCTTCCTTCAATGCCCAGAATTTGTTTTCGTTGGCGCTCGGAAAAACCGTTGAGATTGATGAATCCAAATTCGGCAAAAGGAAGTACAACAGAGGACATCGTGTCGAAGGTAAATGGGGTGTTCGGTGGTGTGGAACGAGAAAGTGGCTTGGCATTTATGATACCAGTGGACAGCCATGGTAAAGATGTTCTTCTTTGCATAATAAAACACTTTATTTTACCCGGCACAACCATTATTTCCGATTGTCTGGCCGACGAAGGATTCTAACATCTCACATTTATCCATTCAATTACCTACAAAGATCCTGAAACAAGCGCACACACTAATAGCATAGAAGGATCTTGGCGCCACGCTAAAGAAGTAGTTGGTAGGCATAACGCCAAAGCGATTTTCTAGCAGGCAAGCTTAGCAGATATTTATTTTTGCGAGCTTGCAGAGCAAAGAACCATCATCCGTTTACTGAATTCTGTCAGTTGGCTGGTTCACTTTACGATGGTAGCAGAAAAGTCGTCACGAGCGACAACGAAAACAAATTCTGGGCATTGCAGGAAGAGTTGCAAAAGATCTATGACAAATAAGCAACAAATTATACTTGCTTCGATGTAATGGTACTATGAGGGGTTTGGAGTCGGTGGTGACGAACCGAGGGGTCCCCATCTCAGTACGAAGAAAAGGCCCTTTTCAGAGCCAATGGGTTACAAGTAAGCAGCCTCCACGCGGCGCGGCGTATCCTGGGTGAGTACACACAAAATTGATGTCCACTCAGCGAATGCTTACATTATCGATAAAATTTCTTTTTAAAGCGCCCAATTTGCCTAATATAGACTCTTTAGAGCGCCCAATTTGCCTAATGTAGACTCTTTAAAGCGCCCAATATATTTTCATGGTAATTTCCATTCTTTCTCCACTCTTCCAACACCATTTCACCACTCATCCAGCCCTATTCAGCCTTACTAAGCCCTACCCAGCACTTCCCGACAATTCCTAGTACCAAAAAAGAAAAAAAAAATTTTTTGTTTTCCCTTCCCATTCTCTCCAGAGAGGTGACCGCTGCCAAATGACTACTGTTTATTTGTGGTGGGGTGGTCCCCAATCATTACCACTACCTACCACCCTCCTCCCACACCTGACCAGAAATCTTAAGTTTTTCCCCCAAACCTAATTTTAACCTATTCATGTCAGAAGAGTGCAGGGAGATTATTGAGGTATGGAGCAATTAATGAAATAGTCACCTGGAGTAAGCAGAAGACAGATTTACTCCATGGAACGAGGACAACTTTGATTTGAGATGCTACAGTTTCTTCAGTTAACGCAATTTCTTCCTTGGTTAGTATCATGTTACACCTAGCAACGCTGACCATCGAAGAAATAGCTGGATATGAGGACAGTCTAAACGCATGGAATAGCACACATCCGCATGCAACAATTCCTATTCCGGCAGAATTTCAAAAAAGTTGGAACACAATAGTGGTCAACAGTTTGGTTAGCAGTTTGCAATTTGAACGAGACGAGGACCAAGCGAGAATTTTAGCCTTGCGAAGGCCTCAGTCTGGTGCGTGGCTTCACGCATTGCCGTCAAAGTCAATAGGTACATTGCTCGACAACAATGCATTCAGAATAATAATGGGG
Source organism: Pseudolycoriella hygida (assembly GCA_029228625.1). Lineage (NCBI taxonomy): Eukaryota > Metazoa > Arthropoda > Insecta > Diptera > Sciaridae > Pseudolycoriella > Pseudolycoriella hygida. Next base: position 60,576,546 of record CM055403.1, on the reverse strand, counting down.
TTACGGTTGGGTTTGAATATCGTTTCACCCCATATTTGCGTTTGTGGTTCCCGAGTGGAAAAAAATGGTCACCATGGTCTCAAATGCAAAAAAAGTGCAGGTCGTTACGCACGTCACGCCGAGTTGAACTGTGTCATCAAACGAGCACTTGCATCAGCTGATGTACCATCGAAGTTAGAACCTCCAGGTTTAGCCCGAGACGATGACAAGAGGGTCGGCAGAATAACGTTGGTCCCTTGGTCGAAAGGAAGTGCGCTCATATGGGATGCAACATGAACATACACCTTCGCACCAAGCAACATAAAATTTAGTAAAAAACAAGCAACAAAGGTGGCTGGCTGAGGACAAAGCTAAAAGGAAAGTAAGGAAATACGAGGCGTTGATCAACCAGAACTACATCTTTGTCCCCTTTGCTGTGGAGACAATGGGTCCATGGTGTCACGAAGCGATAGGCTTTTTCAACGATGTCGGTAAAATGTTGAAACAAAAATCGAATCAACCACGGTCCAAATCCTTTCTGATACAGAGGTTAAGTATGGCAGTGCAGCGGGGTAACGCTGCAGCGGTCATGGGAACATTCCGAGAAAATGACAGGATGGACGAAGTTTTTTATTTACTGTGATCGTAGTTTATGTTTGTAACAGCATTATGTACTAATGCTACAGAACGCGATACTGTTGCTCTATCGTATGTTACACAATCAGCAAAAATGATAGGCTCAGTTGCAGGTGAATCAAAAAGGCACAAACATAACAATGAAACGCGACTATGCATTCACTTCATTTGTTTTCGAGACATTCGGCACGATGGGCGAAGATACAAAATAGTCTACAATTACAATTATTCTCCCCGAAGTAATGCTGTGAGTAAGGATCTGAGTGGGTTGACCCACACCTGACCCACAGTTTTAGCGGGTCGACCCACACCTGACCCAAAGTTTTAGAACACAAAGAAAAACGATTTCTGTGACTTCTGCAACTATGGGTCAGGTGTGGGGACCCACTCCGATCCTTAGCTGTGAGGCCCTTGCGGGGAGACACAAGGACGATGATCGAGGAAGGAGGAAGGAGGTTTTAGTTGGTAGGTCGAAAAGACGGGTTTTATTATTAGTCGTATGGTTACACTTTCCGTTACAAAATAGTCACAAATCACTGAATTTTATTTCGCTCACAATCTGGCCAAGAATGTAGCTGGAGTCTGTTGACCATTATTGTTGTTGGGATCCGTATGACTTCATGTAGATTGTAGGCTCTCGGAAAATGTTGTCGCTGTGAGGTTCTTGCGAACAGGTACAGCGTAAAAGTGATGGTATTTTATAGCTCAAGGTCGTGAATCATATTCATGACTTGAGACGTTATAAGACCGGGCCAGAGGCAGTTACCATCTTCCAGTGAAGCAGTTGGTGCATTTTTTTGTTTAATCGAAAATATCTTCTACAATGTTTTCTCTTTCATATGTTGATTTCACTGCTGTTGTGTTGCTGTGCATGCCAACCATTCACTCGAAAGTAGGGTTATGTTAAAAACGATGATCTGGCTTCATGTTAATGATAAATTATCGCCAGTAGTTTATTATCTTCACGAAATTCGGTTATAAGACACCCGAAATAACAAAGACATCTACTTTTCAATCAATACAAATGGAACGTTTGCATTTTCGAAATTTTTTTTTAAACGATGCAAAAATACAATTAGAACAACAAATTGTTCTACGACATGCATCGAAAATTCTTTGCTGATTTTATATTTTAGTTTCAAAAGTGCGTTTTCAGAACATTTTCCAATTTTGAATTTTTTGTTAAGCAGCACTTTACCAGCAAAAATAGTCTTTTTCGTGAGAGAATCACTAAAAATTACATGCGAAGAAAAGAGATAGATATAGTCAAGTATAGTAATTTTCGTGTGTGACAAATCTTTGAAATCAGAAAATAATTAATTAAAAATACAAAACGTCATAATTTTGCCATAGCGTAGAACAATTTTTTGCTCAGAATAATATTTCCTACAAAAAATGTTTTCCATGCAAACGGCTCATTGGGTGATATCGTCAAAAACTTGGAAATTACTTATAGACGAACACAAAACGCAACATTTTCGTATCGACAGTTGAAAGACGGGTAAGAATGCTCCACAACTTTCCCAATCCAATAATTTCGGAAATTACGCGTCAATCCTGAATTTATTTATTCATTTAGCGTATGGTAACAATCATGGCCGCAGCGGTAGCGGAGGGCGTGACGCAGTCCCTACACCCCAAAAAAAACGTCCACAAACCCAAAAAACTCCATACAAAAACCTTTGGGACAAGGAGCCATATATAGACGAACTTTTGAGTTTTTTCCCCTCGCCCCCCTCCCCCTCCAAATTATTTTAAAAAAAACTACGTCGCAGCAGCTTTACTCATCAAAATCGGTTGAAAATTGGCTGAGATATCGAGGTTTGAAAATGACACTTTTCTATGGAGAAATAATTTTTCTATTGTTCTCATCATTATAGAAACTTTTTTTTCTGATCTGTCGGTTTCTACCTATCTATCTATCTATCTATCTATCTATCAATAATTTTCGATCTCGAGAACTAGACAGCCGATCTTTCTGAAATTTTCAGGGAACGTCAGTCTCGGCCCCAAATGAAAAATTTCATATGCCGCTTTTCCGGGAAAATTCTGGAAAAGCCGTGGCATGTGGAAAAGTGATCAATTTTGAGGGTTTTTTAGGTAATGCTCGGAGTTTTCGAATTTTAGCTCCGGAGTGACAATAGCTAGAGAGTTAGCTTCTTCGGGAAAGTTATAGAGTTTG
>CM055403.1:60501143-60573249 GCA_029228625.1 Pseudolycoriella hygida | reverse complement strand
ATCCAACAATCGACCTTTCACAAATTCAATTGTCAGCTTTTCCGGATCCAGCGTCTCTAAAGCCGTCACCAAATTACCATACGATTCTGGCAAGGACAATAGCAAATGACAAACGATATCCAAATCCTCCAATTTGGCACCAACCGATCTCAATTCTCGAACCGTTTTATCGAATGCCAAAAAATAACTGGACATATCATCGGAATCGTCAAGTTTCATTGTGATCAATTTCTTACGCAAATACAATTGGCTTGCCACACTTTTCCTTTCGAAAACAGCTTTCAACGAATCGTACATGGCTTTTGCTCGCTTCTTGTCTTGCACATACTCCAAGTGAGAATCCGAAATACACTTGACCAAAATAGATTTACATTTCTTTTCCTCCAAAATGCATTTAATTTCGTCTTCATCATCAATCGATTTGTCGAGAAGATCGTCCAGCTCTTTTTCAATGTACTTGCATAAATTCTTCTCCTCTAGCAAAACACTAACTCGAAATTTCCAACTATTCCAGTTAGTTCCATCGAGTTGAACATACTTTCGATATATACTGCCGTCGAAGGTAGCCGAAGCTGACAGGCAGTGTTCCGAACGTAGCGGAAGGTGACACGAAGTGTTTCGAATGTAGCCGAAAGTGACACGAAGTACTCCGAAGGCAGCCGAAGGTGACACGATGTGTTCCGAAGGCAGCCTAGGGTGACACGAAGTGTTCCGAAGGCAGGCGAAAGTGCTACAAAATATTCCGAAGGTAGCCGAAGGTGATACGAAGTGTTCCGATGGTAGCCTAAGGTGTAGGAGAACACTTTTTTGGGAAAAAAATTTTTTTCGGAGAAATTTTTTTTCCTTAGAAAATTTTCTTTTCTGAAAATAGAAATTTCGGAAAGAAAATTTTTTTCGGAGAAATTTTTTTTTGTTAGAAAATTTTCTTTTCTGAAAATAGAAATAAGAAAATAGAATAGAGAATAGAAATAGAAAATTTTTCACATGAAGTTTAGTTATAACAACTGAAAACTTCCAAAACTACTGATATCGCATACAAAAACCTCTTAAAAGGTAGAGTGTGACGCATTTCGTAAGTCCGCTTCCAAAATTAATGATATCGCTTGAGGTGACGCTATCGCTGATAATACGCAGAGTTTGTTTGAAGGGAACCTTGTGTTCAAAGTTTTAATTTCCTGAAAAATTACAGCCTTGTGTTCAAAGTTTTAATTTCCTGAAAAAATTACAGCTCTTTTTTCTAAAACAAAATTACGTTGTGTTAAAAAATTGCGTCAAAATGCCGGACGCAACGACGAAATAATTTTTCTGTACTTTCAGTTTTTGCGCTGCAAAAATTTGACTTTTGTTTCCTATTGCGTAGATTGTTTAAGGTAAATTTAAATTTTTGCGTGTGAAAACTGAAAGTGTTGAAAAATTATTCCGCTGGTGGGTCCGGCATTTATGACGCAATTTTTTAACACAACGTAATTTTGTTTAAAAAAAAGAGCTGTAATTTTTTCAGGAAATTAAAACTTTGAACACAAGGTTCCCTTCAAACAAACTCTGCGTATTATCAGCGATAGCGTCACCTCAAGCGATATCATTAATTTTGGAAGCGGACTTACTTACTGCGTCACACTCTACCTTTTAAGAGGTTTTTGTATGCTCTCATATAAGTCTCATATTACATTATCAATTCTTAATCTAATACTGGTTTTTTCTATATTGAAACTGTTCCTTCTTATACTTGATGCAAACTGCCTGGAGGATGGCAGCGGCCAACTGATTCGACAACCGAAATTGATGACACTTTCGTCTTTGTGCAGACATCGTGAAGACCACTTTCTTGGCTGTCATCTGTTCACGTTGAATTTGTTCACAGTCGCAGGTTGTATCAGTGCTATCTATTGTCGACTTCAATTGACAGGTTCCATCGCTGGAGAGGTCGGTATCGAACACATGAATACATAAATTCAGTTGAGAATGTCTGACGCCATCTTTCGTGTGTTTCCCTCGTACCATTGATACTTTTCCAAATGCTATGCAGGTGGCGCACTTCTTCTGATGAAAGAACACGAAATACACCTTCATTCATATGTAAGTGACGTCACAAATTTTTTCGGTCAATCCTGAAACCGCTTCCTTTTTTGATTTATTATAAAAAATCACGAAATGTTGTGTACTGGGGAGTAGCACGAGTTAATCGCACTCTATGAACCCCACAGCCAAGCCGAGTTCCACAAAATATTTCTTGTTCGCTTAAGGTCCATGCCTTTATTGCTTATTGCTTTATTGCTTTTTCCACGAAGAGTTTCAACTTAAAAAAACTAAGATCTTATCCACTGTTTCGACACGAAAATTTCGCCCTTATTTTCGGAAGTTCGTTATCGCTTCCTCTTCGAGTCCCATCCGTCCGACCTCAATTCTGCCGTAATTTGCATAAGAAACTTAGCAACGCCATTTTGAGAGAGAAAATATATGAAATTCTCTCTTAAAATGTCATCACTAAGTTTCTTATCATGCTCGGAGCGGTAGCGGAGAGCGTGACGCAGTCCCCACACCCCAAAAAAAACGTCCACAAACCCAAAAAACTCCATACAAAAACCTTTGGGACAAGGAGCCATATATAGGCGAAGTTTTGAGTTTTTTCCCCTCGCCCCCCTTCCCCTCCAAATTATTTCAAAAACAAACTACGTCGCAGCAGCTTTCCAACAAGCCCTCACTCATCAAAATCGGTTGAAAACTGGCTGAGATGTGGAGGTTTGAAGATGGTACTTTTCCATACATCTTACCAAAATCCATTGTTCTCATTATTATGAACACTTTTTTCCTGATCTGTCGGTTTCTATATATCTATGTTCAATGTTCTATTAATAATTTTCGATGTCGAGAACTAGACAGCCGATTTTCCTGAAATTTTCAGGGAACGTCAGTCTCGGCCTAAAATGAAAAATTTCATCGGTCGCTTTTCCGGGAAAACTCTGGAAAAGTCGGAAAGTGTGGAAAAGTGGTCAATTTTCATGGTTTTTCACGTAGTGCTCGGAGTTTTCGAATTTTAGCTCCGGAGTGACAATACCTAGAGAGTTGGTTTGTCCCGAGCGATTATAGAGTTTGATCAGGAGAATCATATGAAAATGGCTGCCGGGTGTCAAAAAGGCGCCATCTTGAATTTTTTGCTATCTTCTGAATTAGAATAGCCAGACAGTTGGTTTCTTCGGGAAAGTTATAGAGATTGGTGAGGAGAATTTTTTCGTTATCCTAAGAAAATGACCGCCAGCTGTCAAAATGTCGCCATGTTGGATTTTTTGCTATCTTGTAAATTAGAATAGCTAGAGTTGGTTCCTTCGGGAAAGTTCGATAGATGACTTGGGCATCATTTTGATGAAAAGAAAGTGGGGTCGCCGAGGCGCCGAAGTTGGCCAAAATTGAGGCGAAAGTTTTCGCCAAAAAATTTTTTTCGTCAGAATCGATAGACCCAACAAAAACCTCTTAAAGGTAAAGTGTGACGCAGTTCCTAATGTCCACTTCCAAAATTAATGATATCACAACAAAAACCGTTTTAAAAGGTAAGGGTGTGACGCAGTCCCTAGTGTCTACTTCCAAAATTAATGATATCAGTGGAGGTGACGCTTGCGCTGAAAATACGCATACATTTCCTTGACGACAACGTTACCCTGTGTTCAAAAAAATCGCGTCACAAATGCCAGACCCAACGACGAAATAATTTTTCAACACTTTCAGTTTTCACACGCAAAAATTTAAAACTCAAAACAATCTTCACAAAAAGACACGAATGTTAAATTTTTGCAGCGTAAAAACTGAAAGTACAGAAAAATTATTTCGTCGTTGGGTCTGGCATTTGTGACGCGATTTTTTGAACACAGGGTAATGTTGTCGTCAAGGAAATGTATGCGTATTTTCAGCGCAAGCGTCACCTCCACTGATATCATTAATTTTGGAAGTAGACATTAGGGACTGCGTCACACCTTACCTTTTAAAAAGTTTTTGTTGTGATGCAAATTACGGCAGACTTGTTAAATTATCTAATCGTGTTAGTTAGTTTTTTTGCAAATTTATTTTGTAACGCATCAGCTCGTATACTTTGTACGGGGCGAATCATCGAAATTGGTGAAGAAGCTGCAGGTATAACTGTCTTTTTGGTACATAATAATAAATTCCCTTCTGCAAATTTACACAAATCCTAATCAACAGTGTCGATTTCGGAATTTAAAGTTTTCAATACACATTTAAGTACGGGTAGTTTTTAGATAAGGCGATAGGCGATTGAAATAAGACGCGATCGGACATGAAGTGGGTGTTAGAAACATGTGGATGACTTTTATGAATAGCTCCGATGCTAAAGTATTTCCTTTTGTTAAGTAGATTGCGAAAGGTACTTCAATTTACTACATTACTCTCAAATTGTGCAACTGTAGTGTCGTATATCTTACTATTGCACTCACTGTCTTTATTTTTCTATTCTACTTGTGTAAAGAAAAGACTGAACTAAATCGCTCGTAATTACTTACATATTAAAATATCATGACAGCTTTGTGTATTCCAGTTCTCCAACTTAAAACAGATTCAATGCAAATCATGAATGCAAAAAATATATTTGTTTTAGACTAATTGATGTTACTCAGAATATAAAATATAAGAATGATAATGTTTTGAGAACTCTTGGAAAATAATGTAAATTTAATTGGAAATTTACATAATGCTCTCTGCGATAGTTACATATTTAAAGTAAGGTTTATGTTTTCATGTTAATGTTGGACTTGAATTTATAGGTAATAAATAATTCATAAGAATTTCGATACACATTATATCAATAAATAAATGAGTGCATTTTATCGGCAAGCAATCTTTTCATTTTATTTATTTTCCTTCGGTTGCCACTATGAATGTGCAATATCTAAATCAGATACAAGTACCTGATTTAATTATTTAAAACGAAAAAATCTACGAAAAATAGTGGTAGAATAAATTCAGAACATCAGCAGAAGACTTCCACTCTCGTAATTTACTATATTTTTGGTAGTGTTATGCGAGGGTTGTTTGATAAGTCCTTGAATTTTTGAATTTCCCGCGCAGTAACTTTTTGTGCATCATTATTTCCACTGTTGTTTTCACTTGAAAACGGAGATTGTGGCTCAGTCGGGCTGTTAGCAGCAGATTAAGGAGGGATATTCTCCCCAACACGCATGTGCCAGTAAACTACTTTTTGTTTAGGGTTGTTGTGTTGCTACTTTTTGAGAACAAACAAATCACGATGTTCTGCACCATCTTTGTCGTTCTATTGTTACACTCAGACGCAGCTTCTCGAAGATGATCAACGTTTCGTTGAGTTGGTCAACAACATAGCGTTGGTCGTTGTCAACGAATTTGGATCGTTACCCAGCGGAAGAGCATTGGATTGTTGGTCAAAGCATTGAATGAATTGTCTGCAAAAGTATGAGCTGCAAAAGTATTGGCAATATTTATGTGCGTCTTATCGAGAGCGTGAATTGGTCGAGCGATCATTGGTTATGTGAATTGGTCGAAGCCACCATTGGCGAAAGAATTGATGTTTTACCCTCGTAAAAATGTTGAGAGGGTTGAAAAATGAAGTTGATCAATTGTTAAGGAAGAAATTGGTCAGCTTCTAACGAAGAAGTTGGTCAATTATTAACGACGAAAGTGGTCAGCTGTTAACGAAAAAGTTGTTCAATAGTTATCGACGAAATTGGTCAATTGTTAACAAAGAAATTGGCCAATTGTTATCGAAGAAATTGGCCAATTGTTAACGGAGAAATTGGTCAGCTGTTAACGAAGAAGTTTAATCAATTATTAACGAAGAAAGTAGTCAGCTGTTAACGAAGAAGTTGATCGATTGTTTACAAAGGTGTAAGTGTGCCTAGAAACTTGTATAAACACAAAGCAAACAAAATTAGAAGAAAAACAAATGTTAAACGATCAAGACGTCCGAAACGAGTGTTTGTTCTCAAAAAGTAGTTTACTGGCACATATGCGTGTTGGGGAGAATATTCCTCCAGTAATCTGCTGCTAACAGCCCGACTAAGCCACAATCCCCGTTTTCAAGTGAAAACAGCCCCCAACAACATTTTTGACCACTTTTTCGACCGTAACTTCAAAAGTTTTCGACCGATTTTGCCCAAATTGCATTCCGAAATCAATTTTTCGATTATCTTTCAGGAAAAAAGTTTTTGAAAATCAGGTAAGATTTATCCGATTTATGTAGAAAGAACAAGCTGGGCCTAGTAGAGATTGAGTCTGATTAAGTCCAAAACCTCAAAATTAAAAAAAGTTTCTTCCATAAGTTGTCAGGCGTGTCCAGACCTTTTAAACAATTTTTTTTTTTTAAAAAATCGGAAAAGGTTTGCTCAAGTTATGTACAAAAGATCAAAAATCCACTTAAACGGTCCTAGCTCATTAGCCCTTGAGCCGACAAAAGTTGCGCAGATCTTTGACATTTCGCTGCGGCGGCAACGCAAAAATCTATGCAATCGCCACCTTCTGAATAAAACTAAAAGGTAGCATTTTTACCCAGTAAGCACGATTTTTGAGTGCTAAGTCATTATTTTTAGTACTCAAAACTCATGCTTGATGGGTAAAATTGTTGACTTTTTGTTTTATTCAGAAGGTGGCAGTTGCATAGAATTTTGCGTTTGCCGCCCCTGTGATTTGCGCAACTTGATACATAAAGCCATGGGGCCGACAGCGCCCAGTGAATTGCAAAAAATGTTGCAAAGAAGTTTTTGAAAAACGGGTGAGTTTTACTCAAGTAAAAGAGAGAGGCACGGACATTTTTCTTATTGTTGATTCGTCATGTAAGGACCATGATCCCTTTCTACTCCCGGGTCGAAATTGGGGTGGTTACAAACGTCGTGATAAACGCATAAGACTCCTTTTCGAAGAACTTTCAGGGTGCCACGGCCTCTGAGATATGAACTACATTGACCGATCTGGTCTGACCGGTCTGATCTGTTATAGTGCTTACTTGTAAAGCATTTCCACAAGGAGGAAACCTCTTAACAAGTAAAGGACAGTCTCCTGAAACTACTAAATGACTCAGAATATTTCTAATAAAGCTTCGCTGACGACCTAGCAATCCTGTTAGCACCTTGTTTGACCTAATGCAATCAGTCTTCAGTTGAGAGGTGGTGCAGACAGCAATCGTCAAGTTGTCAACGCTGACAAAACTAAACTTCTGCTGTTTACAAAAAAAGAAGAAAATCTCTGGCTTCAAAGCTTCAATTTTATTTAGAAAAGCGATCGAACTCTATCATTGGGTCGATTTCCTAGGAATCATCCTAGACCCTAAACTCAACTGGATCTCTGACATTGACCATCGCATACGAAAAGCAGTAGCCACGCTGTGGATGGGTCGCAGTGCCGTTGGTAGGAACTGGGGGCTCAGCCCTAAAAATTTGTTATGGATTTACACGGCTATTGTGAGGCCTAAGTAGACGTACGCCGCTTTCATTTGGTGGCCACGCTGCCATATTGGCACCACACAGAAAAAACTCGCCAAATTGATAAGCATCACAGATGTGATAAAGTCAACACCCACAGCCGCTTTGGAGGAGGCCTTGCTCAGCATAGAACCACTACATATTTACATTGATTTTATAGCCACAGCAGATAGTGTGTAAGACTACATCAATCATCCCTTCTGAAGAAGAAAAACTTTGATCACGCTAAACTACGGCATAATATGACCACAGAAACCACCAGTTTTGAGTTGCCTCACTACGCAATCTCTTCTAAGTATCGCTTTAATAACGCCTTTGAAGTTTTGTTCCCAACATGAGAAGAATAGGACAATGACAAGGTCACCAGTAATAATAAACCATTGAAATAGTATAAAAGAGAAGCGGTAGAGTAATTTTCTCGACAAAACAAATGTCAGTGTGACAGACGTAGTAGAAACAAAATGACAAAACCAAAGTGTCAGCTGAAAAAGTGACAAATGTCGAAGTGGCAGATGACAAAATGACAGAGGCCAAAGTGACAAATGACGAATGACAGCTGAAAAAGTGACAAATGACAAAGTGACAGCTGAAAAGTGACAAATGTCAAACTGACAGATGTCGAAGTGACATGTGTCGAAGTGACATATGTCGAAGTGACACGTGTCGAAGTGATATATGTCGAAGTGACATATGTCAAAGTGACAGCTGTAAAAATAACAAATGTCAAAGCCAAAACTGGCGCTACTGAGGTAGTCACAGGCCCACTGTCTCAAAACTCAACCAGCGTTTTTCAAAAAGCAATTAAGTAAATAAATTATCAAGTGGAAAAACGAAAGATTCATGCAACACTCGAATTCAATCGACCATGCCAGGCATTCCAAATGCCGCATCAGACTTAGCTCTAATAACTCTAAATACTTACTCTCGTTAAGCCGAAACAACGTTAGAAAAATGACCTCCATCCTAACGGGACATCTAACGGGGTCATCTTAACAAACACCTCAACACAATTGGCCTAACAAATAGTAATCTTTGCGGAAAATGTTGTAATGTAGAAACAGCTGAGCACTTCCTGTGCAAATGCTCTGTAAATATCACAGCGAGAGCCTAACAAATAGTAACCTATGCGGAAAATGCGGTGACGTAGAAACAGCTGAGCACTTCTTGTGCAAATGCCCCGCCAATATCACGGCGAGGGCCAAAGCCTTAGATGCATACATACTCGCTCACAACATTATGGGGAGCATCCCGCCCAGCAATACATTGGAATACCTCAATCGCACAATTAGGTTGTAGGTAATCCAATGTGGCTGAGCACAACAGGCCCAACAGAGGCTTAGGTGCAGGAGGTAACACTCCGCCCACTCAAAACAAACAAACATGACCGCAATTTAAATAAGATCTTTGTTTTTATGCGCAAGGGTTTGCGATGTTAAAAACCAATGTATGAAGTTCAAGATTTCTATAAATTTTGAATCTGACGAAAATGGTCCTCGAAAAAAAGGTGCAATGGCAACCCTGTCAAGTCTTATCCCAGTTATCTTTATTTCATTGCAAATCGACTCGACACCTTCTTAAAATGTGAATACCCCAAAAATGTTTTGTTTCATTTATTACCGCTATTTAATGGATTCCATTGACGTATGTGAATAATTTTGAACACATAATAAGATTTAGCAATGCCGTAGACGAAAAAGGACTCTTTTGTCATGCATAACTATAAACCTTATTTAATCATTGTCATTTTATTGTATTTTCTGCTGTAAAATGTGTATGAAAAACTTTCGAAAGCTCTTTTAATCCATACAATGTGCTTTTTTATGCACAAAAAAAAATCCGCACCCTTACGCCGGCCATAAAAAAATATTAATGTGGTCAGATATACCGCATTCCACAACTCATTATTTTGTATGATTTTTCTCCCATTGTTTTTCCTCTAGCAATATTGTGGTGCTCACATACTCCACCTTCGTTTATAAGCTTAAAAAAATAAAAAAAACGATGTCCCACTCTTTCGAACCAATAGGAATTTGTGCGGCTATAGTTTTTTTTACATAAAAAATGTTTTCATTTTAGATTGACCAATCGACAGCTAAAATAAAATTTACTTTTTTATTCAGAAACTGGAGCAAAATACTTTAGACAAAATAATATTATTTTTGGGTGTAGGTAGAGGCATATTTTTAATGGATTTTGGTAAATAAATTGCTCTGAAATATCATTATATTCTACGTTTTATACAATCGCATGAATTTCAAATGCAATTTTTCCTATAAATATGATTTCTTTTTTATTGTACCACACCAACTGTAGGTTATGGTAGAAAACGGGGATATTGCTTCAATGTATTTGCTCAAACATTTTAAGCTTTCACACACAGGCGACAAACGAGATGCTTTCGAGTTGAATGCATACATGTGGGCTTTTCATTTTAATTTATCAACGAACAGAAAGTCAGATCGGGATATGTATTACACACATGGGCATCAACTCGTCACTTTGCGTTTTGTTGAAGTAAGATTGAAAGGGGTAGTTTTCATTCATATCTTTTTCGATACATTTTGTGGGTACTACGGTTTTATTTTCTTCGGAAACCTTAACGACAGGTTTGTTTACATAACAAAAAATATTTTTTTTTGTAGAAGGTGACGCGATCGACATTACAAACTTTATACACTTTCCCCCATAGGGTTTACTGGAATGTACCTTAGATTTTTCAGTACAGTAATTATTGACAGTATAGTACAGTATTGAAGGCCGCCAATTTTCAGACGTCGGCCAATAGGTAAAACTGTAAAAAATTTTTGCTAAGTGAGAAATAATAGGTGAGCCAATGGGGTGAGGAAATTGGGTCTTTTTTGAAAGATCGTTTTTTTTTCGCTTTGAAATAAATTTAAAAAAACACGAAATTGAATTCGTGACAATAGAAGATGAAGAATTCTTCCATAAAAACATATGAAGGGACCCGTACGTATCAGAATTGATGCGATATTTAAGTAAATATTGTCTTACGTACACATTAAATTGTATTGGAAATTGCCGAAGCAAACCCGTCCGAGGAAACGGTGTAAAAAAAAACAAAATTCATCCCCAAATAGACGAAAATGTTCACCACAATTTTCTCTACAAGATAGCAAAAAACCATTTTTCGTCTAGGGCCGACCGAAAGACCCGACCTAGGGCCCTAAGTAGAGGCCTCAGACACATACTTCCACAGACAAAAATATTTCTCTCAATTTTCTCCACAACGTAGCTAAAAACCATTTTTTGTCTAGGGCAGACCTGAGGACCGACCTAGGGCCCTTTGCTCTGCAACATAGCAAAAAAAATTTTTTTTGGTTAGGGCCGACCTTAGGACCGACATGAGACCCACTTTAGCCCTAAGCACATGCAAAAGTTTCTTTTATAAATTGTCGGCCATGCCAAGATCTTTCAAACAAAAAAAAAATCGAAAATCGGAAAAGATTTACTCGACTAAGACTAAAGACTAAAAAAACCACTTGAACGGCCCTAGATTCAATCCCATATAAGATTTTTCAATTACCTTTCAGGGAAAAAAGTTTTTGAAAATCGGTGGAGCTTTACTCGAGTTATCGTGTTGACGGACGGACATTTTTTTTTATTGTTGATTCGTCATCTAAGGACCATGATCGATGCTCCCCCCTACTCCCGGGTGTGAATTCGACTGGTTACAAACGTCGTGGTATTGATGTTACGAAAAGACTCGAACGTATTCATATTGCCTTAACTCTTGAGTATATGAAATCGCGTCCACATTAAATTGTATTGGAAATTGCCGAGAGGGCAATATTGAAAACCCCGTCCGAAGAAACGGTGTAACAAAAGCCTTCCGAAAGTACAAAATTGACTCACAAATAGACAAAAATGTTCGCCTCAATTTTGTCTACAACATAGCAAAAAACAATTTTTTGTTAAGGGGCGACTTTAGGACCGACCTAGAGCCATAAGGAAATGCCTCTGACACATACTTCCATAGACCAAAATGTTTCCCTCAATGTGCTCTGTAATATGACAAAAAAAATGTGTTTTTGGTTAGGGCCGACCTTAGGACGATAATTCGGTACCGGTTACCTCTCAAATAGAAAAAGAATAAACAAAATCGGTTAGGATTTATGTAAAAAAACATATGAAGGGACCCGTACGTATCACAATAGATTCGGCAAACAGAGTTGATGTTACGAAAAGATTCGAACGTATTTAAATAAATATTGCCTTACGTCCACATTAAATTGTATTGGAAAATGCCGATAGGGCAATATTGAAAAACTCGTCCGAAGAAACGATGTAAAAATTTTTTACTAAAGCACAAAAGTGACCCCCAAATTGTGAAAAATGTTCTTCTCAATTTTCTCTACAACATAGCAAAAAACAATTTTTGGGCGCTAGGGCCGGAATTAGTACCAAGCTAGGGCCCTAAGTAGAGAGCTCGGACACATACTTCCATAGACAAAAATGTTTCTCTCAATTTGCTCTGCAACATAGCACAAAAAAAATTTTTAGGACCGACATGAGGCTCACTTGAGCCCTAAGCACAGGCAAAAGTTTCTTCTATAAGTTGTCGGTCATGCATTGATGTTTCAAGCAAAAAAAAATTTTTGAAAATTGGAAAAGATTTACTCGAGTTGTGTACAAAAAACACGTAGGGCCGTAGGGCCCTAGCAGAGACTCGTTTCTAGTGCCCTAGCTAAGTCCAAGGACTCAAATTCAAAACATTTTCTTCCATGAACTGTCAGCTATGCCCAGGTCTTTCAATCAAAGAAAACTTATGACAATCAGAAAAGATTTACTCGAGTTATGTACAAAAGACTAAAAATCACTTAAACGGCCCTTGGGCCGACAGTGCCCAGATTCAATCCCATTAAAAATTTTTCGATTGCCTTTCAGGGAAAAAACAAGTTTTTGAAAATAGGTTGAGTTTTACTCGAGTTATCGTGTTGACGGACGGACATTTTTTTTATTGCTGATTCGTCATCTAAGGACCATGATCGGTGCTCCCCCTACTCCTGGGTCGAAATTCGACTGGTTACAAACGTCACGTCGTGGTAAATGCAATAGACCCCTTTTCAAAGCAATATGTTCTTCGTACGGCTCTAACGGCTGGGGCTAGGGCGGGTTTAAGTGGTTGTCTTTTGAACATAACTCGAGTAAATCTTTTTAGCACGCGGTAACAGTTTGTAATCAAAGCAGAAATTGCTTGGCTTGCTTTCTCGATCGCTATGTTTTTACAGGTACAAAAACATTTCTTGAAATGTCATCGCGCCTTCAGCTACTCCATTGTCACAAAGCGACCGATCTATGACAGATTCACCTGATGAATTCTTTTCTGTGACTCACAATCATTCGTACAGTAGAGGAGCACATCAGACCCAACACAAATCTCTCCTGCTTTACAAGAAATGCCACTTCACCCAGCGCAAATATCTTCCAACGTACAAGAAAGCTTAAACCAAGACGAAATCGCTTCTGTCGTAAACCAATTAAGACCAAGAAATCCAAAAAACTTTATAAGTAAACGAAGCAGTTCTATAATTACATTTCTCGTCCTCAATTTAGTAAATTTTCACGATTATGTAGGAATTTTTTAAATTCTAGCGTTTCGTCAATTTTCTTGAAAATTTACAGAATTTTTCTCGATTTTCTTGAAATTTTCCCGATTTTTTTGAAAAGTTTTCTCGAAAGTAGGATCTGCTATCCACATTGAAGGCTAACACTAATGACAACAACGTTTATATTCGTATCCCTTGCCAACCACTCTACAAGGCTGCTAGGAATGTCGTATCCTATGGGCGCGAAATTCCTATTTGCACTATGTAAAGGTAATAATTTCGAGCTGCGCAAGTTTCCTACTACAAGGAAGGAATATTGTGCATACATAAATTAAAGTGAAAAATTGGTAAATTGCTGCTAACTGTATTGTCAGCATAGGTAAAAATTGGAAAATGGGTACGAACCCGATGCACAGTGTTTTCAGACAAGGAACATTTGTGCGAACTCGATGCTGAGATCAGCGGCGCCGACTTGTTTACCGTCCATGGGGGGTAGGAAAATTTTTTTAATTTCATGATGTGTATAAGTTGTGACTTTAACCTAAAAGATTGTCGATTCCAAAAATCGAAAAGCTCAAAACTCACTTCTTTACCTGCTAAATTGCAGATTACTATATGATGAAATACAGATTTAATATGGAGAATTTACCGACAGTGTTTATTTTCCACTAATGTGTTGCGTAAATACTATTACTATACATTTTTTTACACAAAATACTTAAAACGTTTGTTTTTATTCCAAAATAAATTAGTTTTGTATTTTGTTGAAGAAGGTGCAGTGAGTTATTTGCATTGTCGATAATTTCTCCGAACAAAATCTGCAGTTTATCATATAGCTCTTAATGCCACCTGTTGAAGAGGTTGAAAACTAAAATCTCAACCTATTTGGCAAACATGCCAAAGTAAGCAACGAAACAGTAGCTAATATTTGCTTTTATAGCAAAAGTTATAAGAAAATTTTTGAAGTAATAGATTCCGAATGAAGCTGCGGTATTTGCCGCTTATGTGAAGTAAGTGTGCACGCGAGCGAAGCGAGCGAAAATTTGTCTATTTTTATTATTTAATGGAACCCACAGCAATCATAGATTTTACAAGAAATATTCTAAAGTCCTAAGATACGCTATAATTTGAATCTCTCAATTTGTGAAACGAGTTTTGTTTTTTAAATAATTGGAAGCATTCGAAAAACGAGTCTGTTCTGGCCATTAGGCTGCAATTCTAAGACATTGTCATGAAAAATTCAGGCTCGTTTCGTTGAAAACTCTACAGATATATGTTACTTGTAGTGGTTTGCAAGTACAGGTTAAGCACAACAGGACCAAAGGCGGCCTAGGTGCTAAACCTCGGTTCACCCACGTAACATATACATCAAGAACTGACTTCAATGCGCTAGAAGTTTGGGATAACATTTCATTGATACAAAATTGAGCTAGGTATTCCAAAATATTCAAAAAAAGTTGTCGGTCCTTGAAAAAACGTCAAATGTAAAATGGATTGCTAATCCTGTAGGATGGAATATGCCTTGAATGTACCATTTCTGTTCAGAAAGTGATCAAATTTACCTTCCGTTTAATTTTTTATGCTTATTCCTCTCGTCATGGGGGATCATTTCATGGGGGGCACTTGCCCCCCCCCCCTGCCCCTCTATACTCGGCGCCGCTGGCTGAGATATTTCGTGTAGAGAAAAGTTGGAAATGGATGCGAAATCGACGAAAGCCTTCTTGTAAAAGCAATAAAAGATAAAAAAACAATTTTTGTGCGACATTTTGTTTAAGGAAAAATAGCTTTTTTTGATTTCCCGACATCCGTCAAAATCACCTGGTAAATTAAAACACATTAGACTTCAATTACGCAAGAAAAGCTTTGAATTTGCAAATTGTCATACATTTCCCGGTCAGGTTTCTGTGTTCCCGGTTAGGTCTCTCATTTCCCGGTCAGATAAGACTTTAATTACCTAGGGAGGTGTAGCTGTGTTCAGATAAGTGAATGGAAGTGTATTTTGTTTCGGTTTTATGTTAAAGACGTTCATGATGACAACCCAGATAGCATCTAGAAGATTGGAAACTTGAGTGCAGAAGACCTTGTTCTAGTCTCTAATATGAATTATTTTAATAATTTTACTTCTACAAGATATCTAATCGATTTATTGCTTCCGAACGTAGCCAATGTCCAGCACTAAACATCCCTTTCTACAATACTGTTTTATCTTCGGCCACTCCTATTTCGTTCATCGTGTTATATAAAGACAGTGTGCACATTTTGCTAATAATGTCTAATATTCTAACCTAATGCATTTTGCTTTGGCTTGATAAAATGTTAAATTTCGTCTTGTTGTAATAGCAAACTTTGTAATAATGGACAGTGGTCAGTTTACCATAATAATACTGAAGATGTTCTTGTTTGTAATTAAATTTGCTAGGCTAAAGGAAAATGTACACTTGTATAATATGATGTTACGTACAAACAACTTAATTTGAAACTTTCTTATTTGTTTTACTGGTTAAAATTTGTTACTACAAATTATTATTCAAAAAGGAACTCAAATATATCTAGAAGATCGGAGGGTACAAGCTTTTATGTAAAAATATTAACTTTTCACCATGAAAACTACAGTTCTGTCTTGTGTGTAACAACAAAAGAGGATTGATTTATTTTCATCAAAATATAATTACATTTTTATTCGTCGCCATCACCGTAATATATAACGACTAACGAACTCAACCTTTATAATCTCAGGCAAGAAAAAAAAGTAGAAAGGAAATATGGAAATTAAAAAAAATCCATTACCTCTGAATTAGAGATAAACCCTTTTGTAAATTTTTTTTCAAAATAAAAATCGCTGGCATTGTTGTGTTGGTCGGCCCATAAATTTGTTTCACAGGTAAAGACATAACAAGTGCCAGCTTTGCTGGCAAAATTAAAAAGCCATCCAATTAAATTTATAAACCACGATGATATTTATTTTCTGAGAATAAAACCGAAATAAAAGTTAAAACATGATAATTAAAAACAGCTTGTAAATTATTGTAAAAAAATTGCAGTTAGATGACGAGTTGCGACACCTTACACAAAGCTATTTTCTGTAAGGCAACATTGAATCCCACGCTCACGTATTGTCAGGCTTAAGTCGCATAAATCATTAGTTACAGACAGACGGGTCAAATCCCAGCTAACGTCTACTCAACTCGTTCAACGCCTACCTTCTTTCGCTTCTTTCCCTTCGGTTTCCATAACTTTCTTCGATCCTCACGATTTGCATACTTGTCCGAGTTTTCTTATCAGTCCACTCTTTTAAGAGCGGTATGTATGTCGTGTATGTGGGGATGGGGTAGGTAGATTACGTGTGGTTTCAACGAATCTCAATCCTTTTGCCTGGTATATGGGGTAAGTAGATTACGTGTGGTTTCAACGAATCTCAATCCTTTTGCCTGATATGCAACTGTCTAATCATTTGCAATCAATTGCATTTTTTACGTTAAAATTTTTTATTCAGCATGTACTAATTTTGTCAATTTTTCAAATAGTCTTCCTTAACCTAATATATAAAAAATTTCCCCCATTTTTTCACTTGATCTAAATGTTCCCATAGCAGCTGCCGCGTTCCCTCGTTGAATGGCAATGCTCAGTCTTTGTTGTAAAAAGTTTCTCGAACTCGACTCGTTTGTTTTGATAGAGATCATCCTGCTCAGCGTATTAAAAAATGTAATTGCTTAGGTGCTCCACGGACCCATGGTTTCCACTGAGAAAGGGACAAATAAGTAATTGTTGTTAATAAGAGGCGAGTGTTTATTTGTCTTCATTTGTGCTTTCACTTCAGCGGCTCCACCAGCCCTTCTACCACTAAATCTCAGATTACTTGCGTCCCAAATCAACGTGCTTCCTCTTGACCATGGGATCAGAGTCATGCCATCCACTCGTTTGCCATCCTCTCTACACAGACCAGCTGGTTCTAGCTTTACGGGTACATCTGCCAACGCTAATGCCCTCTTGTTGATGGTGTTAAGCTCTGCGTGTCTGGCGTGTCTTCCTGCGCTCTTACGGCACTTAAGGTCATGTCATCCCTTATTATCCACTAAGACACTATATCTGCATATATGTGACGCGCAAATGTCCAATCCTAGCCGGAGTCCAACAATAACTCGGAAGGCGTTGTTTTCCAGCAGCGTTCCTAAAGATTTTGATGGTAGCGCGTGTAACCAGGCTCCTGATTCTGAGTCTCGCTCGTTCTTCACTTCTTCACTCGTAACTCGCGCAGTGATTTCTCAATCGCGATGTAACTCCATTGGCCCTGAAGGAATGGCGATTCGGGAAGATCGGTTTCCGGGTGGAGGCGACACCATTCATTTAAACCATCTTCGTGGTCTGCGATTTCTTCCAGGTTTAAAGCGGGTAAATTAAACATAAAGCTAACCAAGGAATATACCGAGTTTACTGATGATAGAAATGCTGGTAGTGCTGTGTCACGTACTTTTCGAACTCCCATTCCCCCATAACTCACCGGTAGGGATGACAACGACCATGATTCACTGTTAAGCTTGCTGTTGGTCAATGACTCCAAAGTCTCTCTTATTTGATTGTCGAATTCGTCCATGGATTCTAAACTTTTCCACGTAGGTGTCGTTCGTAGTAGGAATATTATCTTCGGCAACGAATAACAGTTCTTCAGAATTCAAAAGGCAATGTGATAATTGTCAAACTGGTCCAGCCTTTGAAAAAGGAGTTTCAACTCTTTCAATTTTTTTTTTAAAACTTTCTTGGAAGCATTGTCTGATATTGGCGCACCGAGTAGAGTCAGCTCATTCACGACACAAATGCCGGGTGACAGTTCTTCAAACCGCCGCACCGTTTCGTGATCCACTTCCGAGCAAAAATATTACACGCATTTCGTCGGATTTATCTGTAGACCAATCTTGCCACCCTCGTCGATTACTGCTTTTAAGTAACTGAGGACCTTGTCATAATCACCAGCAATTGTTCCGTCACCCAAATAAAATACGATGAATTCTGATAACAATGCAGCTTCAACAGACTGAATTGCCGAACTAAAGAGTAGTGAACCACAGGGGTCCCCCTGTTGTGCTCCGTTTTGTGATGGCAGTATATATTCATCATAAAAAAGCAATGTCGAAATTGAGTAAAACTGCCATAGGAATGGATAAATCGACGGGCAGTTTACCTTCATTTCCATTAAAAATTTGTCCCTATCCACTTCGTTGAAGGCGTTCCGGAAATCTATTATGAGGACTATTGCTTTTCTGTTGCTATACTCACATCCTCCACGTACCCCGAATCCGACTTGCCTGGGAGCAAACTTCGACGACATTTTGGTACGAACTGACGCGCACGCTACCTTAGCTGCCAGCCGACGAAAAGTGTTGCCCACAGCTATTGGACGAATTCCCCCAAGTTCTTTGTTTAATGCACATAGGGAGTTCCCGTACATTATTTCCGTCAATCTGGAATTCATTTTGCCACGTAGCATGAAATTTGTCACGTTAGTTAACTCCCGAATTTTATGCTAAGCTTAAGAATATTGCCTGGTTATTAATCTACAGAAATGAAAATTTGTGGACTGAACACCCAAACACCGTTAACGTACCCACCAATACAACCTGAGATCATTCATAACGAACGGCAAAGGCTTAAGGAACGGAGGAACGGATTGGAAAATAGCAACGTAGTGGGGAATCGAGAGCTGTTACAAATGTCATGGAAAGGCCTCCATGAGCACTACATTCAGTGGCACAAGTGCAACGATACACAAAACTGTTCAGAGAAGTTGTTGAGTAAATCTCGCTATAAAAAGTCATTCGATAGCCCGCAATCACAGCCAGTATTTTATCACGAACCAAAAGTTGATTCCGATCATTACATTGGAAAACTAAAACGCAAATTACTAAAGAACGTAAACACCAAATGTGAAAACATAAACAGCGGAACTAATAATTTTGTGGAGTGGTTAGTGTCGATGATACATGGGCTCACAATAGAACGGGAAATAGATGAAATAACTGGTTTGGCTGAACACTTTTAAGCTGAAATTTTAATGGTGAGAAATTTAAAAGCACGGGGATTCACAAGCTGCCCAATATGAAGAGTTTTTCTCAAGTAGCAATGTACTGCCACATGCGTGTTGGGGAAATATTCCTCTCCAGTACACTAATGAGTAGGACGGAGGTTGCTGGCACTGTTAGTGCGGGAATAATATCCCTTACAGTAACTGACGTAGTATCCAATGAAACCGAACCGATCTAGTAATAAGAATTCTATTAAAATTCTTGACATGGCGCCCAACGTGTATGGAGGCTCGTTCATTGAAAAACAAGTAGCAGTCCCAAGACATAAGTCCAACAGAAAGCGGCAATCGAATATTGACATAAAATTAGTAGTGGTGCTATAAGGCTGGTTGGTCGAGTCATTCGAAGGAATGGTGGTCGTCGTAACGCCCAACAAGAAGAGGGTACAAAGATAGAGAAAAGGAAAACTATACAAGAAAAGTAAGCAGCACTGGTTGGTCAAGTCATTCGACGGAATGATAGTCATCGAAATACCCAGCAAAGAAAGCGCAAACGACAGTAGCTTAGCAAGAAGAAAAATAAGAAATCAAGAAGCCATTCGAGTCATATGACGATCGTCGTAAAGTCCAGCAAAAGAGGTTCTTCACAGGCGTCATGGACAATTATTCCAGCAAAAAATTGCAATTGACGGATGTAGCTAGCAATTTAAGAAGATCTGGTTGGTCGAATCAATGAGGAAGAATCGAATTGCTGGTCGTCGTAAGTTACCAAAAAAACAAGCAGAAAGAAGAAGAGAGTGGCAGTGAGTGTGGTTTCCTCAATTCTTTGAATACCAAAGGTGGGAGAATCCATTAGAAAGCAACCGTTGACAAGCAAGCTACCGTTGGCAAGCAAACAACCGTTGGTAATTAATAATAAGTAAACTGGTAGGAAAGTCTAATAGGAATATTATAACGAGTGTTTTCACTCTATATGAAAACGAATTGGATAAGAAATCAAAGTGTCCTTGTCAAGTAAAACTAATCAAGTTACCCAGAATTTGGGTATAAATAAAGCTGGGGAGAATATCCCTCCAGTACCATAGAACGGCGGTTACTGGCACTGTTAGTGCGGGGAGAATATTCCCTTCAGTGACTGACGTTGTATCCAATGAAACCGAGCCAACCTAAAATTCTTGACAACGTGGTATGTATGGACAGGAAATGCATTAGTTCATCAATAAATCTGATATGGAATGTAGAGAAGTTAGACGAAAAAATTAAAATCGCGAAATTACTAAAATCGGGAAATGACTAAAAATCGGGAAATGACTAAAAATCGGGAAATAACTAAAAATCGGAAATTACTAAGAATCGGGAAATTACTAAAAATCTGGAAATTACTAAAAATCGGGAAATGACTAAGAAATGGAAAATTACTTAAAATCGGGAAATGACTAAAAATCGGGAAATGACTAAAAATCGGGAAATCACTAAAAATCGGGAAATGAATAAAAAATCGGGAAATGACTAAAAATCGGGAAATGACTAAGAATCGTGAAATTATTTAAAATCGGGAAATTACTAAAAATCGGGAAATTACTAAAAATCGGGAAATGAACAAAAATCGGGAAATGACTAAAAATCGGGAAATGACTAAAAATCGGGAAATAACAAAAAATCGGGAAATGACTAAGAATCGGGAAATTACTTGAAATCGGGAAATGTCCAAAAATCGGGAAATGACTAAAAATCGGGAAATGACTAAAAATCGGGAAATAACTAAAAATCGGAAATTACTAAGAATCGGGAAATTACTAAAAATCTGGAAATTACTAAAAATCGGGAAATGACTAAGAAATGGTAAATTACTTAAAATCGGGAAATGACTAAAAATCGGGAAATGACTAAAAATCGGGAAATCATTAAAAATCGGGAAATGAATAAAAAATCGGGAAATGACTAAAAATCGGGAAATGACTAAGAATCGTGAAATTATTTAAAATCGGGAAATTACTAAAAATCGGGAAATTACTAAAAATCGGGAAATGAACAAAAATCGGGAAATGACTAAAAATCGGGAAATGACTAAAAATCGGGAAATAACAAAAAATCGGGAAATGACTAAGAATCGGGAAATTACTTGAAATCGGGAAATGTCCAAAAATCGGGAAATGACTAAAAATCGGGAAATTACTAAAAATCCGAAAATGACTCAAAACCGGGAAATTACTACAAATCGGGAAATGACTAAGAATTGGAAAATTACTTAAAATCGGGAAATGACTAAAAATCGGGAAATGACTAAGAATCGCGAAATTATTTAAAATCGGGAGATTACTAAAAATCGGGAAATGACTAAAAATCGGGAAATAACTAAAAATCGGAAAATACTAAGAATCGGGAAATTACTAAAAATCTGGAAATTACTAAAAATCGGGAAATGACTAAGAAATGGAAAATTACTTAAAATCGGGAAATGACTAAAAATCGGGAAATGACTAAAAATCGGGAAATGAATAAAAAATCGGGAAATGACTAAAAATCGGGAAATGACTAAGAATCGGGAAATTATTTCAAATCGGGAAATTACTAAAAATCGGGAAATTACTAAAAATCGGGAAATGAACAAAAATCGGGAAATGACTAAAAATCGGGAAATGACTAAAAATCGGGAAATAATTAAAAATCGGAAATGACTAAGAATCGGGAAATTACTTAAAATCGGGAAATGTCTAAAAATCGGGAAATTACTAAAAATCGGGAAATTACTAAAAATCTGAAAATGACTCAAAACCGGGAAATTACTAAAAATCGGGAAATGACTAAGAATTGGAAAATTACTTAAAATCGGGAAATGACTAAAAATCGGGAAATGACTAAGAATCGCGAAATTATTTAAAATCTGGAAATTACTAAAAATCGGGAAAAACTAAAAATTCTAAAATACTTCGCTCGCTCCGCTCGCAAGTTTTATTTACTAGTTTACAAAACCGAGAACAAAAGTCGCTTGCGGAGATTCTAAACCCAATTTTTCAAAATACGTTGTTCACAAACGTTGATCTACGTCAAATCATCTACCAAAAAACCTCTCCACACGCTGAAAAAGGAAGTTGTCCTGAGATGAGAAGTACTAGCACCAGGCTGCCTTCTTTATTCCCAGCTTTAGGTCTAAAGTAGGCAGCCTGGTGCCGAGTTCGATGGTGTTATTAACTAATAACGTCACTCGTTCTTCTAGTTAGGCGTAGTCAAAATTTCAGCACCAGGCTCACCAGGCTGCTTTGATTGGTCAGACGCCCTCATCACACACTTGGGACACACGTTTCAAAATCAATTGAGTAAATTTGAATATGCAGAAAGAAAATCCTATGGAAATTTTTGAGAACTAGAAAATAATTTCATAAAATCATCAAATTTGATGAAACTCCTGAGAAAATCATAACAAAAACCTCAGAAAACTTAAAAGATCTGTGGAACGTCAAAAAAATCCTTCAAAATAGTTAGAAAAATGCAGTTCAAATTATAGAGAAAATTCTCTTAAAGTTGTAGAAAGTTCTTACAGGTCAACGAAATTCGTAAAAATCGAGCTCTCATCTGTCGGACGATTTGGAAAAAGTTTCCTTGAATTTATTTCATGTTGTAAAGATCTTTAGAGTTTGAACTGGTTTTCATCCGAGTAATTTTCGAAGTGAATTAATTATATGCTAAACTTACCTACTATATTCTAAAAAAAGAATTGTCCTTTCTCGGTTCTTGTACCTCCAGGAAAATTACATTGGTCCAAAATGTTCATTTATTTTTGCAACAAATCTTTACTAAAATAGTTCACAAAGTATAATCGGACCGATTTGAAAATTTGAAACGCTTACACTGTACACGAATAAATAATTTCCGGAACTTGTCCCACCACACTGCACTGCATATGAAAATTATTGATAATACGAAAAAAATTGCAGTACTATATCATCTGCGAGTAAAAATGTTCAAAACAACATGATATGAGTATACATATGTAATATGCAGCGTACAGAGGAAATTAATTTGATCTGTCCAACTCCAACACCAAAAAGACATACACATAAACACAAAAACTCATTCCAGTTATAACCAGACACAAAAAAGGAGTAGAAAAAAAATTTATTTCAAAAAAATTTCACCCCTTATTCTCTTTCAATATACGCGTTTTTGTGTTTCCACCTCCGAAAATTCAAATTATTTGCGAGATGCAGCAGAAAGTATATTCTGGAGTGAGGAAATAGGATCAATGTTTTTTCATTGAATGTACTTATGCATATCATCCTCCATATAGGAACGCTTGCATACGAGCATGATGTGTGTAATCATTTTTCGTGTGTAAGTAGTACAAGCTTTTGTCGGAAGCATTTCTAAACAAAACTTTAATTTGCACGAACTTAGTTTACACTACTCATAATTCAACATTTTTCCATAAAACTCGAATGGTTAAAGATATTTGAAAAAAAAAATTTTAAGCTAAAGCACACATTTCCACGAATTCATAACATACACATATTTGCCAGCCTCGAACGGCAATCCATTTTACAAGAGAAACATAAGCTCCTTCAACGGTTTAATGTAAAACGTACATTTAATGCAAATTATGTTTAAGAAAATGATATGCAAATCTATATTTAATTAAAACCGGTTTGTCGGACGTCTGCTTAGTTTCCTAATTTATGCATAGAACAACAGTCAAAAACAAAGCTTTGGTATTAATTAGTTATTGCTGTTTCTCTATGTGTGATGGAGTTGTATAAATAAAACCCAGATAACACACTCCCCCCGAAATGTCCATTAAATTCGCTTTCAGTCGATTTTGAAAATGAACATTATCAGTAAACGTAATTTACTTGCTTAACCGGGACCACAACCCTTTGGCCTTCTTGAACCGGAACTATCCGCAGCTAGGTCGTCTCCAAGATGAATACTCCCACAATAAACCTGCCCTGTACCTCTTTTGCCCTCTAGTCTGTCTAGTCTTGAGAATTTATTTTAGCAATTCTGGCTATGTCCCTCTCCATTAAGCTGACTATGCTCAGAGAGTATCATATAAAGCATTCAAATTTCAACTTAGACTTTAACATTTTCAATACGCTCTGGTTACTCTTCCGATTGCTCAGGTCACTCGTCCCTTATATTCGTCCGCGATGTTTCGAGTGCAGCTTTAATAAACCATTGAAATGGATATAGTAAAGTAGCGATACAGTGAAGTCAAAGAAGTTGATTCATAATGTAACTCGGTTTTTAGTTGTTATGAATTTTGTGATAACCATTAACCTTAGTTGTTAGGAGAGTTTTTGAATTAACCCGGTGGATATATTCGGAGTGCGCCGGTGGTGACAGATAGATGGCACACACGGTTTGATTAACCGGTTGAACAGTGACAATTACCAACTAGTCGACGCTTGATTCTATCCTTGCAAAGTGTTTGTGTTGAGTTCGACCGAATACTTCGAAGAGTTAACAACGTTAAGTGAGAGCAGTTCACCAGTAGAAGCTGACCACTAATCACAGGGGAAATTTATATATTAAGCTTGCAGTCAGCAAGGTAATTTTTATGGTGGACAAAGGAGAGGAAGAGGATCGAATTTGCCACACAATATTAACGAACTCGTAAAGCTTTTAGGTACGTGTATAATTATTGGGAGTGATCCAGAACATTGTAGTCGTGTGATTAACTCGGACCTATAGCAGACATTAAGTGGCAACCAAGTGGTTAATTTGGCCCGCAAATAAAAGCGTCATTATTAAAGGAAATTTTGTCCAGGAGATAAGTCGCACTCACCACCCAACATAAAAGGTATTTTTAGTTGTAAGGGGATGCGCATTTTTAGGTTAAGTTTAATTTGAAAAGTGAAATAAAGAATTTGTCATAGTTTGTTCAATTAGTGTATTCCATTTGTATCAAGTAATTAAAGTGAGGAAAACGGATCGTCACATCTAGGTCCAGCTGGTTGCAGCTAGGTTCAGTGAGGTGCTTCGCTAGAGATCGCTCTGATAAAAGTTATACGAACTTGTTGTTGTTGACCATTTCGAATGTATTTGCGTCGATCGTTAACCTTTCCTCCACGATTCGAAGGCGGGATTCTGTTTTTGCGTCATGAACTTCCAAGCCAATGTCGCCATTTCCTCTCCAAGGCCAAGGTCATCTGCGAAACCTTGGAACTGACTAGACTTGGTGTAAATAGAGTCTTTGGAGTCTATGTTCATAGTTCACTCAGCTGCAACGAGCTGTGCCTGTGCTCTATGTCGAATATTTCTGACAGTTTTTTACGGTTCCTTACTCGGCTACTCTTACTCGTTCCGTTCAGTGTTGGCTTGGTTAGTGGGATCAGTGGGCACGAACAAATGATGTGTTTCAATGTTTTTTCTCCTTGCACTTCTCTCTGATATTGAACAACTGTTCCAATAATGTTAAACAACCTACACGAAAATCACCTTGGTATTCACGTACAAAAGCTACCAAACACTAATGTCTGGGGGAAGACTATTCCTTTTGTGAAAAATGTAACATGGTGATCACCGATTTTCTCGGTCTCGTCTCGTATTATTAAACTTAGACCGAACGAAAACTGGGGTTTACAGCAACTATTTTGTGTTCACGGCATTGTTCCGAAATGTGTGAAAATGTATAAAATACACACAAGTTAGAACAAAACTTAGTCCGTTATGATACTAACATACTTCATCAAGTTTGTTGATAGAGTGTAATAACATATTTGTTTTGATGAATAATCGGAATCGTTCAATGTTCGAAAAATTTGATGATTACGATTATTCACCAAAATAACAAACTTTAGAAAAATTCGTCTATTTTGCACTACTATATAGTACGGTATACTTTTACCCTTGGTGGAGTCAGAGGCGCCGAGTTTGACTTTCGAGTGGGGGAGCAAGGGGCAAGACTACTTTTTGAGAATTCGATTAGGAAGTGATGTGTTTGTTCCTGTATTCTCAACATTGAGACTTGTAGCATTGTCCTGCGACCTATCTTTAGGCATTAATAGGTATTAATTTCTTTAATCGCGAGCGAAGCGAGCGAAAAATTTTGCTTTTTATAAACGAGTAGCTTACACGGAGCTTCCTCCTTGAATATTCAAAGTAATCTATGTGATTGATTCTTGTCGATAAAACAAGCGAATCTACAAATTGGTGAATTTCCTCTGTTGTTTCTTATGCTATTTCCTAGGCTCTGTGAAATCAACTTTGCTTTCCTGCTATATTGGCAAAAAGAATATTAAAATAGGTCAGCATACAAATTAGGAAGAGTAGTGTAATTCAATTTTATTATTAAAGTTATTAAATTTGTAGCGCCCGCCGCAGGCAAAAATTTTAAGAGTTGAAAACGTTTCTTTGAAAATTGAAATTAATTTAAGTACTTTCTAAGTAGGAAGTCAATGAGAGCGCTGGACTTACGTGCGAATATTGAGTCAGAAAAATTAAAGAAGTCGTTTCTAACATGCCCATAATCATATCGGTGATTTGTATAAGTCTGATTGTTGTAATAAAAAACTGGAAAAGACAGATGTTTTGAGTAAGGTCCAAGCGCATAAAACGTTCTTGCACTTCTTAGTAATGAAAATATTTTAACTAAGAGCCACGCAATTCAAGATATTCTAAATAATTGAGTTTATATTTCTTTAGTAAGAGGGTTGATTCTTCCCGTTTGAATAATTTGAAAATGAAGGGGGGCTACGCCCCCCCTTGGTTTTGTAAGAGGGGGCGGCCGCCCCCATTGCCCCCACTAGTCGGCGCGCCTGGGTGGAGTTCGTCAGTAAAGTTAGTTTTAAACTAAAGTGTTTAAAATATTTTGTTCGCTGTCCTAAATGGAAAGATGTCAATACGTGTATATTAGGGTGGTCCAAAAATGTATGGGATAATTAACTTGTCGAAAAGTTCGGGGCCCCACCCCTAAAAAGTTTCTAAATGTGTCCCTGATAAAAAGTGTATGTGGAGCCATCTGAATCCAAAGCCGTCCTGAGGGTTCCCCGAAGCAAAATAGTCAAAAAAGCGTGGAAACCGTGTAAAACGTGGGTTTTAGGAAAAGTGCATGAAACTTGTCAAAGATGAGGAGCGGTGCTTTTAAGTCTCAGGCAATTCTTATAGGCTCAGTTACTAATGTAAACGTAACGCCTATAGTCGTTGGTGCAGCCATTAAATACACAGTTACAATACTGAATCAAAACGGCAACTATGATGTGGTACCCGAGGTGACTCTTGGTCGAGTTCGGTTCGAGTCGAACACTCGCAGTGTGTAAAGAATCTGGGACTGATGATTAACCACGGATTTACTTGGCTAGCCCATGCTCTTATTGTTTCCCAAAAAGTTTATGCTGGACTTTGATGTTTGTGGCCCTTTGTTGGCTCGACTCACCTTTCAACCGGGCGTCTTTTGGCTCTATTGATGCATCACTTCTAATATTGCTGTGAGATTTATTCTTACGGTCTTGATGGCAGTTCCTCCAAAATCCTCCAGAAAGCCTATAATTCGGTTGTCCACTATGTGTACAGCAAATCTAAGTATGACAGCATTTCGGGTGTGCGAGAGAAGTTATTGGGCATGGGGTTGTTCGACCACTTTAAGTTCAGGTCAACGGCTGCGTTGTATAGTATATTGCGAGAAGAGCCGGGATATTTTCGAGACTTCTTGGATTTTGGTACATCAGCTCGTTCGAAACAGCTCATAGTACCTATATATATGTACAGAGGCTTTTTTTTAAACTGCTCACTTTTCTGCGAAACAATTCAAACAAATCAAGCTAGACATTCTGTAATTTATAATTTACAAAGCGGTTCTGTTCTTTTGCGCGCGCTTTTTAAAATTCAAATACGTTCATTTAGTTCGACATACCCGTACGTTTACTATGTCGATTAGATGAATTTTCAAGTGAATTTGTTTATTCTTCTAATTAATGAAATTAACAATAAAATGATTGAGAAGAGCTAAATGTGCGAATACTGAGCAATGTTTGAAAAATGAACAAGTTTGAAAAGTGAAAAATGTTTGCTACTTGCGAATTGATTGAAAAGTCAGAAAATTTCAAAATGTTGGGAAATGTAAGACTTCTTTGAAATGTGTGAAATATTTGAAATTTGCGAGATGTGTGAAATGTTTGAAAATTGAAAAATGTGGGAAATGTTTGAAATTTGAGGAATGTTTTAAATGTAAGAAAGAGCGGTGCTCCTCATCTTTGACAAGTTTCATGCACTTTTCCTAAAACCCACGTTTTACACGGTTTCCACGCTTTTTTGACTATTTTGCTTCGGGGAACCCTCAGGACGGCTTTGGATTCAGATGGCTCCATATACTCTTTTTATCAGGGACACATTTAGAAACTTTTTAGGGGTGGGGCACCAGACTTTTTAATAACTTAGTTTTTTGGACCACCCTAGTGTATATATGCGGTCTATTACATGTAGGATTCTTTCGATATTTGTGTCCACATGTAATAGCACTGTGTCCACATGTAATGACATTATGTCCTATCCGTAAAACTCATTACATACAACTAATGTCATTATCACCGTTTTAGTACCAACATTATAGTCGAAACGGTTGAAAACGTCGAATGTTCGAATGATGTTCGAAAATATGACAGTCAACATGTGTATTTTCGTTTTTATCTATTCTGTCTATTCTTCAAACAAATTCGAGAAAAAATTAAATTTTAATTGTGTTGTTGTGGTTTTTTGTTCGATGGTGGGTAAATATACATGTATTGACAACTCTTTTCCATACCGCACAGCGAATAAAATAGCAAACGTTCCATGCTGTGAAAATATCTCATTAGGCCATTGACGAAATAAATAAATAAAATAAAAATAAAATTAATTCGAGATCAATTTTGTGAACTCGGGAACTCACTCGTGAATTTTCGAGCAACTCGCTTCGGAAACTGTTTCTGTAAAAAACAGTTTCCAAAGCATGTTGCCCGAAAACACTCTCGTGAGTTCCGCTCATACCTTACAATTTGCATATCAGCCGAAAAAGTCAGCAGAATTAGCTCTACACTGGTTAACATCAAAAATTGAATGAATTGATGAAAAAGCCCTTGGGCTTGACATAGATGGAGCCTTCAATAATATAATAGTCTGGTCCATAGCTAAAGCGTGCAGAGAGCACGGAATATGTGAAACCATAACAGGGTGGATCCTAGTCATGCTCCGCTCTAGAGTCGTTAGCGCCGGAGACAGCAAAGTCTCTGTATTTGTGAGTAAAGGGTGCCCCCAAGGAGGTATCCTCCCACCGCTGATCTACTGCTTAATCAAATACAGTTTACTTACATTATTGAATAACTATCTATCGATACTTATCCGAGGGATTTACTCCTCAACCTTATGCGACTTAATGCAATCCGCGCTTACCCTAGTTGAAAGATGGTGTACGTCTCAATAACAGAAAACTAACCCCACTAAAACCAAACTGATCCTCTTCTAAAGACAGAATTGTCAGACTCAGTTAAACACTTGGGCATTCCTCTTGACTCTAAGCTAAACTTTTCACTACACTTTTCCAAGCCAATACAAAAGGCAACAGCAACACTATGGCACTGCAGGAAGGCCTTCGGACTCACTTATGGGATTAGCCCAAAAATCCTACTTTGGATTTATACAGCAACTGTCGTTCCCAAACTG
This sequence comes from Pseudolycoriella hygida, assembly GCA_029228625.1. Lineage (NCBI taxonomy): Eukaryota > Metazoa > Arthropoda > Insecta > Diptera > Sciaridae > Pseudolycoriella > Pseudolycoriella hygida. Next base: position 60,543,580 of record CM055403.1, on the reverse strand, counting down.
TTCTAGGCAGCAATAATCTGGTGGCCAAGGTGTAAGTTAACGACCACTAAACTACAACTAGCTAATAGGGGTAACTGGTGCCATGCGTACCACTCCTACCGCTGCAATGGAAGCGCTACTACACATCCCGCCTCTACACATCCAAATTGAAGCAGCAGCCAGATCGTCCGCGCTCAGGTTTAAGCTCTCTAACTTGCTCAGAGAAACTAACACTGGCCATACAAACATCTGGAACTTAATGATAAAAAACAAGCCGGAATTCGAAATGCCTAGCGATGCAATAAAACATACATTCAGATTCGACAAATCATTTAGAGTCAACATCCCATCGAGGCATGAATGGTCAGAGGATAGTTCCACCACTCCTCACTCGGGGATAAAAAACTGGTTTACAGATGATTGCCGTAGAGGAAACAACTCAGGACCAGGCTACTGCTGTCCCCAATCAAATTTTGAAAAATCTATCCATCTGGGAAGATTAACAACCGTGTACCTCACTGAGATAAGAGGAATACTGTGGTGTTGCGAGGACATTCTCGAAGATGAAACGATCGGGGAAACGATCTACATCTACACAGACAGCCAATCAGCGCGCAAAGCCTTAAACAGCTACAGATTTACTTTTTCATTAGCACTTCGGTGCAGAGATTCACTCCAGGTAATTGCTGCTCAGAATCAAGTAAAGTTAGTGTGGATTCCCAGTCACAGCGGATTTGATGGCAATGAGAAGGCTGACGAGTTGGCTCGTGGGGCGGCAGACACCTCACTAATTGGGCCCGAACCGGCAATAGGGGTCTCATAAGCCGTACTTCAAAGTTGGATTACCGAATGGAAGGTTGCTGCCTTCTCAAGACATTGGGAGTCGATCGGGCATGCGAGACAAGCCAAGACCTGCATACCACTAAACAAGGCCAAAGCTAAAGAGGTCTTGTCGCTAAATAGGTGGGACTTAAAGCGTCTCATTGGCGTATTAACGGGTCACTGTCAACTTAACGGACATCTTCACGTTATGGGACTCATCCCGCACCCAAATTGTGACCAATGTGACGACCTCGAAACAGCGGAACACTTCCTCTGCAAATGTCCTGCTTACAAAATAGCCAGAGCAAGACACTTTGGCTCCTTAATCGTCAGGTACGAATCAATAAAGGGCGTATCTCCCAAGCAACTGCTCAAATACCTGAATGCTACGAAAAGGCTGTAACGGGTAATCGATCAAAGCAGCCTTCAATACTTTTGAAATGTGGGCGAGCACAACAGACCCGCTGGAGGTCTAGGGTCTCCACCCACTAATTCTAATCTCTAATCTAATCCGCTCATATCACAAAATTGATCGCTCATGTAATGAATTATTTTCACTGCATAGAACGTAATCTACTATTTATCTTCCCCAGAGTGGTAGCGGGTTGGGATAAGACACTTAATGCATGGGCGAACTGTTTCTGCTTAATGCTATTTTCTAAATTACTCAATTAACTTATGATGTATCCAATCAGTCGTCACTGTACACTCCGACACAAACAGATTCTTTAAACAATGTGGTTGACTTAAGTAATTGAAATTTGTTGTATGAAAAAACATAATCTTTACGAGGTTTGGTGTTTCAGCTGGTGTTCTTTTGGTGCCCACTGTAAATGTATTCATGCGTTCAATTCAGTTGTGTGATTACGATTTCACAAATTCGAAGGTAAGTAAATGCTACTTTCCAAACCGGGGGATGTATGTACTAGGCTTACCCCTTTCGATAACACATACTTTTATTCACAAAAATTATCCATTAAAATGGATTTTTAAAAAAATTAACAAAACTTACATAATCCCGATTGTCGCACTGATTGCAAATGGTTTACATAAAGACAAGTTTGATTATCCAATTTAATTTATCTATTTTATTTGTTTGTATTTTTTCCTCATTTAACGTAGGAAAAAAAGTTTTTAAATTTTGTATGAAGCGAAATGATTGTCTGGAATTCAATTTATTCTGTGCATTATGGCAACAATCATCATGGCTTATGTAGAGGACTGGACATTCACGAAAGCAAAGCGTATAAAAAGGTATAAAAAAATAATCATTTTTCCCGTCGATAAATAAAAATCTTTTGTGCGACATTGAATGTATTAGAGGTATGCTTTGCTATGTAAAAAAAGCTGGACAAGCGCCGCTTTGGTATAACTGAAGTTTATTGTTATGTATACTACGAAGAGAGTGTCACGTACTATAAAACTGCGTCTTCTCACGTACTTTCGCGTCTTTTCAATTTGCGTATAATTATAGACATCGTTTTACTGCTTGCACTAGAAGCGTCCCTATGTCATCGTCGGCAGCTTAAATTCGGCTCAAATCGTAACTTTAGGTTGAATTTCGATAAACAAATTGAAAAAGTGTGATTTGTTTCTAGTCGAAAGCAGCAAAATTTCCAGGCGATTTCAAGGTGGCCTAAGCCACATTTTTAGAGGCGAGTCGGCCTGCGGCTCAGCTCGACTGACTGTGTCAGCATCAGTTTTAACTCGACCGCTCTCATGTCTTATCCCATAATGTCCCTTTTAACGTCGCTGTCAGTGTAGCTGTAGATAGACTAACATTTTCTCTAGATCAACGTGATTAAATTATATGTCCATTCTGGTTTAGGGTTTAGGGTTAGCGCGGCGCTAAAAAGTCATAAGCGACTAAAAGTATAATTCGGCAAGAATGACCTTTGGATGTTTTTTATTACTGGAGAGACACCCGGTGTATACGTTAGCTAAAAACAGCGGTTCTGATATCGTTGAGAAATTTCAATGGCACGATTGCAAGTGGAAAACGGTTATATGGGATGTGAATGATAACAACAATCATGTGTCTCGTAAATGTAATAATTTTTAACATTTTATGTGCGTGACACATTCACAAATTAGTTTGTTAAAAATTATATTCTACTTGAAACAAAGCCATTAATAATCCGATTCGCAAATGGTTGGTTTAGAGAAAAATAGACTTAGAGTGAAAATATTTCATTTACGGAAAATATGTATTTGTCGTTAAGGTAATTTGACTTAATCTCAACCGGAACAAAATCTCAAATTCGACTATCGGAGATTGATATTCGGAATATATCGACACGTGACTTGCACCTACAATACTTATCCTTTGTTAATAAAAAACACAAATTTTAGTTTAAAACGAGTCATAGCAAGGTCCTAATCGTGGCGCTGCGCTGCCGTGCGACGCGACGCTTAAAAACTTTGCAATGAAAGAGAGAAAAGATTTTGTATGGATTTTTTTATACGAAATCTTTTCCCTCTTTCATCGCAAGGTTTTTATGCGTTGCACGGTAATGCAGTAGTCAAGCGCTGCGTGGTGGTGCAAGTCTTACCGCCAAAAAAATTTCAAGAAATTCCGCTCTTGCGACCGACGTATCCGAAGTATCCGATCTTGCAAAATTTTCAACGTTTGTGACTTTATACGATCTCACAACCGACTCCGACGAATTTTTAGGTTATGATCATTATTTCAGTTGACACAATTTTTTTTCCTTTGAATTATTGGCGAATCGTTAGAAATGTGGGATTTACGGACTTAGCCACTTAGACATTCGGTAAGGACCAGGGCCTATTTTTGAGAATTTTTTTTTCAAATTTTCTCAAATTTTCTTAAATTTTCTCAAATTTTCACAAATTTTCTGAAAAATTAGTGAGTTAGCAACGAGAAAAATGAGAATTGGTCCATATCGCTGGAACTATAGAAACTATAAATTTTCTTCAGTAGGTAAAGTTGTGGAGAATTAAATTTTGGCGTGTTTCAGGTTTTTTTTTACAAAAATATGAAGTTAAGATTTATATACTTACCTTACTTTTAATTATTCATTTAAATCGCAAGGTCATCTCAAGTTTATTTTCTTTTGAATCTACAGTTAGTTCACATCGTTCAATTCAATAAAGCACACGCATTTGAGTTAGATCTTAAGTGTTCCGGAGGGTTTCATTTTAGGATCGTTGCTTTTCTCGCTCTTCATCAATGACCTTCCCATTGTTTCTATTTACTCGTATAGTATTATTACTAAATACCGGTTACACATACTCTTTCCTTCATAGTGAAGGAAGTGATATAGTCACGTCTCTCTCGTCCATAAAAACGGCATTGAAGTAGTTAAAAAAAATACGTTTAAAGTCTACATCACTAATATTACGATTTACGAATAGGGAAAATATCACGGATTTATTACTTAAAGACGAATGTCTAGATCTTTCGGCCATTTAGCTGCATCATCAGTTACCTGGTTCAGCTCTTGCATTCCTTTAGAGAACTTACGTTCACACTTACGTGTGGCTTTTGTGTCCACAATCGCAATCCACTTGTACATTGTCGCATTGCAACGTCCGTGATTTGTACGTATACGGTTCAGTTGACACCAACTTCGTCGTTGCAGGTCCAAACCAGCGACTCTGTTGCTCACTATTCCTTCCAATTGTCTGCCGGCGAGTAGTTTGTACAGCAAATTTCATCCACTTTTGTCCAAAATGGTTTTTGAGATGTCAGTCGTAATTCATTTCTCTCGTTCAAATCTTGGTTTATAGATAACTCTGGTCGTGCATAAATTTTTTGAGTTGCTTTCACCAGAGCCAAGTTATGCCCGTTTTCTGGTGGCTTATAGTTGGACAACACTGGTGTTGATTTGATCGTTCCTCTTATGAATCACTTGTTCAAATGTGTGTCTATCGGTCCAGTATGTGCACTGTGCGACCAAACCGGGCAACAATATTCATCAGTTGAGTATTATACAAGTAAAAGAGCTGATGTTCGCACCATTGATGCAGTGGCGCCCCATTCAGTTCCTGCCAGTTTTTGAACTATGTTGCATCGCGATTTGAGTTTTCACTTAGTTTATTCACTTGTGCGTTGAGTTAGTAATCGGTCAAGCGTATTGCCAACTTTGGTATAAAATTCTGTGGCACTTCTTCACCGCAAAACTTTATTTACTTATTTATTTATTTATTCTCGGCCAATGGCAAAAATGCTTACTGGCTGACGTCATTACTTTACATCTGTGACAAAATTAAAGTATTGGAAATTTAGGAATTGTATGTCAAAAAGCAGGAACCGGAGGCGATATGTCAGCCCAGTCGACCCGTCGGAGCTTACATACGCCTTCTGCTTCGATCGATGTTGTGCGTCATTGTTTGGGTTCGACCAGCGATGCCAATTTTGTCGCGTTGTCAGTGTCGACGGTGAAACATGTGAATTAAAGGAAATAATGATGACGGGGTTAGTGTTATGTCAAACTAAATTAAATTATATCACAAAACGATACAACTGACGATACAAGTAAGATCATTCGATCGGCAATTTAAACAAAAACCCGTGTCTCTGGAGAATCTCATTAGTGAGTGTAAACGATTTCACTAGCAACCTAAAGGTGTACCGATCCGTCGATGGTGAGGAAAGATGAGCGAACATATTAAACGTCCTAGACATGCTGTTCAAAGGTTCGAACAGACCATAATTCACCCGGTGACTCGCGAGACTTAAATATCTGATACTCCACAGTGATCTAACTGGAGCATTCACAGACACATTCCTGAGTAAATCGGGAGCATCGACACGACCATTTAGAAGATCGAAAACAAACATTGTCGATAAGTTGATGCGCCTACGCAACAAACTTTCGATACCAATAGACTGGCACCTGCTAACATACGACGGTAGGCGATACTGTGAGTCTCTCTTGACAGATCTTCTTAGCGCGTAGATTAGGAAGTTTTTCTGTATGGGCTCAATGTCGTCGACATGACACTGGTAAAAAGGCGACCAAACAACCGACGCATATTCCAGGTGTGATCTGACATGTGCGAAGAAAACGCTCTTAAGAGCCTCAAGATTACGAAAATTTCGACAAACTCTCTTAACGAAACCAAGCATCGAGTACGCCTTCGCAACAATCGCTCCAATATGCCTGTTAAAGGACAGATTCTGGGTAAACACGACACCGAGATCGTGAAACTCAGTTACGCGTTCAATAACAGCGCTATCGATCGAATACTGGAACTGTACGGGGCTCCGCCTCCTGTAAAAAGACATCGTCTTACACTTGTCCACATTCAGTGACAAGCACTGTCGACACACCAAGCGTAGAACGCAGTAATGTCATGTTGTAAGGCCAGACTGTCTCTGAATGATCTGACGACACGATAGACCTTCAAATCGTCAGCGAAGAGGGAGCATTTCGACGATTTGATAACTCTCGTCACGTCGTTAAAAAATATCGAAAATAGTAGTGGACCAAGATGACTGCCTTGAGGAACTCCGGACGTTACCTCAAACGGTTGAGATTTCCATCCCATGAGGTTTACATATTGACTGCGGCCACTAAGATAGGTCTTTATCCATTCCAACATCGACGAATGTACGCCAATTTCACTCAGCTTACATATCAGCAGATCGTGTCGCACTTTGTCAAATGCTTTCTGCATGTCAGTATACACCACGTCGACTTGGTAACCCTTTTCTACTACGCGCACAGCTTCACTGATGAACTCCAAAAGGTTCGTAGACGTAGAACGCCTCTTCATAAATCCGTGTTGCGATAACGAAATTACTTCTCTGAACTCAGCGGTCAAAACCTTACACACAATTGACTCAAACAATTTACCAAATGTCGGCAGTATAGCAACTCCGCGATAACATCTGACGTCCGCCTTCGATCCTTTTTTGAATATCGGAACCACGTATGATTGTTTGCATCGATTTGGAAACCTACTACTTAACGACATATTGAAAATACGAAGTAAGGGCGTGGACAGTGCGCTGGAACACTCCTTCAAAAACATTGGGGATATTTACCCTGACTTTCTGTTTCGCCTGTTGGCTCGATGGGTGAAATGTTGTCACTTCAGTCTTACTCGGATTCCCTCTCAGTCTGTTTTATAAGATCGTTGTTCAGGCCCAACGTTCTCACAAGTAGTCGTATTTGTATAGGGTTTCCGGTTTATCTTACATTTAGAGCACAAAGAGGAGTGGGCTCAGTAAGCCCATTTTTTGGACCCATTTTTACTTTTCTCCCATAAATACTTTGAATCGTCGATTGGATATCATGTGCGCAATGAGGTTGATGGTCTTCTCAGACTTGACGAAGTTGGCTAATTTGAGTAGAAGAGCATTTTTCCACACGGTGGGTGTCGAAAGCTGATGTTACGTCGTCAAATACGACAGCTGCGGTTTTCTTTTTCTTATCTTGGAATCCGGTTTCAATGTGTGGTCACTTGATCACAACAATTTCGTTCAGGCACGAAACCATCTTTATGGGGAAAATTATCAGTCTTTTCTGCCTTTCTCTGACCTGATCGGCTCTATCGAACGAATCAAGGCTGATTTACTTGCTGTGAGTGAATGGGCGACTGGAAATCGTTTGTCGATACATATGTGGGAAATACTCCGGAGACACTCATCGGATCCAATTTGAACGTCCAGTCTCATAATTTTTACATTCTGGGATATATAAGAACGTACTTGAATTGAATCTTAATTGGAATTACAATGACATAACAAAACAATAGACTATTTCATTTGAGAGAGAATTCATCGATGGGTGTAAAGTGAGGCTAGTTTTCTGTATGAATTCGACAATACCTACATACAAAAAACTAACCTCACTTTACCACCATCGACGAATTCTCTCTAAAATGAAATAGTCTATCCAAAATAAAAATTCTCAACCTATTACTTTCTGTTACTACTCTGTATATAAAATCCGCCGTTACAACCCGTCCGGGTCAGAGGCTAAATCATTTTTATTTACTAGAGTTCCGCAATTTTTTGTGAGTTTTTGCTCACATGGATTCTCTTAGAGATCCTTTCGTTACCGACGTTTTTACTGTGTCAGTGGCAGGGATTGTAACCGGTAAAAAACCGTAGTGATTGAAAACCGTTTACCGGTTTTCTGCATTTGCGATACCGGTTTTTTCATCAATATTTTTAAATTTAAATAATGCGCCCGCATTGACGTTTTGGACCGTACTTGACTGACCATATCGATTTTTTAATGCAAATAATGAAAGTACGAGGTGTTACGTCGACGTGAGGGCAGTCTTCTCACCGCTGCTGCCATTTTATCGTTTACATAACTACAAAATCGAAATACTAATCTGTCGGCGAAGCTATAGTCGATGCTTTAGGAAGGCGTTTATTAGAAAGGCGTACAAATCTGTGTGGTGTTCTGAAGTCTATATACGCCAGGGAGACTTTTCATCTTTGGGCTCACTATCGCCCAACGAGAAGAAAAGCACATACGCCAATATGTCCGCTGAAGTTTCGAAATTCTCTCTGATACCGAATCGGAAAACAGTAGAATATGTCATAATAAATTTGCCGACGCGTTTGGATAAACAGGAAAATGATTACAAATTACAAATTACAAATACAAACATCCCCACCTCTTGACTTATAACTTCATTGATGCTTGATATGTAGTCAGAGCCACTTTTATCAACTGATGTGGATGTCACTAAAAAAGGAAAAAATAATCAACGGTCCTGGTCAGAATTACATCGGGTATTGTATAATGCGATTGCACTGAGTAAGGCTGCTGAAATTGAAAAAATTCAATCGAAGGCGTGTTTCTCAAAAATTGACAGACAAGAAATGAAATTGATGGAAGCTGGAACTGTAGTCGTGGGCGATATTTGACTTAATGTTACGAATACTTTTTAGAAGTAAAACCAACGAGTGTAGAGTTCGAACGAGCTTTATCGTCTTGTGCTTATCCGTGTATGAAGGTTTGGTGAAAAATGTCTGACAACACACTTTTCTTGCGTAATTTTTTTCAAAACAATATAACTGTAAAAGCTGAAGCTTCTAAAACACTAAAATACATTTACATTCATTGGTTCAAGTACCAAAATCGTATTTTTCTAAACCAAAACATTGTGAATTAATCATATCGAAATTTACCGGTAAATTTGTAAATTTTCTAAAAAACGGTATTACAGAAAACCGGTTTTCAAAAAAACGTCGGTAATTGCAATCCCTAGTCAGTGGTAAATTGCACACAAACCTAGTGCCATCTATGATGTACTAGGTGCGGCAACTAGTAGGGCTTAGAATAGGGGTGAACCCCTTAAATGTGTTTTATCGGCAGGCATTTTTCGACCACATGCTTAACGTGAATTCCTAACCACGCCTAACGGTAGCTAGCATTTTACCATTAGGATTTCTTCTGGTGCTAATTATTTCTCCGTCCAAAGTCTCACAGATATTTGTACACAGAATTCATCGAATATGGGTGACGTCATATTTGTCATTCTTCTGTGCACGGTTCGTTGCGGCACCAAATTCACTACTACCCAATTTATGAAGCATGGATCCCTATTTCAATTTAATTTGTAGCTTTCAAGCAAACAGCAAAGGTACTAGTAGAATTTGGATAATCGTGCACGGAAAAAAAAATATGCATGAGAGACTGATTGTAGGTCATAGCCGCTATTTTTTTGATAAAGGCTGTGTGCTGCATTATATTACTATGTGATGAATATAATTATAATTTGTGAGTCAGGTATAATATAGCTGTGTGATGCATAATATTCTAATATTCTTCACACATGTATATACAATTTTCTTTTATTGTCAAAAAAAAAATTTTTTTTATTATTTTTATCGATTAACCATTTTTTTTGTTATATTCGTATCGTGGTTCCATCTATCGAAGTGTTTAAAAGCTTTTTAACATATTTTTTCGATTATAATTTTTCACCGGAATTTCATGATTTTCCGGTCACCCATCTAAGTACCTAAGCTTAACCTGAGAATGCGACTTGCACCTACGCTGCTGATGTGTCTGTCTTGGTTGTGTATATTGACTGTCTCATTTTGAAGCGTTGTTACCGCACAATAATCTTTATCTATGTATATTATACATAGGACACGCGTATGTCAAAAATTCAGTAGGACGAAAGTTGAAAGTCGATTACAATGTTATTACTATGTCAGCGTTTATTTGTCGCAATGAGTGTCGTTCCAATCGGACGATTTTTGATACACGTTACTGAAAGTGAAAACGAGTTTGTTGTGCGTGTAGTTACGTTGGATTCACGGGAAGGGTACATTGGCAAAATAACAAAAGCATATCTAACGGAAATTGCTAATTCTTTAGAAATACCAGTTGAAGAATATATTTCGGAATCGATTAAAGCGGTAACAGTGATTGATGGACTCTCAAATTTTGTGTACACGTTCGAAAATAGTCAATTAGTTGGCTCACCTTTTTTTAAATTTTGAGTCTTTCAAAGCTCCTTTGAAAACTTATAAACTATATAAGATCCCTTCCGAACAAATTCTAAAAAAATATTGCTGTGAAATGCCATTGAACGAATCTGTTCAAACCAATAAATTTGCACACTTGAATGGAGTCACATTTAAACTGGGATACGTCGCTCAAGTCGGTACTGATACCGACGACACACCCAAGTTCGCATTAATTATTGAAATTATTTTGAATGGGGAAGAGATTCTCTTAGGGTGCCAAAAGCTTTTAAACTTAGGATTCCATAGCCACTTTTATGCTTGGATTGTCGAAAAAGATAACTTTTTTTTCATAAAATCTATAAACTGGAATTATACTAAATCTGGTTACATTTTTTCGTCAAGAAATCTACAGTTAGTAAAGTGGGATTGAAGAAAAATAAATTTGTAATTAAGTAAGAAAGTTTGCATTTTATTAAATATGGATTACTTTGAGATATAAAGAAAAGGTGGTTCAACTTCTGGTCAAAAAAATCTTTCATCTATAATTATTACGCTATACTACAACGACTTACATTATTCATCATGGCAGTATAGTTTTCACAGAAGTAGTATAAACATTATTCATCATGCAGGTTGCAGGTATAATATTCACAAAAGTAATATGCATTTCACATGAAGATAAAATATGCATGGATGGCATAAAATTTATCGCTGCGCTGAATGTTATATTTGAGGACGGTTTATTATTCATGCGATAAGTATAAAAACAAAATATTCATTTGATGTGCATATTTTTATACATATTGCACTTGTATTTCTCAAAACACAGGTATATTATACAATGCAAAGCCTTTATCGAAATTTCTTTTTTTTCCGTGTGGTATTGATAATTCGATTTCATTCAACAAACATCAAGGGTATAGGGCAGTCGGCAGCATAGGAACAGAGTACTTAATCGAATTGTAGCTTTATATGATTTGGAAGTTCAGTTGATTTTTATTAAAAAATATAATGAAGGCGCAGTTTGGCATTCTTCAAGGCTTGTAAAATTCTCCTCGATTACATTTACTTGTCATAGGAAAGTTTTTTATTTTCTGCGATACGTAATTGCTTAAACGTTTTTTAAACTTGAAAAAGGATTCACTTAACAAGAGAATATAATTTTTATTTAGTTTTATGATCTCACTTTTTCTCTCGCTTCGTACATGTTGCCTTATTTTCCCGAGAGTTTTTATGCAAAAGTTTCGTTTCCGTGGGTTTGGTAGTTATTTGGACTTTCAGTTTTTAATTGAGCCTCATTCTACTCCATCGTATATTTATCAAAAACAATTTCATTCTGTTTCCCAAATAAGCTACAAAACATGAAATCTCTATCGTTAAAGTTGTGATTAATTAAATTTTATTGGTAAATTTGGCTCATTTAATGCCATCGGCAGTTAACCGATTGATTATATCATCCACCGATAAGGTTAATTGAATTCACACCAAAATTATCGCTTATACCAATATGCGATTACTATTTATTTATAAACATATTTGATACTTTGTACACTTATAGGCCATCAATTAATATTTTTGAATAAAATTTCGCGTTAAAAAGTTATGATATTATAAAGCCGAATATTCAGAATTTGTGAAAATGTTATCTCAATTTAAATAGATATTTATTATAATGTATTTGGTTGTTATTAAATTAATTAAAACAGTGTCCTCTATATGAATGTGTAATTGTTGGACGCGCAAAAACACTGCATTTATGAATGATTGGGAAAAAGTCAACAGATTCAGAGAAAACTGACTCGTCCACGCAAAACGGCTTAAAATAAATGCTTTCCTTAAAATAAATCCAAATGGAGGCATTTATTGGGGAAGGGAACATCCATGAAATTTTGCATTCCTGAGTGAGATACTATATTTTTAACCAAGTGTCCACTTCACATAGTAGCATACTTCGAAAGTGGTGTATTGGTTTACAACAACGTTTGCAAACAGTCGAATTTCGAATGGGAAGTTGGTGGGTTTCTCGTTTTAGGGTCTCGCTTTAAGATTAATCTACAAAAAAAATGCTCGTTCGAGTAAAATTTGACCGATTGTCAAAAAAAAAAATCTCTGAAAGGTACAATGAGGTGCTTTTAAATTTAGTAGTTCTTTTGCATCAGCTGGAAAGATGCGCAATGTATTGGATGCATCGAATATTCGAAATTAAACAATAATCCCAGAAAATAGAGGATTTTTCGGAAAAATTCAAGTTTCGTGGTCACTCCTAGGAGGGAGGTGGGGGTGGGTGGTTATGGTAAAGGACCACCCCCCCATCAATAATCAGTAGTCATTTGGTGGCGGTCGTCCCTGGGGGGATGTGGGGGGGAAGTCAAAATTTTTTTTATTTTTTTTTTTTCATTTTTGAGTAATACAAAGTGTGAGAAGTGCGGAAAGAGGGCGGGAGAATGATTTCGAGTCTAGAGGTGGCATTTTGTAAAAGGAAAATTCATTCGCTCTCGTTGCATTTCGTAAAAGGAAAATTCATTCGGTCGTGGCATTTTGTAGAAGCAAAATTCATTCGCTCTCGTGGCATTTTGTAAAAGGAAAATTCATTCAATTCAACGTAACAACGTAATTTTGTTTTAAAAAAAGAGCTGTAATTTTTTCAGGAAATTAAAACTTTGAACACAAGGTTCCCTTCAAACAAACTCTGCGTATTATCAGCGATAGCGTCACCTCAACCGATATCATTAGTTTTGGTGGCAGGCGCACGGACTGCGTCACACTCTACCTTTTAAGAGGTTTTTGTATGCGATATCAGTAGTTTTGGAAGTTTTCAGTTGTTATAACCAAACTTCATGTGAAAAATTTTCTATTTCTATTCTCTATTCTATTTTCTTATTTCTATTTTCAGAAAAGAAAATTTTCTAAGAAAAAAAAATTTCTCCGAAAAAAATTTTCTTTCCGAAAAAAATTGTTCTCCTACACCTTAGGATACCATCGGTACACTTCGTATCACCTTCGGCTACCTTCGGAATATTTTGTAGCACTTTCGCCTGCCTTCGCAACACTTCGTGTCACCCTAGGCTGCCTTCGGAACACATCGTGTCACCTTCGGCTGCCTTCGGAGTACTTCGTGTCACTTTCGGCTACCTTCGAAACACTTCGTGTCACCTTCGGCTACGTTCGGAACACTGCCTGTCAGCTTCGGCTACCTTCGGAACACTTCGCGTCACCTTCGGCTACCTTCAGAACACTTCCTGTCACGAATTCTTCCCACTGATTCATATAATTTTCCTGAAGAAACCAACTGTCTATGTATTATTATACAGAATTTGGCAAAAAATCGAAGATGGCGCCGCTATAACAGATGGCAGAAATTTTCTTATGATACCAAAAAGTTCTCCTGATGAAACTCTATAACTTTCTAGAAGAAACCATCTCTCTAAGTAGTGTCATTCCGGAGCTAAAATTCGAAAACCGAAAAAGCATAAACGAAAATCCAAGATGGCGCCGCTATGACAGCTGGCAGCCATTTTCTTATGATTCCAAAAAATTCTTCTGATGAAACTCTATAACTTCCCCGAAGAAACCATCTCTCTAAGTGTTATCATTCCGGAGCTAAAATTCGAAAACCCAAAGAAGCCTAACTTGTACCTAACAAAAATCCAAGATGGCGTCACTTTGGCAGATTTCTAATAATACTAAAAATTCTCCTGACCAAACTCTATAACTTTCCCGAAGAAACCAACTCTCTAAGTATTGTCATTCCAAAAAAACCCTAATTTATTGCTTGGGAAAATTCAAGATGACGCCGGTTTGACTGCTTGCAGCAATTTTCTTAAGATCCCAAAAAATTCTCCTGACCAAACTCTATAACTTTGCCGAAGAAACCAACTCTCTAACTATTGTCACTCCGGAGCTAAAATTCGAAAACTCCGAGCATTACCCAAAAAACCCTCAAAATTGACCACTTTTCCACATGCCACGGCTTTTCCAGAATTTTCCCGGAAAAGCGGCATATGAAATTTTTCATTTGGGGCCGAGGCTGACAATCCCTGAAAATTTCAGGAAGATCGGCTGTCTAGTTTTCGAGATCGAAAATTATTAATAGATAGATAGATAGATAGATAGAAACCGACAGTTTCAGAAAAAAAATTTCCATAATGATGAGAACAATAGAAAAATTATTTCTCCATAGAAAAGTGTCATTTTCAAACCTCGATATCTCAGCCAATTTTCAACCGATTTTGATGAGTGATGGCTTGTTTGAAAGCTGCTGCGACGTAGTTTTTTTTAAAAATAATTTGGAGGGGGAATGGGGCGAGGGGAAAAAATTCAAAAGTTCGCCTATATATGGCTCCTTGTCCCAAAGGTTTTTGTATGGAGGTTTTTGGGTTTGTGGACGTTTTTTTTGGGGTGTGGGGACTGCGAAAAACGTTCTCAATCGTGGCGAGATCATATTTCAAATATTAGTAAACAAAAATCGGATTTTTCCAGCAGCTGTTTTGTCATAGTTGCCAACAAAATAACTCAAAAAATTCATCAAATTGTCAAAACAAAAACCGTCAAAACACAAAACTGTCGAAGCATTGCGCAAAAACATTTTCATCAAAACACACTCATCACACAATCGAAACAAGAATTTCTTTTCCATTGATCAGTTAGTAGAATTTTTTTCCATTGATCAGTTATACAGCGATCACTTATTTCCATTTTTTTTTATTTTTTTGAGCGAGTTTACATTTGATAACAAAAATATTGACAGTTGACTTCGACGGGATTTTTTTTTATCACAAAAACAGACATACGCTATAATGTAGTGAGCCACATAATTTGCTGTCACGTTTTTTGGCACAAATGTCAAATTTAAAACTGAGATAGCAAATGCATGTGGCTTACAACCTTATAGCGTAGGAGTGTCGAACTGATGATCCCAATGTTTGGAATATTTTTTTTTGGTCGCAATAATTTTCAAAACAAAAACTAAAGTTTGACTTCACAATAAAAATTAAAAAAAAAATATTTTCAATAAGTTTTTACGCCGATTTTAATTTTTGGAAATGTACTTTCGATAAAAAATACAATTCAAAAAACGCCACGGTCTATTTGTAAAAAAAATTACAATCGTGAGGTCATTTTTTTGAAAATTACCATTGGAAGGTAATCTTTCACGAGATTACCCGCAGTTGCTAGTTTTTTATTCTGGAATATCAGCTGTGGTGGGTAATGTGCCGGTAATTTTTATTGACAATATTAGACATTCGACAGCACAAGCTTCGTAGCTCAGGTGGAACATTCGAACATTTCAGTAATCACAGAGAGATTTGTGGTAAACACATAGACAGAGGAAAGACAGACATCCAAGTGCATAAAGCTTCTCAAAGCTTATATTGTTCTACGTACAGCGACTTTTTGAGAGCATGGTATTACAAACAACTACTACAAATGAAAGTCGATAATCCGGCCTTGTGTTACCTTGCGTTACAGGGAAGGGGAATCTGAAAACTGTCGATTTTAGCGTTAGGGCTGAAACATACTAGCAATGTGAATTGTCGATCACAGCAATCCGCACGGTGGACACCTCTGGGTAACGTTTCTGGGGCAACCCAGAAATACCATTGGGGAGTGGTGACCACTAACATGAAAAAAGAGAATTATATTAACGGTGATCACAATTACAATTCCACCCAATATAATTTATAATTGCAGTCAATATGACAAACGTTTCAATTCTATATTCACTGCGAATATGATTTTTAATTCTACATTTCGTACGATTACAAATTATATTTGAGTGTCGTTATAAATGCCGCAATCATATCTTTTCTTTACGTGCAGGATCTCGATTGGGTAGAGTTTTCATACTCGCGCTAATTGTGCTTATCCCAATTTCACGCCTATGGGGGCCGTGCGGTTAAGGCTATGCCAGGTACGCACCTTAATCTGCAATATCTTCTATGTCGATCTCAGCAATTATTATACCAGCATTCGTTTCGGGATTCATTATTTTTACAATAGAGCGAAAAATCATTGTACACGCAAAGAAAAGATACAATTGCGGCATTTTTAATGTTTTTATTTATACTTGAGCGTAACGAACTTATATTTGCGGGGAATAAAATCGTAAGGGTTATCAATTATAATTATAATTGCAGTGAATATAACTTCTTTATTATATTCACAGTGATTAGGTTATACTCGAAGCAATTATAATGCAAAATTTTGCATCTACCATAATTATATAAGTGTAAGTAAGTGCATAATTATACAGGACTATTCATATGAAACTGGACAACCTGCTATGTTTGTCATTTTCACACTAACATTGAATGACTGAGAGAATCATATAAAGTGTCCAGTTTCTTAGTATAAGTATAAGAGTGAAACTTGTATTGATAAGAAACAGGCATATTCCTCACTTATTCGCCACTAACATGAAAAAAGAGAATTATACTCACGGTGATCACAATTATAATTCCACCCAATATAATTTATAATTGCAGTCAATATGACAGACGTTTTAATTCTATATTCACTGCGAATATAATTTTGATTTCAACATTTCGTACAATTACAAATTATATTGGAGTGTCGTTATAAATGCCGCAATCATATCTTTTCTTTGCGTGTAGGGAAATAAACATTTTAGTATTGAAAACTAGTATGGACATTGCTGAGATCGACAATTCAAATTGTTAGTTTGTTTCGGCCCTTACGTAATTTATGAAAAGGCTCCTAAAAAGAAATTGGAAATCTTCTTATTTGAAGCACTAGCAAATAAAAGATATCCAGTGCATTCTTTGTTAATGATTAGAGTTTTGATTTCATTTGACTTAATTTCACATAACAGTGGTCACGGTCAGTTTGTTCCGATTTAAACGTTGTATGTCCAGTAAGGGTTTTGCACCTCCCCCTAACTACGGACCTGGTTACGCTGTAGTTAATTGGAAATTTTTGTCGGCTGGGACTTATCTTCTCTTTAAACTCGAATGATTCGAAGATGAGTTTACAATACATAAGCAACTAGTCGAGTGCGTATTAAAGTCAACTGTGGTCAAGCAGAGAAGTAACATAAAATCTCGGCCGTAATCAAGGTTATGATTGAAATTGGGCATTTTCGAGGTAAGGGCCGCCTAAGTGGTTTTAGGTATTTTATACCATAACGTGAGCAAATCTTCTCCGATTTTCATAAATCTTATCTTTTTTATTCGATTAGCGTAAGAAAGCTCTTCAATTTCGGACTTAGCTGGTGCCTCTAAAATAAGTCTCTACTAGGGTCCCACATTTTTTCCCGTATAAATCAAGTAAATTCTATCTGATTTGAGCTTTTTTTTTATTTCATAAGGACCGAAATTGAAAATATGTTACGCTTTACTCGAGTTTTCGTATTGACGGACTGATTTGTTTTATATAGACCCCAAAACAAAAAACTGACAAGCTGAAGGGTTCCCCTGATTACAAACGTTACCCATTTTCGAATCACTGCGTTTTTCGTACGTGTCTAAAAACAATACTTTAACTTATAGCTAACAAATAAATTTTGAATAAATTCTAACTGACCTTTGATAAAAATAACCGAAATATTATGAAAGTAATAAAATAATAATGTTTTTATAAATTGTAAATTTTAATGAAAACATATCTACTTAAAACGTTTTAATAAAAAATCTAACAATTGTTCTACATTTCTCAATTCACCAAAATTAAATATTCGTTTGGTCAAAATATCATCAAATTAACTTTTCAACATTTTTATGGTTTGCAAACAAACGTTTTCTGCGAGCATATGATTTGTTGTTGTTAATTCGCCACTTCATTTATATAATATAAAGCTTATCAGAATAATTAAACCCTTGGCTCGGACAAAATGTTAATACCGATGTATATCTGTGCTGAAATCTGTGTGGTAGAAGTGTACGTATAGTTACAATTTTTTCTACACGAGAAAAAAAAACACAGTATCTGCTAACAATCTTCATAAACTCTTTTTTATGAAGTGACCATTGTTAATTATAATGTGCTTGTTGAAATGTTCAGGTCGGGTTGTTTTCTTTTCGTAATACAAAGGATGAAAAGTTTTGTTTGACTTGTACCAGATTATTTAATTTATTTGTTAAATTTTTAGCAGAAGATTTGATGTAAGGAGACTTATAAATTTTTGGCTTATATTTTACATTCGATCGACCGTTTTTTAATTGCGCCATTAAGAAATACACGGTCCAACTTTGGATCGAATGCATCTAGTAAAAATTTGGGTACAATCGCTACTGTGACCTTAACTAGTACAGCAATGCATTAATAACTTCCCGCATTTAATGAGACACCAATGTAATTTATCACACAATATTTAGATTAATAAATACATACCTAGCTATACGTGCGATACCAAAGTTATCGTATGGAGCGCACATGAGTATATGCTAACTTTTGTTTCGCATGTAACGTTTACGTATCGATCTACATGCGGATAAATTGGATTGGTACCTCATAAAATGCGGGAAGTTATTACTGCATGGATGTACTTCTTACTTCGGCGGCGTTCTATGCCAATAGACTGAGTTTATAGTTCACAAAATTTACCATAAAACAGCAGATGGCGCTAAAAAAAGTCGGTAACAAAACGTTAAATTTGTATGAAGAAACTTCGTCTTTTGTGAATTATTCAGTTTGTATTTTGTGTCAACCGAACCAAGTCAGTAATTATAAAGTAGAATTAAATGAACTATTGTTCTCCCATATAAATTCAATGTTTTGCCACCGACGGAACGGTTGAAACTTGGACAGTATTACCTGATCAGACGCTGAGGCAAAACACAATCTATACGGTGAAAACTGAGAAAAAATTAACCATCTAAGCTCTGTAAAAATAACATTTACTGCTCGACATGTAACTAAGTTTTGTCGGGGTTTCAATTTCATCGGTCAATCCATCAAGAAGAACTGGGAGGTGGAAATGAATACTGACGAATTGAGACTTAGATCCCAAGACAACTGAAACAGATAAACTAGTCGTCATTGCAACTTCAAGAAACATTGACTACAAAGTTCCGTCGCTTTAAAATTAGCTCTTATTTGAGAGAGCTCTTATTTGAGAGAGCTTACACGTTCATAGTAAAAGTAATACGTAATGAGTTGTATCCTATGATTGATTCCAAGTTTGCGGGCTTTAATCCGTAGAGATTTGAAAAGTGTCGAGTGACTTTTCATAGTTGGGTTTACCCAACAACAAATTCTCTGAATTAATTTTTGCGTGTAAAAACTAAAAGTGTTGAAAAATTATTACGCTGGTGGATCCGGCATTTGTGACGCAATTTTTTTAACACAACGTAATTTTGTTTTGTTTTTAAAAAATTGAAAAAAAATTTCTCCGAAAAAAAATTTCTCAGAAGAGATTTTCTTCGAAAAAATTCTTCTTAGTAAAAAAATTTTTCTTCGAAAAACATCATTCCACACACTTCCCACATCATTCCACACACTTCCCACATCATTCCACACACTTCCCACATCATTCCACACACTTCCCACATCATCTCACACACTTTCCACATCATCTCACACACTTCCTACATCATCCCACACACTTCCCACATCATTCGACACACTTCCCACATCATCCCACACACTTCCCACATCATCCCACTCACTTCCCACATCATCCCACATTATACCACAGACTTCCCGCATAATCACACATACTTCCTAGCTTCCTACTTCATTATACACATTTGCCGCCTCATTCCACACACTTCCCACTTCATTCCACACACTTCCCACATCATCCCACTCACTTCCCACATCATCCCACATTATACCACAGACTTCCCGCATAATCACACATACTTCCTAGCTTCCTACTTCATTATACACATTTGCCGCCTCATTCCACACACTTCCCACTTCATTCCACACACTTCCCACATCATCCCACACACTTCCCACATCATCCTACGCACTTTCCACATTATTTTCGGTCGCTTCAAAAATAAAAATTTTTTTCTCATAGTCGCTCTACGACAGCGTAGCTCATTTCGGACCACTTTGACCGACTCCTGGGAACGAACCCCCAAGCGACTTCCACAAAACTATTTCCGTTGGATTCGTGAAATGGATACCTTTCATTTGATACCCCATTCACTATGATATGACCACTACCGGCCAAGATATAGCCGAAGAAGTGCTCCCGTCAATGGATTTTCATACATGGGGGTTGTATGGAAATTTTGAAGGACAATAACTCAGTTCCAAGATTTTTTGGGGGTAGCCACCGGCTGAATTTTCCATTTGGGACCGAAATTGAACTTCCCTAAAAATTTAAGGAAATCGCTCGGGCGGTTCTCGCGAAAAAAAAGTAGACACACAACACAGGAATAAAATTTTGATTATTTTCAAACATATTTTTACCATTTTTATATGGAAATTGGTCATCTTTGATTGGCGATATCTTGGCTCGTTTTCAACCGATTTTGATGATCCAAAGGGCGTTGGAATCAGGATAGGAAGTAGTTTTTTTTAAATATTTTGGAGGGAAAGGGGGCAGGGGGAAAACTCCAAAGTTCGCCTATACATCGTGTCTTGTCCCAAAGGTTTTTGTATGGAGTTTCTTTTGTTTGCGGACGCTACCGCTCCGAGCATGATATAATCTAGAGCACAGAAACATCCCACGATATGACATATAAAATAAATTGTTTTTATTGTTGGACCTGTACGAAGAACAAAGGTCCTGTACGTTTACTACAAATACCTTTATTGTAACATGGGGTAGATCGAGGCGGGAGTGAAGGGGATGAATTTAATATCGTCTAGAGATGGCGAATCAGGGAAAAAAAAATCCGTCTGTCCGTCCCGTCATTTTTTTCTAACAGGCTGCACCGATTAACCTAAACTTTTTTACTCTGAAAGCCCTATGATTCAAGTTCAAAGATGAGCAAAATCGGTCAAGTGCTTCCGGAGATATGGTCAAAAAAGTGACAAATAACATGATTTTTCGAGGGTCGGTCAAATTTTTTCGCAAAAAGCGCACGGAAATTGTTCATTTTGGTGTCAAATGAAAGCATTTGATCTCACAAAACTGGGAAAGGTTTTTTTGTGGAAATCGGATCACTGGGATCAGCGCTGTGACCAATGGAATGGCCGAAATTGAGTTTTTGGCCATATACGAAAGTAAGGATCGGAGTGGGTCGACCCACACCTGACCCACAATTTTAGCGGGTTAATCCACACCTGACACACAGTTGCAGAATTCACAGAAATCGTTTTTCTGTATGTTCTAAAACTTTAGGTCAGGTGTGGGTCGACCCGCTAAAATTGTGGGTCAGGTGTAGGTCGACCCACTCCGATCCTTATACGAAAGCGTATGGTTTTTCGTCTATATTTGCTCAACTATGCAATATGGAGATTAACTGTCACAGGCAAAGTTTTAGGGAATAAAATTTCATGGAACACTTGTTTCAGGGTTTTAGGAAAAAAAAGCCCAGCCCTGGGATTTTACCACTTCTAGAATTGGGCGGGATGAGCCATATATCTAGAACTATGAAAGTTAGAAAGTTGCTTCCAAAGGAAAAGATGTAGAGAATAAATCGCCCAATCCTGGAATATGGGATTGGGTCAGAATATCTACGCCAAAATATCTACAGTCAAAATATCTACAGGTCAATATATCTACAGGTCAATATATCTACAGGTCAATAATATCTACTGGTCAAAATATATACGCTACTAAAATCTAAAACCAAAATGTCTTTGTGGTCAGATTTGAAGCCTTTACTGTAACGTAGCGGTCACACTCGGTCTTTATTGCACTGAGAATAGTTGTAGACAATTGGTGTAACTGGAGCGCCGCAGGTAGTGATCTTTCTGAGAAAATAAAAAAGCAGGGTCGAGGGGCGGCAGCCCCCGCGAGGGCGAGTAGCCTCCTTTTCGGGGTCTAAGGGGCAGAGCTTCATGTGAGTAGAAGGTCAGTGAAGCTGCCTGCAAGGTGAAAAAAGCTACATAGTAACAATAATGACGAGTATCAGCCGTCACTTATTCTTTTTCACATTATTATAGAGGTTGTAGGTAGACATTGTTGTTTCGGTATTTATTTTCGACTACAGACATTTTTACATGGTACACTCACGGAAATGTGAAAAGCGACACATTTTTGTGTTTTGTGGTTTACTGACTTTATTGATTTCTCCATATAAAAATACATGCAAAAATTCACAAACTCAAGTAAAACACAAAAGCAAAAATGTGTCGGTTTTCACTTTTCCGTGAGTGCACCATTTGTCCGTATGTATTTACGCCGTATATATTTTGGCTGTAGATATTTTGTCCTGTAGATATTTTGACGTAGATATTCTGACCTAGAGCCCTGGAATAAGACTACATTTGGAATTCAGCGGGACGACCCATACCTCTAGAACTATGAAAGTTAGAAAGCTGCTTCCAAAGGTAAAGTTGTAGAGAATAAAATTTTAAAAATGGCCCAATCCTGGACCACTTCTAGAATTGGGAGGAGTGACCCAAATCTCTAGAACAATGAGAGTTAGACAATTGCTTCCAAAGGCAAAGTTGTAGAAAATAAAATTTTATAGACCACGTGTTTCAGGGTCTTAGGGAAAAATGACGTAATCCCTAAATATAGCCACTTTTACAAGTGCCGTACTTCGGGATGGTTTTCGACATTACCTTTTCGAAAGCTCGGAGAAAATAAAAATATAAAACTGAACTGAAACCACTTTTTCCAATTAATCAAAATGACAACACTACCTTGTGTAATTCCTGTGGATCGTTGGAATTCTGATAGTTTTAAAAAACTTTGCAACAATTTGCAATTCTGATACGTTCGCACCTATATTTCTAAAATCTGTTCGATTTGCCACATTTATACTGATACGTACGGGTCTTTGCTTATGTTTAAAGTTCACAACGTAAAAGTGTATAACAAAAAATTACCTTCAACTTACATTTTTCACCACAAAATTTATCCGTTCTCACAGCATGCTCGCTCACTGCCTCTCTTTGCATCCTTGCAAACTTCTATTCTAGGTATTTCACGAGGTTTATAAAAGAACGTTAAACAATCGAGACATGCAGCTAAGCACCTTTTTGTTAGAATTTCATTCTGAATCGATAAAAACAAAATCATGCTCATCGTTAATTACTATTCAAAGAATCAGTGTGGCTTACATTTTGGTAACTTAAGGAAGAAATAAAGTGAATAAATTATATTTATTGTAATATTTTCTTTGAAAAGATCGTTTTTTCGACACGTACGAAGCCCTTGTCTTATGTATTGACCACGATATTTGAAATCAGTCTAGCTCGAGCCGAGGGTTACATCCTTATGAGTCAAAATAACGATCTCTGATCCAGTACGTACCTTATTCCACTCGGAGAAATCTCCCTGAGACACTGATCATTTTCGATATGAACTTTGGAAATTGCTATTTCGACAAATATGTGCCTTTTATCACGAAACAAATGCTATAGCGGAAGCAGCTTTTCTTCACGAATTATTTAATGGAAAATATCCTAAATGCTATGAATAATTTCCGTGTGGCACAAATTTACATGTAATGGCAATTTTCCGCGTAGGGTATGCAAGAAATGTAAAATTCTGTTTCTTTTCATAATTCAAATCGTAAAAATAAACTTACATCGATATTTTTTCTTCCAGCATACTATTTTGTAATAACTCACAATTTATCATAATTTCATCGAAAAGCACTTTGTAACATGCATATAAATCTCTCCTAAATATGAACATAACATTTTAAAATTACCCTTTCAAATCGAACATTCGTATGAGCTTCAAATGTATTTTATTTCGTTAATAGATAAAAATTTCTGAATAATTTTGAATTCTTTCTGTGTACGAGCAAAAATTCAAATTAGCTGAATATCAATACAAAACTGAAAAATTGATCTTTCGGGTGCTATTTCTCCATTTAAATATTTATGCAGGTTTTATGCAGCACCTACACGTTATATACGAACACGATATCGTTTCGAAAAACGAGAGATGAATTATGTGGGGAGTGTCATTTTATCATAACATTAATTCTCTGTCCAGCAAAAATGCTTATACTCGAACTACCCCATAACAAACAAAAAACGTTAATTGCATAAATTTAAAAAAAAAGAGAAGAAAAAAAAATCGCATACTCATTTTGCATATTAAAAAATTCTCATTTATCACCGATCCAAAAATGTTATGTAAAATAAAGCCTAATTTATTTCTGTCGGCAGATGATTTTTGTATTTCTGTCTATTGTCTGCCTTAATTAATGTTCAATTGGGATAAAAAAAAGTGCGCGATGGTCATGGCATCTACGTATGTGTTCGGTACATATATCTGAAATCGTACACCCTTGTATATCTAGTCAAACGTAGCTCCGTCGATATACAACATGTAATAAAGTGTTGTATTTTATTAGCGATATTTTTTCGTCTATACCCAGTGGGACAAAAACAACACAAGTTCCAAACATATTTAATCTTTTAATGTTTGGCAAAAAGCGACCGGTCCAAAGTTTTAGTATTACACGAAGGAATTTACAAATATTAACACTACATAACTAGCCATATTAATCAATGGGCAACGGCTCTCACTTGGCTTATACATAATTAAGTAGTTTAGCTCTACGCTCAAAAGTAAACATTTCCTATGTTACTCAAATGATTCAGTCGAATTTGAATCAATAACGTATCTCTTCCATATTTTCCATTGTGTTTTACATTTCCTGAAACCTCATGGGCTCGTAACGTTGATGCGACGAGGATCTTAGCCGAATTTTTTAGAGAGCTGCATTGCTTAGGAAAGGCTAAAATCTAGGAAATTATGCAAAAAAATCGAAAGGGAGAATTTTCTTCAATTGAAGGCGTGGCGGAATACACGTAAAACATGTGGTCCCTGGTAAAGATAATACTCTTTACTAGCTACTTCTTGCGAAAGTTGATCATATCATGTCAATATGCTTCCTACGAAAGAGATCCATTTCGTGATGGCACATTTTCGGTTCCTTTTTTGTAAATTTTTATGTAAAATTCAACTTTCGCAGGAGACAGCTGATAAAAGATTGTACATTGGACCCTGCTACATAATTCATTACTTCGGAAACAATTCTGTGAACTCGCAAAATCACTCGTTTATTTTGAGCAACTCGTTATTGACACTGTGATTTTGACTCGTGTAGCTGTATATCTCACTTTCTGCCCTACAATCGTCAAAATAACAGTTTCCAAAGCTTGTTGCTAAAAAAAACACTCACTACATTGGCTTTTATCACAAAATCACAACAAAAACCTCTTAAAAGGTACAGTGTGACGCAGTCCGCAAGTCCACTTCCAAAATAATGATATCGCTTGAGGTGACGCTATCGCTGATAATTCGCAGAAATTTGTTTGAATGGAATCTTGTGTTCAAAGTTCTAATTTACTGAAAAAATTACAGCGCTTTTTTCAAAACAAAATTACGTTGTGTTAAAAAAAATGCGCCACAAATGCCGGACCCACCAGCGAAATAATTTTTCAACACTTTCAGTTTTCACACGCAAAAATTTAAATTTACCTTAAACAATCTACGCTATAGGAAAGAAAAGTCAAATTTTTGCAACGCAAAAACTGAAAGTACAGAAAAATTATTTCGTCGTTGGGTCCGGCATTTGTGACGCAATTTTTTTAACACAACGTAATTTTGTTTTGAAAAAAGCGCTGTAATTTTTTCAGTAAATTGGAACTTTGAACACAAGGTTCCATTCAAACAAACTTCTGCGTATTATCAGCGATAGCGTCACCTCAAGCGCTATCATTAATTTTGGAAGCGGACTAACGGACTGCGTCACACTCTAACTTTTAAGAGGTTTTTGTTGTGATATCAGCCGTTTTGGAAGTTTTCAGTTGTTGAAAAATTTTTCTCCGAAAAAACATTTTCTCATAAAAGAAAATTTTCTTAGAAAAAAAACTTCTCCGAAAAAAAAATGTCTTCGAAAAAAATTGTCTCCGAAAACAAATTGTCTTCGAATAAAAATTGTCTCCGAATGAAAATTTCGTCAAAAAATTTTTTTCTCCAAAAAAAGTTTTTTCCAAAAAATTTTTTTTTCGGAAAATAGTTTTCTCCAACAAAAATTTTTCTTCAAAAAAAATTTTCTCCGAAAAAAAATTTTTCTTGAAAAAAATTGTTTTTTGACTCCTTCGGCTACTATCGGAACACTTCGTATCACCTTCGGCTACCTTCGGAATACTTTCTGGCACCTTCGCCTGCTTTCGCAACACTTCGTGTCACCTTCGGAACACTTCGTGTCAGCTTCGAAACACTTCGTGTCACCTTCGGAACACTTCGCGTCACCTTCGGCTACCGTCGGAACACTTCGTGTCCCCTTCGGCTATCTTCGCAACACTTCGTGTCACCTTCGGCACCTTCGGACCACTTCGTGTTACCTTCGGCTACCTTCGCAACACTTCGTGTCACTTTAGGCTACCTTCGGAACATTTCGTGTCACGTTCGGCTACCTTCGGAAAACCTCGTGTCACCAATTTTTCTCACTGATTCATATAACTTTCCTGAAGAAACCAACTGTCTAGGTATTCTTATTCAGAATTTAGCAAAAAATTCTATGCTATGACAGCTGGCAGCCATTTTCTTATGATACCAAGAAATTCTTCTGATGAAACTCTATAACTTTCTAGAACAAACCAACTCTGTAAGTGTTATCATTCCGGAGCTAAAATTCGAAAACCCAAAGAAGCATAATTTATACCTTACAAAAATCCAAGATGGCGTCACTTTGGCAGAATTCTGAAAATCGCAAAAAAATTTCCTGATCAAACTCTATAACTTCCCGAAGAAACCATTTCTCTAGCTATTGTCACTCCGAAGCTAAAATTCGAAAACTCCGAGCAGTACCTAAAAAACCCTCAAAATTGACCACTTTTCCACGTGCCACGGCTTTTTCAGAATTTTCCCGGAAAAGCGGCATAGGAAATTTTTCATTTGGGGCCGGTACTGACGCTCCCTGAAAATTTCAGGAAGATCGGCTGTTTAGTTCTCGAGATCGAAAATTATTAATAGATAGATAGAACGTAGATAGAACATTAGATAGATAGATAGATAGAAACCGACAGATCAGAAAAAAAGTTTTCATAATGATGAGAATGATAGAAAAATCGAAATCCCATTGAAAAATGTCATTTTCGAACCTCGATATCTCAGCCAATTTTCAACCGATTTTGATGAGTCTAGGCTCGTTGGAAAGCTGCTCCGACGTAGTTTTTTTTAATAGAATTGGAGGGAGAGAGGGGCGAGGGGAAAAAACTCAAAAGTTCGTCTGTATATGGCTCCTTGTCCCAAAGGTTTTTGTATGGAGTTTTTTGGGTTTGTGGACGTTTTTTTTGGAGTGTGGGACTGCGTCACGCCCTCCGCTTCCGCTGCGGGCATGATTGTGTCCTTTTGAAATGAATTACTTTCGCAGGGTCCAATGTAATGTACTATTGCAACACACTGGTAGTCGAACAGTCTTTTCGCAAGTGCTGCTTCCGACGGTGACAGGGGTTCCTTGACAGGTTCACAACTGTTTTTGCTTGATTGCTTCTTCAGAAAGTTGCCAACAGAAAATTCGATTTAACTTGGCTTGTACACATTTATTTCCATATCTTTAATTTACTAATTGCTAAAGTCTCTCCTAATTCTAAAAAAGTAGCTAAATTCCATTTAAAGGAGAGAAATTCCCAAAGATTGTGATATTCATCAACCAAAAGATGGGTGCTTTTTGGTTCGTCTTACTTAGAAAAATGGAGGTTTTGTAATTTATATTGCAACACCGATAACAGTGACTAAAAGTTTGCTTTGAATCTTAACAAAGAATTTTAAGATATCTTGTGTCTTAAAAAATGTGGTCTCTTAAAAAAGGCCTCTGTTTGTTGCAATTTTATTACATGAAAATGCTCTAAGCGACGATGAAATAAGGAGTTCATGCACTAGACTGGTCCTTTGTCTAATGCCTGACCTTCTTATCTTATCGTCGTCTAGAACATTTTCATGGAGAAAAATTGCAACATACAGAGGTCTGGCAGCCTGGTGAAAAAAAATCTATGACAATGTTGGAGTGGTAAACGAGTATATTACTATTCAATCGGTTACAACTCGGCACCAGGCTGCCTACTTGAGAAGTTTGAGTAACCATACAGAACGCAGCCTGGTGCCAAAAATCTGTTACTGTCATCAAAACCGCAGTTACGAATATTATACGTCACATTAACTTCAACGCGGCACCAAGCTGCCTACTTTCAACATATTCTACTGTCAACATAGAGGGCAACAGCAGCGTAGTGCCAAATTTAAATTTATATTACGTTTAATATTCTTTACTGCCGTTACAATGACTTTAACAGATTTTCGCAGCCTGGAACCAAAGGCACATTTATGTGCTCGTTTCATCATCCAACATTATCAAAAGAATTTTTTGACACCGTGTGCCTTCTGGAATCGACCAGAGTAGCCTCACCTTCTTATTGTATAGTTGGACGTGCGTCACAATCTGTTACTACAGTCGTCGATAAATTTGTAATAGGAAAATGAACTAACAAATTCATCGAATTCTGCTTTGAGCCTAGACATTGCATAAAAATGTATAATAACTAATTTCGAACGGTTACCACAAACGAATAAATCTTTCATTTGAATTTTTTTGTTCGTCATTTCCTTCGAAATTAATTTTTGTGCTTTTACCACATTTTCACAATTTCCTGTCAAACGATTTTCTGACCACATAGTCATGACAAAACGAATGCAGACTTGTTTTTTATTTTTGTTGATTACCTTTTTTAAATACTAGAAATGAATTATCCAGTCGAGATTGATTTGTTCTACGTGAAAAATGAAAATATTGGTAAGCAGATACAATTCCGATGATGTCATACTCACACTAAATGTTCATGTGAAAAGTTTGAAATCAGGTTTTAAATTAATTTGTCTTCTCGTAAAGTTTAATTTTCCTCTATGGGTTTTATCTTAATTGATATAAGGAGAGAAATGAAACTTGGTTGCACGACAAAAGTCTCTAATTTCATTGAAATTCAAACATTCAGGTGTTGCGTTGTGAAGTTAACAAATTTCCACGAGAAGTAACTTTCTGTATTTTCCCCTGTTTATTTTACAGTGAGAAAAGACACTTCAACTGAAAAAGATGTTTTGTTGATTGAGAAAATATTGAGCTTACAATACTTTGTTTGTATTCTCGGAAACGACCAATCGTTTTTTCTAATCTTGTATAAAACAACGTCACTTTTATAGTTTAACCGAAAATACATAAATACATAAATACTTCAGGTTGTACATAAATACCATGAGGAAAAAGAGGGGATAATGTCATTTCTTATCCGAGGAGAGGAAATAAGGAATTCCAAGAAGAGCAATAGTTGGCATCTAGAGCGAAGCGAGGGCCTCAAATTGCTGCAGTTGGAAATTTCTTATTTCCTTGTAGATAACCAGCAAGCAGATTTCAATTAATTCATATTCAAAATTGTGCATCCATGCCTTGAAAGACATTTTTCAAAATAAAAAGTGGGGGAGGGCTTAGAAGTTAAGCAACCCAGATAACAAATGACCCACGAAATGTACATAAAGTGCCACCGGAATATGTGCTGATCCCATTTAATGTGCTCCAGTTCCAGGACATTTAATGTACATTAAAAAGCGCCCTTTCCGTTGCATCTTTTCTTTGGAACGAGAAGTGCATTTAATGTACATCAAATGTACATTAAATGTGAACCCATTTAATGTACATTAAATGTACACTGAAGTGTGGTACATGTATGTGCATCTAATGTACATTTAAAACACCTTGAATACACATTTAATGTACGTTTAATGTACATTTTAGTGTAAATTACTAGCACATTTAATGTACATCTAATGTTATACAAGGAAAGAAAGGAAAATGTAATTTTGTTTTCCGACTTTTCCATTTCGGTTTTTCTTATTCTGATGATCGCTACGTCCTCCATCTACATTTTTTTATGTACTTGTACTTGTGTTCTAGTGCAATAATTTTATTGACTTCGAAAAATGCACTACTTCACAAGCACATTTTTGGTACATTAAATGTGATAGGAATAGTGTACACCTTATCACGAACATAAAATGTGCGAAAAATGTACCTATGATCTAGTGCAATAATTTCGAGCTTTAATGCCATAAAAAATGTGCTTTTTATTTACATCGAAATATGTACCACTTTCGAGGCCCATTTTTCGTACATTTTACGTGCAACATTGGATTTTGCACATTTAATGTACATTCAGTGAGCAACCACATTAAAAAGTGTGATCTGTGTTATCTGGGCAAGTTATGAGGCGAAAACTCACTCACACTGTTATAAACGATGAAAATTTGTATGTTGATTTGGTGACAACCAACTTCACGGTAAAAGTAAACGATTTTATGAATGAAATTTGAAATTGCAACTAATTTTACTCTGAGTGGAATATGTAAAACTTCTTAACATTCAAGTCACATTTCAATGGAATGTTACACCCCAATGGACATATTGTACTTTACAGTCAGGTACGAGTCTGAAAACTAAGGACGAGCACGATGTCCTGTTCTTTCTTTCTTAAAATGGCACCGTGTTCATAAATCTAGTACAGTTGAATCGTTTTTGACATAAGGTTGTGTTGGTTAAAAAAGGCCTCTGTTTGTTGAAATTTTACTCCATGAAAATGTTCTACGAGACTATGAAACAAGGAGTTCGGGCAGTAGACTGGTCCTTTGTCTAGTGCATGAACTTCTTATGTCACCGTCGCGTCGTGTAGAACATTTTCATGGAGAAAAATTGCAACAAGTAGAGGTCTGCATATAAAGCTGTGCAGGCTGGTGCCAAAAAGTTTTCTATGGCAATGTTGGAGTGGGGAACGAGTACATTACTATGCACAATGTTCCAACTCGGCACTCGGTATTAGTAGCCTTATAGAAGGCAACCTGGTTCGAAAATCTGTTAATGCCATGGTAACGGCAGTAACAAATACTATACTTCATATAAATTTCAACACGGCACCAGGCTGCCTACTTAAGATACTGTGAATGTAGAGGGCAGCAGCAGTCTGGTGACGAGTTGAAATTTATGTGACGCGACGCATAGTATTCGTTACTGTCGTTACAATGAGTTTAACTGATTTTCGGCACTAAGCTGCCTTCTTAAAGACTACTCATATTTTTCAAGTACCTGGTGCCGAGTAGGAACCTAGTGCACATTAATGTTTCGCCATCATGTTTGGCACCAAGTTGCCTTCTGAAAACGACTAGTGCAACACCTATATAAGTCCTGAAATTTCGCTGAACTCATCTGAATCATCTGAACTAGTCTGATAGTATGCTGTCTTCTTGTATTCCCGCTGTGTGAAAGTCAAACACATTTCCTAAAAAGTTCACACATCGAAGTCCAGCGAATTTACGCTTCTCCGCAAGGTGTATTCTAACCTAACCGTTCATGGTCGCTGCAATTATATGCTCCATAAATGTAACCTCACAACCGATCCAGGATGTCGTTGTGGCAACGTGTGACAGACTATGGTGCATTTGCTGATGAACTGCTCACTTCACAAATACAACCGTTGTACTTTTACCCGCGAGGTCAGACTCTTTCCCCTGTTTTAGACGATTAAGCAGCCAAGGCTGCATTGGTTATCCTAGTTTCCTTACCAAAAAGTTGATTGTGAATGAAGAAAATCGTTACCTTATCAGAGTAGTTGTGTGGTAAAGGTGTATTTTTCCCGTTTGCAGCGTGCCGCCCCATACGGACAATCCTCGCCTGCAGCGTGCCGCCCCATACGGACATTCCCCGCTTACACGCCTATTACTGTGTGTTTGTTTGTGTGTGTGTATGTTTGTTTGTATGTGTGTGTGTGTGTCTGTGTTTGGTTGTGTTTGTATTTGTATTTGTTTGTTTGTTTGTGTTGGCCTTTGTATGGTTTAACTTGGAAAATTAAGTGCTTTATGATTGAAAGTAGTTTGGTTGTTTCGTGTAGTGGGGTTCCACCCCAGGGCCTCCGGCGGTGAGATTGAGAGTGATTTGGTTGGTTCGTGTAGTGGGGGTTCCCCTCCCACACCCCCGGGCCTCCGGCGGTGAGATTGAGAGGTATTCAGTAAAATAAGCATGGTAATTGCTTTCCAAGGTTTTCAATGAAAGTTATGGACCTCAGGAAAGCAACCAATTGAATTTGGTGGAAATGGGTTGAGAGGTTTTAGTTGTAGAATAAATAGAGTGGGCCAAACTCGGGCTACTCGACAATACCTTGAAAAGCAATTACCATGTTTATTTCGTAGAGATATTTGCGAAAAAGTTTCAGTTAACCTGATTAACAGGTCATTGCTCCAGTTTAGCTTCAACTTTATAAATTGAACCCAAATGTTATTTTCAATATTAAACATACCATTCATTCCTAACATTTCCCTGAAATTAGTTTGCCACTCCCTGATGTCGTCATCGCGGTCTGGCGCTAGGAAAAGTTGGGTACATTTCGTTCTTCAATGGACTCCAATGACTCCGACACCACGCGGAAACTCGAAGTAAGTCAAAAAACGTTCTCTTCGGACTATTCTGAACGGATTTCACTAAACTTACTTGAACATGACTCCTACCCTTATACTAGTTTCATGTACTTTCATAAAAGTCTACGTTTTCCACTGTTTTTGGTTTTTTTTTTTTTACTATTTTCACTCCACATTGAGTTGCCTCCATAGACACTTTTTATCAGTGACCCATTCAGGTTTTTTCAAACGCTGGTGCCCCACACTTTTCGACAGTTTAGTTTTTTGGACCACCCTACGCTAGTATACACAGACAAGTGTCGGCTTTGAGAGAATGCAAGAAAATAGAATCGGATAGTGAGCTACCGTTACACAAAGACATCGATTCAACGCAGTCCGCACTAAGAAAACGAATCCTACATTCAAAGTGAAAGGTTATGAACTTCCGTATGAACTCCGTATCAATCGATTCCGCACAGGATAAGACCGCTGGGCATTCCTGATGGAAGCTTTTTGAATAATCACTATGCTAAGATATTCAAACCATGGAACACCTGTCCTGTCCTGTCCTGACCTGTCCAGATTGACCTAACTTGATTCCGAGTTGTATAATTCATAGAATCTTCTTTTTTTACTAATCTAAATCGGAACTGAGGTCGTAAATAAATAACTTCAATTCTCATGAAACTAATGTCGAAAGCAAGCTCAAATCTGATCAAATCAGAGAAAACTATCGTCCGATGAAAAGATAGCGAAAGCGTTTGTTTTTTCATGCAGCACATAAAACTCCAATGTGTTTCGTGTACCACACAAATCTACTACAAACATAAATATTAAACAAAGTAGAGAAAATGTTGAGAGTTTGCATTTCATTATTATAAAAAGTATAACGGACAAAACATTTGGCCCATAGGCATAATCTAATAGGAAACAAAAGCTTATAATAATAAAAAGAATATTATCACGTAAGGTATGAGTACGCGAGTACGCTGAAAATAGGCACGATATGCTTTAGTTCATATTTGCACTCACTCATCTGTAATTTATAATTATCGCCTTAGAATGCAGATATGAAATTAGAAATCGGTTGCCTGTTTCATTATTTGATACCCGGGACCTCATTTCTACTCTGTAAAAGTGAAAATTCGATTTTTTTGTTTTTGTTCCTCACTAAGAACCAAACCGCTTTAGCCTCACAAAGGGGCATTAGTTGTTACGCGACTCATAACGTGACCAGCTCGAATCCCTCGTATGTATCAGTTAAAAAAATCTGTAGACAGTTTCTGATAAAGTACACCTTATGGGATTCAGGACTAAAAGTGGATGTAAGAAGACCTCTTAAAAACTAACAAATTATATGTTTAACATATCGGAACTCAGATTTTTTGTGTGACATTGATCTTTTTTAACTCTTCCAAGCCTTTCCTTTTAGTGTTTGACATAATTTCGACAGAAAGTGTATTCTTCCCTTTCACATCATATTGCGTGACACTTAAACGTTATTGTCACAGTTCATACAAGTACAATAAAGAATTGAGTGGTGCACCTAACTAAAAAAAGTGATTTTTTATGAAGTTGCAAGAGTTCTTTTTTCAAGCTTTATAGGTGCATTTTTCAAAGAGAAACATCTTAAACAAGTGAAACACACTCTGCTCGCATACGAAAACAATGAAAAAATATCGAAACAATGCCATGTAATGGGAAGGTTGACATCAACTTAAACTGATGAATTCATTTGGGTTATCCTTTCATAAGATTTGTTTTTGTATTTGAAAATTCACTTCATGGTTGAAGTTATATTGTAACAATGAGACTGGTTTTTCTTCACAAAAAAAAACATTTATTTTCGGAAAGCATCAATTACCATTTCCAGGCCAAACGACAAAAAGAATGACGATAGCTCCTGTCGTATGTAGGAGAAAAAATTACAATTATTTTTAGGTTCTTGACCGAGGTGCGAACATTTGAAAATTTCGCTGACAAAGGATTTTCATAAAGAAAGTCCTAAAATAATTTTCTTTAATTTTATAGTATTTTCCATGACTTGAGAGATATTCATCTATCACAACAAAAACCTCTTAAAAGGTAAAGTGTGACGCAGTCCGAAAGCCCGCTTCCAAAATTAATGATATCGCTTGAGGTGACGCTATCGCTGATAATACGCAGAAGTTTGTTTGAATGGAGTTTTTACACGCAAAAATTTAATTTACCTTAATCTACGCAATAAGAAACAAAAATCAAATTTTTGCAGCGCAAAAACTGAAAGTGCAGAAAGATTATTTCGTCGTTTTGTCCGGCATTTGTGACGCAATTTTTTTAACACAACGTAATTTTGTTTTAAAAAAAGTGGTGCAATGTTTTTTAAAGAACTTTAAGCTAGCATTGAACTCAAACAAATTTTTGCGCGTTATCAGCGGTAGCGTCACCTCAAACGATGTCATTAATTTTGGAAACGGACTTACGGACTGCGTCACACTCTACCTTTTAAGACGTTTTTGTTGTGATATCAGACGTCTTGAAAGTTTTCAGTTGTTGAAAAAAATTATATTTTTCTCCAAAAAAAAAATTTTCTCCCAAAAAAAATTTTCTCAGAAAAGAAAATTTTCTTAGAAAAAAATTTCTCCTAAAATAACTAACAAAAATTGTCTCCGAAAAAAAAATTGTCTCCGAAAAAATTTAAAGTAAGATTGTCTCCAACAAAAATTTTCTCCAAAAAAATTTTTCTTCAAAAAAATTTTTCTCCAAAAAAGTTTTTCTCCAAAGAAAAGTTTTTCTTCAAAAAAAATTTCTCAGAAAAAAATTTCTCCAAAAACATCTTTCTGAGAAAAAATTTTCTCCGAAAAAAAATTTTTCTCCGAAAAAAATTTTCTTTCCGAAAAAAATTATTCTCCAACACCTTCGGCTACCTTCGGAATACTTTGTGGCACCTTCGCCTTTGACTGCTTTGGGAACACTCCATAAACGAAAATACAAGATGGCGCCGCTATGACAGCTGACAGCCATTTTCTTATGATTTCAAAAAATTCTCCTGATGAAACTCTATAATAGGGTGGTCCAAAAATGTATTGAAAAATAAAGCTGTCAAAAAGTGTGGGGCACCAGCGTTTAAAAAAATCTAAATGGGTCCCTGATAAAAAGTGTCTATGGAAGCAACTCAATCTGGAGTGATCTAGGGGTGCCGCAAAATCAAAATAGTCAAAAAAAAAACCCAAAAACAGTGAAAAACGTAGACTTTTATGAAATTAAATGAAACTAGTATAAGGGTAGGACTCATGTTCAAGCAAGTTCAGTGAAATCCGTTCAGAATAGTCCTTAGAGAACGCTGTTTTGATTTATTTCGAGTTTCCGCACGGTATCGGAGTCATCGGAGCACATTGCGCTGTGTCTGGTGGAGCAAACTTTATTTTGCATAGGGAACTAACTTGTTTCTTGCTGTTACGAACCAGTAGAGGTCGGTGTTCAGTGCTTTCAAAACACAGGTTCGAAGCCTAAGTCTGAAATGTATAATAATAAATTTTAAGCTCGACCTAAATCCTAACGGGTTAAACCTGATACCGACCTAAAAAACCAGGTCTACCAGATTATGGTTGAGGTCAGATCATACCTGACCTGTTTGAAGCCTTGATTGGTACTCAGTACAATTAAAATTATCCCGGGCGATAATTCCCCGGGTGATAGTTCCAATCTTTCCGGTGGATA
The DNA here is from genome assembly GCA_029228625.1 of Pseudolycoriella hygida. Taxonomy (NCBI): domain Eukaryota; kingdom Metazoa; phylum Arthropoda; class Insecta; order Diptera; family Sciaridae; genus Pseudolycoriella; species Pseudolycoriella hygida. The sequence goes on along the minus strand of CM055403.1, from coordinate 60,507,179 downwards.
ATTCCCGGGCGACAATTCCCCGGGCGACAATTCCCCGGGTGATAATTCACATCGACCCGGGGGTTAATTCCCGGGCCATAATTCCCCGGGTGATAGTTCCAATCTCCTCGGTGGATAATTCCCGGGCGATAATTCCCCGGGTGATAATTCCACTTTTTTTCTGTCCGGGGGATGATTCCCCGGGGGAAAATACCCGTCACCACCGGAAAACATTGTCCAGTTCAAAAGTTTTATCGGAAAAGTGCCTAGATTGGTACCATTAGAATTGTGTCGAAACAATTATATCGATTTTATTTAATTTGAATGAATTGACTAAGTTCTAAGTGCATAAATGATGATATGATGACAAGATGAAAAATTTTACTTTTTACAAAAAGTAGAAACCGCATGCGAATAGCAGCTTCAATGACTAATTGTCCGCGCGAGTGAATAGAAGCTGTAACGGGAAGTGCCTATTTACCCGCGCGGATGAATAGCAACTGTAACGTGGAATGGCTACTTGCCCGCGCGGGCAAAGAGTCACGCCGTTTTAATTTTTGTCACACACTAACAGCAAACTAAGTTCGTGAAAAGAGAGTTAGATACTTTTGTGGCTACGCTACATTATTAATCATTTCGGTCATTAGCATACTGTTAGTTCAATTTGATTCTCTGTACGTTACACACATTGGAAATCCTTGAATTTGAATTCAAAATTCTGAGAGTGTGACGTATGATGGATGGAAGCGGTGCCTTTCATAAGGATTTTAAAATGGGGAGGGGTGGGGGATTTTCAGTGTGGTTGCCCAATAATTTCGACGAGGAGGTTCCAATTTCTATGAATAAGCTCAATTGTTCATGCTTAAAGCAAGCAACCTATTGGTCGACAAAATCGACTAACACAATAAGGCCCTTTTTTTAAGTATGGGCTTTAAAGCCATAGACGAAAATTTTTTGAATTCTGGATAAGAATTATAATCAAATTTTCGAGGAGAAAGCACCGCGCCGCAGACGTATATTTTTGGAATGTGCTAATTTTTTTTATGTAAATTGACTTATTGTCTTCAGCGCCGTAGGTGAAAATTTCGAAATTCTGAGCATTCCGGTTTTCTTTTTTATTTTCGGCCACGGAAAACGGGCCCTGAAAACTGACCGGGCCCTATTCAAGATCTCAGGCTTGGGAAGAAAATCCTTACCTCACTCTGATCGGGCCAATCACTATAGATCGTACTTACATTGTAAGAAAACTTTATAGCCTTCGCCGAACAAAAACGAAAATATTGAGTTGAAAAATTCTTTCGACTTTTCTAGGAGGGTCCAAAACATTCTGCTGAGGCCGGCCGGCTACTCATATCTTCCGTAGTTACTGACTTGAGGCAGGGGACGATATGAGTAGAGATAGTTTGAGGCGATCATTTTGTCTACGGAAATTTGGGTCATAGGGCTATCAAATATTTTTTTGAGATTTTTTAGAGAAAATTCGACTCGAGACTTTGAATTGATGAATTGCATTTTATTGTCTTCTATCTTCTAGATGACATGGAAAAAGAGTGTCTATGACTGCTGTCATAGACCTCGTTAAAAAACCATCAAAACGTTACAATACAATTAAGCGTATCTGTACAAATGTCTAAATCGAAAAGTAAAAAATCAAAAAACGTTAAAAAGCGAACATAGATAAGAAAAAGTCAAATTCAATTAACGACAAACAACAAATAGTTAAGATCGAGTAAATCTAAGTCAAAAATATCAACAAAAAAATCTAACAAATAGTTAAGACCGAGTAAATCTAAGTCAAAAATCTAAAGAAAAAAAATTCGTCAAAAGTGAAAAAGCAAATTCAACTAAAGCGTATCGTCAAAAATAGTATATCGTCGTAAATCGTATCAAATAAATCAGTCGTCCTAGAATACGTCGTCGTGTTATCATCGAAGTGGAGCCAGAATGTAGTAACGGCCAGCCAATTACAGAAACTCCGCCGAAAAGTAAACTGTGCAATCAGAAAATAAATTTAATTTTTTGGAAAACATCAGATAAATGGAAAAGTTTAATCACCGGGTAAGTGCGTTCGGTTTTAAATGATATTTGTGAAAAGAAAGCACCAAAACAAACACATCATCCAACAAGGCCGAAGGTGCCGAACACCGAGTCATCAAGCTTGTGGACTTCTCTTCTGAATTCACGTGATGGAAGGGTCGGATCGATGTGGTTGGCAGCAATATTAAATAGTCGACATGCGAAGTTTAGTGGTGAGAATTGTGAATACTCATGGGTACTACAAGTGATTCTAATCAGTGAGATCTACGTAAAATTCGCGTGCCATCGTTCAATATGAGTTTATCACGGATAAACTGACAGTTTAATTTCCCTGTGAGAACATCATGAATGAAAAATATCGCTGCATCGGTCCGACGTCTCAAAAGTGAAACGAGCTGAAGTTCTTCACATCTTTCAGCATATGGACGAATACGATATGGATTGGAGTCACCTTCGACTCGACGATCACGGTTTGCATATAAAACGAACTGTCTTTGGACACTTTCTATGGATTGGATGTGAACCGAGTGGTGCGGTGACCAAATCGTACTGGCAAATTCTAGATGCGAACGGACTATGGCTGAATATAGCATCTTGGCTGTATCGACGTTGAACCTAGCGTAGCATTGGCGTTTTACAAACGAAAGCATTGCCATGGCTTTCTTGTCTGCCAATTCAAGGTGTCCATTGAAAGTATAGTCGTCGTCATACGTTACACCGATGTCTTTCGTACAGTTAACACGTTCAATCACATCGCCATTTATATGATAGTTCGCCAGGACTGGAGAACGTTTTCAGTGGATGGTGATAACTTTACATTTGCTGGCATTGAGCTCAAGATCGTTGTCGGAGCACCATTTTATAAAGTTGTCTATGGCTTTTTGCATTGAGTGAGTATCTTCGATCGTTGATATGCTGTTGTGAACTATTTTCTTGTCGTCAGCAAAGTTGATGTCTCTAGTAGGACCAGGTGGACAATCCGAATCATCAAAAAAGATAACGAACAATAGAGCTGCCAGAACAGATCCTTGACCAATCCCAGAGAGTACGTCGATCGCATCGGATTTACAAGAATTTATCTTCACCTTTTGTTTTCTGCCTGACAGGAAGGAACAGAACCACAGAAGAATCGAATTGCATAGCTGGTATTTGACGATTGACATCTTCTTCACTAATCGGACTGAACGAATAACGTCGAATGCTTTGTGTATGTCAGCAAGGAAGATATCGGTTTGTTGGTTGTTGTCAAAGGATTCGTGAACCAACATCGATAACTCCATCACGTTAGATTCAACTCTTCGACCTGGGAAGAATCCATGTTGAGTCGGTGTTGAATGCGGGAAAACGTTGTACTTCAAATGTTCCACAATCACAATCTCAAACACTTTGGCACAGTTAGGGGCGAGGCATACACCACGGTAATTAGTGACATCACTCTTCTTGCCTGACTTAAATACTGGAGTTAAGTGACCCATTTTCCAGCGATCAGGGTAGTGACATTCCATTAATGACTTCGAGTAAATCATCACTAGTGGATGGGACAATTCATCTGCACATTCACGGAGGAACAGGGGAGCCATCTTATCTGGGCTAACACCTTTGCTTAAGTCCATACTCAAAAGGATTTTCTTCACGATATCGTGGGTGATCGTGATGTATGTGAACCCAATATCGTCTCTACTGTTAATGAACGAGATCAGTTCAACCATCTCTTTGTCATCATCGGGGTATCGCTTGTATACGGAAGCAAAATATTTGGCAAACAAGTTTGCTTTTTCAGTGTCATTCGTTGCAACTTCATCGCCAAGTGTCATTTTACCAGGTAGGATGGTTTTCTTGTATTTTGAATTGATGTAGTTCCAGAACTTTTTTGGCTATTTCTTATAGGTAGATGCGAGATCACGCAGGAAGGTGTTATACAGATCGTCACGGTATCTTTCAAATTCATTCTTAACAGCAATGAATGAAGAGTTGTCTGCATTTTTCGGGTCAATGGCAGATCGGTTGAGGAACTTTTTATACTCACGGTTACGCCTGTTCTTCAGATTAATCAGTTTGCCATCAAACCATATCGGATGATTCGACAAACGAAGCGTTGCTTTGGTACCAGGAGATCAAGGATCCGGTAGCACTCGTCATAGAAAGCATTCAACATCTCGTCTGAATTCTTTCCATCAAACAGGGCGTCGAAATCAATTTTTGCAAGTTCTTCACGGATTAAGCCGTATGGAGCCTTCTTGAAGCAATAGATCTGCTCAGTGGATGGTGAGGCAGAATAAACAGCCGGTTCACATTCGATCAAACATTGAGTTTGCACGTGCGCAACGTCCTGTGATGAACCTGGGATCAGTGGAAGATCAGCTGGACTGACAAGGAACAGCTCAGGCATGTTGGTGTAGACGAGGTCGAGAACATTTCGTGATGAGTTCTGTAAGTCGGACATTTGAAATAGACCGCAGCTCAGAAGAGTTGAAGTCATTTCTCTCGCAATGTTAGCCTGAATCGATGTAGAGTCTCCAATCAGCGGCAAAAAATCAAATCCATCTTCGTTGGCGTGCCATTTAACAGAAGACATGTTAAAATCACCGATGGCAAGAAAGATGTCGCCATGATTAATCATCGAATGTGCAGCTTTAATTGCTCTCAAATGGGATGAATAAACTTCTTCAGAGGATCCGTATTGAATGTATAATCCATATACGTAGAAGTTGGAGTTAGTTGACCGAAGATGAATCCTTAGGCAAATGGCTTCGAGTGGTTTTAGTTCCGGTACATCAACAATTTCACTGTCATATTTAGAATCAACTGCGATCAGCACACCTCCAGCTTTGCTAGCACTAATGTTCGAGTCCTCTCTATCTTTACGGTAAACGATGAAACGCTGATGAAAGAACTCAGCACTAAACTTGTTCTTATCTAACCATGTCTCAGACAGGACGATCAGATCATAGTCGCACGTTGTTGATGACAGCAGAATATCGTCTTTCTTGCTACTCATCCCTCAAATGTTATTGTAATATAGAGACATACGAGAATTCGACAAAACAGGATTCATTTCAACCGAATCAGAGGGTTCAATTACGTCAGTTTGTTGGCTAAAAAAGGCATTTGCAGCTATGTAGTCAGTAATCCTTGCGGGCGTGACACTTATGTCGAACGGTGAGATATGGAACGCTTTGTCGAGACTAGTTCGTCGAATATTTCCTCCAAGCAAGTGTAAACTGTTCATAATTGAATTGTTGGTGTTGGACGGTTGATCCATGGCATTCGTTAAAGGGCGGTTGATTGCCAAAAGACCACTAGTAATAGAATCGTGAGGACAGTCTGTGGAATCAATAACAACTGGATGGGATTCTATCACCGAGGAATTGGTTCCATTTGTATTTGCATCGATACTTTCTAAATGTCGATTACGTAGAAATTGAGCGGACCGGTCATTATCATCCTTAGTATTCGGTAAACGTTGAAATGGAGGACAATAGGTGTTCAAGTAGATTGTACACAGCTTGTTCTCGATGGATTCACATTTATCGTTGATCTGTTGTAATGTGTCCACTGCAATTGAATCCACTACCGGAGAGCTGATTTGCTGTTGAATATTTTTCGAATTTAAAATACGGGAAACGGACTCGATATTGTGTAGCACATCCATGTTCTTCAAGTTGACCTCTTCACAACTAGATTTTAGTACAGTAGATTTTCAGTACAGCTTCGGTGTTCTCATTAATCTTGCGAGTTAAAGAGTCGAATGATGCCCAAGTGTTTTGTTCAAATCCATGGAGCAGATGATATAATTCACTGTTCTCCGCTACTAATGTTGGTTGGTTGAATGAAAAAGACCAATTCTGGGGGTCTTCCATCAATGTGGATTTTCTGCGACAGCTCGGGAGGGCATTGTGATTAGTTGTTGTATTAAATGATAAAGGTGTAGGAGTAGATTGTATCCGGCTATCAATCGCATTCAATTTTTCCATCACTGATGATGTCGTCTGGTTTTCATTCTTTGATCGAACCAATTCC
>CM055403.1:60425219-60500643 GCA_029228625.1 Pseudolycoriella hygida | reverse complement strand
AAAACCGCGGGCAGCTGCGCAAATTCAAAATAAAAATATCAATCTGGTTCAGGCCATTAATTCTGGCCATAAATGTCATTCTCATAATATTTATTACAGGGTATTAGACAGTACTCGCCAAAAAGTGGCAGCTGGATGACAATAATCTGAATTAGACCCATTGTTATCATCATCCCGTAGGTAATAAAATATTTAGCCAGATCATTAATCTGAATCTGGCCCATTGTTATCGCCATCCCAAAGGTAATAAATTATTTACCCACAGACCATTAATGTCAACGTCCCCTATTGTCCCATACTGAAGAAAAGTGCTCAAAACCCATTAATTTGACCCCTCCATTGTTATCACCCCTCATGAGGTAATAAATCATTTAGTCACACCCAACCTTAATTACCCCTATTGTTCTCGTCTCTCAGTAGTGAAGAATTGTCGCTACTTATCTTCTTCGCGCATGTCGTAATGCCTGACAATATGGCCGTTTCTGTTAGGGTGGATTGATCTAAGCAATTTATTTTGGAAAAATTCAAATATTTTGAAAACTATAAGAGATAGAAGATCGGTGTCAAAGGCAAAGTAGTTGGTTACGGCTGCTAATGTTAGGTAGATCGATCTAGGCAATTTATTTTGGAAAAATTCAAAAATTCTGAAAACATTTAGAGATAGAAGATCGGTGTCAAAGGAAAAATTGTTTGGTTTCGGTGATACGCATGTCATGATGCCTCGGTGTCAGTGGCAAACTTTTTTGTCTATGGGTAATCTCAGCCAGGGCTCTAAAACTGAGTCTCAACAAGGGCCCTACGTGTTTTGTGTGTATAACTCGAGTAAATTCCATCCGATTTTCGTGATTCTTTTTCTGTTCGATAGGTAATGAAAGCCTTAAGAGGATCCAAGAAAAAATGTGCTGAGCCTCAGATGGCCGCTAATGTTAGGGTGGATCGATCTAGGCAATTTCGTTCTTCGTACGGGTCTAAAAATATCCGTCCGTTCGTCCGTCCGTTTGTCAACACGATAACTCGAGTAAAATTCAACCGATTTTCAAACCCTAAACGATAATCGAGAAATCTTTGTTGGGATTGAATCTGGGCCGATCTGGGCACTGTCGGCCCAAGGCAATTTATTTTGGGAAAATTCAAATATTCTGAAAACTATTATGATGATGAATTGCATTTTATTGTCTTCTATCTTCTAGATGACATGGAAAAAGAGTGTCTATGACTGCTGTCATAGACCTCGTTAAAAAACCATCAAAACGTTACAATACAATAAATTAAGCGTATCTGTACAAATGTCTAAATCGAAAAGTAAAAAATCAAAAAACGTTAAAAAGCGAACATAGATAAGAAAAAGTCAAATTCAATAAACAACAAACAACAAATAGTTAAGATCGAGTAAATCTAAGTCAAAAATATCAACAAAAAAATCTAACAAATAGTTAAGATCGAGTAAATCTAAGTCAAAAACCTAAAGAAAAAAAAAATTCGTCAAAAGTGAAAAAGCGTATCGTCAAAAATAGTGTATCGTCGTAAATCGTATCAAATAAATCAGTCGTCATAGAATACGTCGTCGTGTTATCATCGAAGTGGAGCCAGAATGTAGTAACGGCCAGCCACTTACAGAAACTCCGGCGAAAAGTAAACTGTGCAATCAGAAAATAAATTTAATTTTTTGGAAAACATCAGATAAATGGAAAAGGTTAATCACCGTGTAAGTGCTTTCGGTTTTAAATGATATTTGTGAAAAGAAAGCACCAAAACAAACACATCATCCAACAAGGCCGAAGGTACCGAACACCGAGTCATCAAGCTTGTGGACTTCTCTTCTGAATTCACGTGACGGAAGGGTCGGATCGATGTGGTTGGCAGCAATATTAAATAGTCGACCTGCGAAGTTTAGTGGTGAGAATTGTGAATACTCATGGGAACTACCAGTGATTCTAATCAGTGAAGATCTACGTAGAATTCGCGTTCCATCGTTCAATATGAGTTTATCACGGATAAACTGACAGTTTAGTTTCCCTGTGAGAACATCATGAATGAAAAATATCGCTGCATCGGTCCGACGTCTCAAAAGTGAAACGAGCTGAAGTTCTTCACATCTTTCAGCATATGGACGAATACGATATGGATTAGAATCGCCTTCGACTCGACGATCACGGTTTGCATATAAAACGAACTGTCTTTGGAAACTTTCTATGGATTGGATGTGAACCGAGTGGTGCGGTGACCAAATCGTACTGGCAAATTCTAGATGCGAACGGACTATGGCTGAATATAGCATCTTGGCTGTATCGACGTTGAACCTAGCGTAGCATTGGCGTTTCACAAACGAAAGCATTGCCATGGCTTTCTTGACTGCCAATTCAAAGTGTCCATTGAAAGTATAGTCGCCGTCATACGTTACACCGATGTCTTTCGTACAGTTAACACGTTCAATCACATCGTCATTTATGTGATAGTTCGCCAGGACTGTAGAACGTTTTCGGTGGATGGTGATAACTTTACATTTGCTGGCATTGAGCTCAAGATAACGAACATTAGAGCTGCCAGAACAGATCCTTGACCAATCCCAGAGAGTACGTCGATCGCATCGGATTTACAAGAATTTATCTTCACCTTTTGTTTTCTGCCTGACAGGAAGGAACAGAACCACAGAAGAATCGAATTGCATAGCTGGTATTTGACGATTGACATCTTCTTTACTGAACGAATAACGTCGAATGCTTTGTGTATGTCAGCAAGGAAGATATCGGTTTGTTGGTTGTTGTCAAAGGATTCGTGAACCAATATCGATAACTCCATCAGGTTAGATTCAACTCTTCGACCTGGGAAGAATCCATGTTGAGTCGGTGTTGAATGCGGGAAAACGTTGTACTTCAAATGTTCCACAATCACAATCTCAAACACTTTGGCACAGTTAGGGGCGAGGCATACACCACGCTAATTAGTGACATCACTCTTCTTGCCTGACTTAAATACTGGAGTTAAGTGACCCATTTTCCAGCGATCAGGGTAGTGACATTCCATTGATGACTTCGAGTAAATCATCACTAGTGGATGGGACAATTCATCTGCACATTCACGGAGGAACAGGGGAGCCATATTATCTGGGCTAACACCTTTGCTTAAGTCCATACTCAAAAGGATTATCTTCACGATATCGTGGGTGATCGTGATGTTTGTGAACCCAATATCGTCTCGGCTGTTAATGAACGAGATCAGTTCAACCATCTCTTTGTCATCATCGGGGTATCGCTTGTATACGGAAGCAAAATATTTGGCAAACAAGTTTGCTTTTTCAGTGTCATTCGTTGCAACTTCATCGCCAAGTGTCATTTTACCAGGTAGGATCGTTTTCTTGTATTTTGAATTGATGTAGTTCCAGAACTTTTTTGGCTGTTTCTTGTAGGTAGATGCGAGATCACGCAGAAAGGTGTTATACAGATCGTCACGGTATCTTTCAATATCATTCTTAACAGCAATGAATGAAGAGTTGTCTGCATTTTTCGGGTCAATGGCAGATCGGTTGAGGAACTTTTTATACTCACGGTTACGCCTGTTCTTCAGATTAATCAGTTTGCCATCAAACCATATCGGATGATTCGACAAACGAAGCGTTGCCTTTGGTACCAGGAGATCAAGGATCCGGTAGCACTCGTCATAGAAAGCATTCAATATCTCGTCTGAATTCTTTCCATCAAACAGGGCGTCGAAATCAATTTTTGCAAGTTCTTCACGGATTAAGCCGTATGGAGCCTTCTTGAAGCAATAGATCTGCACAGTGGATGGTGAGGCAGAATAAACAGCCGGTTCACATTCGATCAAACATTGAGTTTGCACGTGCGCAACGTCCTGTGATGAACCTGGGATCAGTGGAAGATCAGCTGGACTGACAAGGAACAGCTCAGGCATGTTGGTGTAGACGAGGTCGAGAACATTTCGTGATGAGTTCTGTAAGTCGGAAATTTGAAATAGACCGCAGCTCAGAAGAGTTGAAGTCATTTCTCTCGCAATGTTAGCCTGAATCGATGTAGAGTCTCCAATCAGCGGCAAAAAATCAAATCCATCTTCGTTGGCGTGCCATTTAACAGAAGACATGTTAAAATCACCGATGGCAAGAAAGAAGTCGCCATGATTAATCATCGAATGTGCAGCTTTAATTGCTCTCAAATGGGATGAATAAACTTCTTCAGAGGATCCGTATTGAATGTATAATCCATATACGTAGAAGTTGGAGTTAGTTGACCGAAGATGAATCCTTATGCAAATGGCTTCGAGTGGTTTTAGTTCCGGTACATCAACAATTTCACTGTCATACTTAGAATCAACTACGATCAGCACACCTCCAGCTTTGCTAGCACTAATGTTCGAGTCCTCTCTATCTTTACGGTAAACGATGAAACGCTGATGAAAGAACTCAGCACTAAATTTGTTCTTATCTAACCATGTCTCAGACAGGACGATCAGATCATAGTCGCACGTTGTTGATGACAGTAGAATATCGTCTTTCTTGCTACTCATCCCTCGAATGTTGTTGTAATACAGAGACATACGAGAATTCGACAAAACAGGATTCATTTCAACCGAATCAGAGGGTTCAATTACGTCAGTTTGTTGGCTAAAAAAGGCATAGATGAACTTCTAGATGAGGTCACATGATCTGGCCAAAAAGTGGCTTTCGATATGATTTCGGAGATAGCATCATCGGTCTCTATCTTAAAGTTAATGTGTCTCAGCGCCGAAATGTCCTGTCCGCGTTTCGTCAGCCTGCGTATCTTTATACGCTTCCTGTCAATGAGAGCATTTGCAGCTATGTAGTCAGTAATCCTTGCGGGCGTGACACTTATATCGAACGGCGAAATATGGAACGCTTTGTCGAGACTAGTTCGTCGAATATTTCCTCCAAGCAAGTGTAAACTGTTCATAATTGAATTGTTGGTGTTGGACGGTTGATCCATGGCATTCGTTAAAGGGCGGTTGATTGCCAAAAGACCACTAGTAATAGAATCGTGAGGACAGTCTGTGGAATCAATAACAACTGGATGGGATTCTATCACCGAGGAATTGGTTCCATTTGTATTTGCATCGATACTTTCGAAATGTCGATTACGTAGAAATTGAGCGGACCGGTCATTATCATCCTTGGTATTCAGTAAACGTTGAACTGGAGGACAATAGGTGTTCAAGTCGATTGTATACAGCTTGTTCTCGATGGATTCACATTTATCGTTGCTCTGTTGTAATGTGTCCACTGCAATTGAATCCACTACCGGAGAGCTGATTTGCTGTTGAATATTTTTCGAATTTAAAATACGGGAAACAGACTCGATATTGTGTAGCACATCCATGTTCTTCAAGTTGACCTCTTGACAACTAGATTTTATATTCAGTACAGCTTCGGTGTTCTCATTAATCTTGCGAGTTAAATAGTCGAATGATGTCCAAGTGTTTTGTTCAAATCCATGGAGCAGATGATATAATTCACTGTTCTCCGCTAGTAATGTTGGTTGGTTGAATGAAAAAGACCAATTCTGGGGGTCTTCCATCAATGAGGATTTTCTGCGACAGCTCGGGAGGGCATTGTGATTAGTTGTTGTATTAAATGATAAAGGTGTAGGAGTAGATTGTATCCGGCTATCAATCGCATTCAATTTTTCCATCACTGATGATGTCGTCTGGTTTTCATTCTTTGATCGAACCAATTCCTTATCGTCTACTTTCGCCTGTAAGTTCACAAGATTACGATTTATTGCTGATAATTCCACCCGGATGTCATTGTGATAAGTCTCATTAGTGCTGACCATCTGCTGTCTCATTTCATTGTCATTCGAATTCAGTCGTAAGATATTCTCATTCATCTTGTTCAATAAAGACATAATTGATGATACAGTGAGATCATCATTTCTGTTAGCTGGAGCATTAGTCGTACTGGTTGATGTGCTATCGTTTTCTTTGGAAAATGTCGTTAATGAGTTTCGTTCTGTTCACTTCCGTTGATTTTGCCTGATTTTGGAAATGCGTTCGATGCATTTGTAGCACATGAATACCGTGTTGTTAGATGATGATAATAGCTTATGTTGCGATAATAAATCGAAACACTTTAAATTGCATTTCTTATCACATAGAAAGCAATTTAGAGTGTACTTGTCCGATGTCCTAGCTGTGAAACAGCTATCCGTACATAAATGGTTGCTCACCATATCGATGATAGGGTGTGCTAGCATACGCCGTCGTTGATATTCGAAAGAGCGAATACAAACGAAATCCAAATCCGAAGCCGCGGGGTTCACATACGCAGAGCTTTCTCCAATGATTGCGATTACTCCTCCAGTCGAATTTTCACTGAATAGCTCTTACCACAGATTAAACTTTTCAAATGCCCCAGTAATAACACAGTTTTTGAAGAAAGAACTATGTGTCATTGAGTTTCACTGTGGTGCACTAAGGTTCAGTTATAACAAGTGGGGTGCACTGACATGGGCCTGGGGTGATCTTTTTCTCCGAGATTGTATGCTACAAAAGGCCTTGCATGGAAGTACCAATTTGGCTCTGGCACAGCTAAAAAAACATTTAGATGTTCTTATTCACTTATTCTACCATTAGCCGTACAAAGCATAAAAACCTTGGTGACGTTATCAGATGAGAGAATTTCATATATTTTCTCTCTCAAAATTTACTTTCTGAGGTTTTTATGCTTTGTTCGGCAGATTGGTACTGGTCAAAAAATTGAAAAGTTGAAAAATTTGTAAACTTGCTAGTGCAAATATAGTCAATATGAAATTTTGCATTAGCCAAGAACAAAGCCGGAACCGCCCAATAACAATTACTAAAAATTGCACCTGGCTACAGCAGGTGTAATTACTTATACAGACACAGACCCGCTGAATTCGTACAGTGCACTGGGTGACATTTCTTTCAAAATGGCGGCGTGCGTCGAAATCGGGCACTACGCCAAATTTACCAAATAAGGCAAAATCGGATAAGGATGTTGAACCTATTATGAGCTACAAGCAACGCTACAGTAAATTTTTTTTAATTTGTACCGATTTTGCCTTATTTGGTAAATTTGGCGTAGTGCCCGATTTCGACGCACGCCGCCATTTTGAAATTAATGTCACACTGTGCAGTGTTGAATTTTTCTGCTCCGTGAAAATTAAATAAAATGGTAAAAATTGTTGCATTATTGCGTTATAAACAGATGGAAAGTATGTTTAACGGTTGCGCGTTTAGTTATGTGACCGACTTCGAACGATGGTTCAAGGAATGTGGCTCTTTTAACCGAACTGTTTTTAATGGTCTACAGAGTAGGCCATATGTGGCTAAAATTCGCGATAATGCAGCGAAAACGTTTGCTTATCGAAACGGGACAATACCTGGCGAATTTACTCGTGCTTGGGATTATCAAGGATGTACATGGACAGAATAGTACTTACTGCTTAACTAGCAGTACTGTAAAGGAAATGGCCAATAATGATGGTACTGTAACGACTCATATTACGTCAACGCGAGTAACTAGGTTAGGTAGCGACCCTGCGCTGCCCATCCCCACTGGCGCTGTTGGGATGAACTTGTAGTGCAAAAGGGGGACACAAGCAACGCTACGGAAAAGTTTGGCATCCAAAGATTGATGCGCTTCTGTGAGTGTGCACAGGTGTCAGTCTAGTTACACTCAAGTCAAGTCAAGTCATACAGACACAGACCCATCTTCTACTGACATTTTTGTTAAAAAAATTCAAAAAATAACTCAATTACTAGATGCTGTAAAGATGAAATTATCTAGTAGCTGTAGTACTTTATTGAGAATGTTTAATTTATCTAATCAAACCTATTTCTAGGAAAATTTTGTTCCCATCTGACACCCTCAACTTACAGAATAAACTAGTTTCAACATTTTTATGAACTTTTTACTTCTGCGCAGATTTTTGCTGTGTTAATAACCTGCGCAGAAATAAAAAGTTCATAAAAATGTCGAAACGAGCTTAGACGAGTAAGACATAATTTAATGTCTAGGTCGCTCAGACGGTAGAGCGTTAGACTCACTGCCTACGGGTCCCGGGCTCGATCTCCGGAGGAAACACGCTCATATGGTTTTTCATAATCATGAATGATTAGTCTCTGCTATTGGTAACATCACATTTGATCTAATAATAAAAACCACACGTGAGGTGCTCAATTCACAATTGCACTCACAAAGTGCTACATCTACATTCGAATAGAAGGGCGATTCCCTTGGTAGGTTGCGAGGGAACCATGCGTCGTTGCTAAACCGTGCACATACGAGATTTGTGTTGTACAACTCCTTCATGCGAGAGAAGTCCAACCTTTGCATTTGCATTCTTAGCCAGAAGACGGTTCCCTCGTAACACATTTTCCAACTTTTCAATGGAATGACCCAGAAACAAAAAAAAGAAGTTTAATCGATGTCCCACCGAAAACTTGTCATTACATGCATATGTGCACCCCACGGAAATTATTCATTACATGTATGTTGAGGGGCCCCACCGGAAACTTCTCATTACATGTAAATCTGCATGTAATGACGCGTTTTCGGAAGACACACCGATTAAAACAGTATACAGTGGGGGTAGCTTAGTACGTCATTCATTCTGGATCATTTCGTGACACTCGAAACTCATTCGTGTATTTTTAAGCAACTCGCTTTAAAAACTGTTTTTTGACTCGTGCAGTTGTATACCTCGCCTTCGGCTCGGGATACAAACTCCACACTCGTCAAAAAACAGTTTTCAAAGCTTTTTGCTTAAAAACACCCTCTTGAGTTTGGCTCATTTCACAAAATTGATCCCTCATGTTATGACTTACTTCCGCACCCCCCACTGTAATCTACTATTTCTCTGCGAAACGAACAGTGGGTATGCACAACAATTGGCCCATTGTCGACCTAGGTGCCTAGGAAAGTTTACTTTCCTTACGCACATCATTCTATCCTATCCTTAGGTATAATGTGGTG
Organism: Pseudolycoriella hygida; assembly: GCA_029228625.1. Classification (NCBI taxonomy): domain Eukaryota; kingdom Metazoa; phylum Arthropoda; class Insecta; order Diptera; family Sciaridae; genus Pseudolycoriella; species Pseudolycoriella hygida. The sequence goes on along the minus strand of CM055403.1, from coordinate 60,491,678 downwards.
AAACACAGTGCAATTCACTAATTTCTTTGGCTAAACTCGTGTTTCACCTTGTGGGAGTATGAGCCCGTTCAATTATACTTTCTTACATATCTCGTAGGGCTCCCAGAACTTATAAAACATCACTAGATTATATTACCCGTTGGAATATCCTTCCAGAATATAAACATAAACACGTAACACAATCGAATTCATAATCGAATCTGTTATTCCAGACTCGTTCAGTGCAGTTACCTCTATTCCATTTTGTCACACCATAATCGGTGCCTGTGCTAATCGGCAATAAAGGTAACAGCACTTTAAGCATTTTGATTAACTCCGAAAATTGAGGAAATGTGATTTTAACAAATTTTAATTTGTTTTAACACCAAACATAATATTCATAGTTCTCATTTACTCGAACGTATTTTAATTTACCCGAAATATAATTTTCCAAAAATTTGAAACGAACCGAAAAATCGTAATATTTTCCACTTGTATCCATAAATTGTATATTATTTATACAGATACGAACTACATGCCCATTTATGACAGATATGGCAATTAGACCAAGCAGTGAAGCGCAATCTAATTAATGTGTCCAACTTCATTATAAAGTAATTATATGCTTTAACGAGTTTTGTTTTTCATCGTTATTTGGTTAAGAGACCTTTTACCTTTTTCTCAAACATCGCTTTTGTATAAGCATGAATTAAATGTATAAGTTCAAAATAAATTGGTTGCTTAAGCTTTTCACACTGATAACAGGTCAATTAATGGAAAGATTGGTTTGTATAAAATATAGAAAAAAAGGTTGGTATGGCACCGATAGATGACTTTTACATCGGGTTTTACAGTTTGCCTCACTTGCTCAACTTGTTAAAATGTGGTCTTTTTATATGCTTTCTGGGTGTTATGTATGGCATTGTAGCGCTTCATTTTCTTTATGTACGCGTAAAGGTTGCTATGAATTTACATGCATTTAACTTCGTAAATTAGAACTGTGATAATTGCAAATAATTTTTTTTGCAACGCACAATCGATTTTCGACTGTTTTCGATGTTGTTCACGATGCAGTAACGCGATCAAAATCAAAACAGTTTCTAATTTTTTTAAGAGTGTGAGGGGAAGTGAAACAAATTTACACCTTGTAACGATATGACTTTTAAAATTTGATACATGTGCTGAAATGTACCCCTCCGTTGCTATGATACGACGTTACAATGTCGTATGTGTGCATTGCAATCTGGTCAAAAATTGTTTGTACACTGTACGATATAATGGTTTCTGTGGAGTGAATTTTTTAAGTTTGGTTGTTATTTTCTTCTCAATCGATTTGTTTGTTGCAAAAAGCAGTGTGTCCACCTCCTTGCGATACTTGATTTTTTCAGCATACGTCCTAAATATTGTCCAACTCAACTTTGGCTCGTATGGACAATATTAGGACTGATGCTGAAAAAATCAACGTATCGCAACATGGTCGACAAACTACTATTTACGTATAAGGTTCTGGCGTCTCTTTCACTTTACAAAGTCTCAACGGGTCTAGTAGAGTGTTATGATGAGAGAACTGTAACGTGTCTTGAACATTTTCATACAAAATTAATCGGCGGAAACTGAACTTTGAAACAAGCACAAAATATTTCCGCAAGACAAGTTTCAATAATACTCTATTACAACAAAAACCCTTTTTAAAAGGGAAACGTGACGCAAGTCCTCGTCCCTTCTTCCAAAACAACTGATATCAATTAGGTGACGCTTACAACTTCGGAACGCAAAAAATTCTTTTGAAATATTTTCACTTTTGATTTGACACGAAAAAAAATTAAGTTTCGCGTGATGTGTGGGGTACGGGTAGCCAAATTTTTGGCGTTCGAAATCTGAAAGCGCAAAAAAATTAATACGTTGCGAGGGTCCGGCATTTGTGACGCATTTTTTTAATCAAAAGTGAAAATATTTCAAAAGAATTTTTTGCGTTCCGAAGCTGTAAGCGTCATGTCACCCAAATTGATATCAGTTGTTTTGGAAGAAGGGACGAGGACTTGCGTCACGTTTCCCTTTTAAAAAGGGCTTTTTTTGTGATATCAGTAGTTTTGGAAGAAAAGAGGAAACAAATATTTCCGGCGATAAAAAATTGCGGGCGAAAAAGCGCAAAAAAAATTTCCGACGAAAAAAATTTCCGGCGAAAAAAATTCCGGCGAAAAAAATGCAGACGAAAAAAATGCAGACGAAAAAAAATTTCCGGCGAAAAAAAATTTCCGGTGATAAAATTTCCGGTGAAAAATTTTCGGCGAAAAAAAATTTCAGGCGAAAAAATTTTCGGCGAAAAAAAAAATCCCGACAAAAAAAATTTCAGGAGAAAAAAAGTTCCGGTGAAAAAATTTTCGGCGAAAAAAAATTTCCGGCGAAAAAAATTTTGGTTTCAATAACTGAGTTTCCTTCATAATACTCTAATTGTGTACTGCCCATATAATGTCCCCTAAGCACTCGTGCAATATTGACGTCGAGATGGAGGGGGGTGAAAGAAAGCAATCACAATATAAATTTTTCAACGAATTAACAAGACAAATAATCCCAAATGACTCAGAAGGGAAGCTTTATTACAACAATTACAAATTGAACAAAATCACAGGAACACATCCACTTTTAGGAAGTCTTTGTTCTTTCAAAACCACTTCTAGTGTACAGAATATCAGTTCGGATTGCATACTTCCTACCTTGAGAAACGCTGGACCCTTCATGTAGGATGTTATGTTCGAATACCAACACCGTTCCCGTTTTTGGAACTATAGGAATGCGATTGCCGCTACGCCGTTCCAACAGAGTTGTTTCACCACCGTCGAAGTCCTCATTCAAATACGCAATCATCGTTATCAAAGTTCGCGCAGACAAGTCGGGACGAGAGTATGAGCAATCACAATGAGCACTGAATTTATGTCCGGGATCGTAGCGCAAGAATCTGAAACGTTCATTCACCTCGACCAATTGTTCATCCTTAAATACACCAGGTATATATGGCAAAACGCGCTGCAAAAGTCTTCCTGCGAATTGACGATCATCAATCAGAACCCGCAGACCGTCTCTGTGTTCTCTCATCAGTATTTGCTTGTCTCCCACATGTACTAGAGCAGTTGTATAGCCGGTTGCTTCAGATATTTGAATTAAGCGCTCACATTCCATCAAATCGAACACTCCGTGCAATAGAAAAACTAGTTTTCCTCCTTCTCCTATCGGGTCGAGGTTGATGGTTTCTTTTGTTACTTGTGATGAATCGGATGACAGTGCGAATGTCAATGGAATCGGTGGAGTTTTAGCCATGGAAACGTCTGAAGATTAGATAGTGTAGTAACTGAATGAACTTTTGATTTCCAACTTTGTTTTTATATGCTACTCTGTGGGCTGATGTAACTCAAATGAAATTTTTTTTGACATCATTCATTCATTTCATATAGAATTCACGATATATGCGTGGCTTTGGCTGAGTTGTTTTTATTTACGTTTCATTCAGCACAATAATGCTTTGAAAATATTTTTGGAAAAAAACTCTTAGAAGAAATGACGTGACGCAAGTCCTTTCTTCGACTTCCAAAACAACTGATGTCAATTGAGATGACGCTTTAAGCTCATAAGAATTTTTACGTGCCAGGCCCCAGAGAACATTTTCATTAAACACTATTTTTGAACCCGTACGATCCGATACGTTTACTACAAACAACTTTATTGTAACATGGGGTAGATCGGGGTGGGAGGTGGAGGGGGGGGGCTACATTATTTATTTATTATTATGTCTGTTTGTTACCGATTCACGGCCAACGGCTGGACCGATTTGGATGAGTTTCGACATTGTGATAGCCCCATTCCCCCCGAAAAACATGGTGGAACCGGATCTGGAAAATTCGGTCCAGAACCAGAGATAAAATAAATTCATTCTGCGACGGAGTTTCGACGAGCTCTTGAACGGTATTTGGAACTGGATTTGAAACGGGATGTGGTTACGGGTTACGGGTAAGGGGATGCATAACGAGCGGCGCAGGTTCATCAAGCGCTTCAATCGCATAAACCGCCGCAGACACATAAAGCGCTGCATGCACATAAAGCGCCATAAAGCGCTGCAGGCACATAAAGCGCTGCAGGCACATAAAGCGCTGCAGGCACATAAAGCGATGCATACACATAAAGCGTTGCAGGCACATAAAGCGCTGCAGGCACATAAAGTGCTGCAGGCACATAAAGCGCTGCAAGGCACGTAAAGCGTTGCAGGCACATAAAGTGCCGCAGGCTTATAAAGCGCCGCAGGCCTATAAAGCGCCGCAGGCTTATAAAGGTCCGCAGGCTTATAAAGGTCCGCAGGCTTATAAAGCGCCGCAGTCTTATAAAGCGCCGCAGTCTTATAAAGCGCCGCAGTATTTTAAAGCGCAGTAGCCACATAAAGCGCCACGGGCACATAAAGCGCCGCTAGCGCATAAAGCGCTGCAGGCACATAAAGCGCTGCAGGCACATAAAGTGCCACAGGCCTATTTTTTTTATATAAAGTATTTATTACCATTCCAATTACATTTTCGAGTGGAATACAATTTGGGCCTCAAATAACAATTTTAGTTTATGTTTCTTTACAGTGCCGCAGGCTTATAAAGCGCCGCAGGCTTATAAAGGTCCGCAGGCTTATAAAAGTCCGCAGGCTTGTAAAGCGCCGCAGGCTTATAAAGCGCCGCAGGCTAACAATTAACAATTAATTGACATCACAGCTTTCCGCTTACAAATGCCTTCGCGAACACCGTCTCAAAGCTTTACGAGTGCCATCGCACCCATCTTTAAGTCATATACTACTCCAAACCCCGCATATCCCGAAGGGGCTAGCGGAATCGACTAGTCAGCAATAAAAAAAATGACCGCCCGTCCGTCCGTCTCCACGTTTTTTTTCAAACGGCTCGACCGATCACTCCATACATATGTCCCATGATTTAAGTACGAAGATGAGTCCCGAAGTATGGTCGAAGAAGTGACCTAAACATGGTTTTTTGAGGGTCGGTGAAACTTTTGTGGAAATATCTGAGCAAGTATAGCACGGAAATTGTTCATTTTGGTGTCCAATGAAAGCATTTGATCTCACGAAACTGGGAATTTTTTTTCTGTGGAAATTGGGCCAGTGGTCTGGGCTCTGGGCCCAATGGAATGGACAAAATTGAGTTTCTTGGCTATACGAAATCAGATGGCTTTTCGTCTATGTTTGTTTAATTATACAATATGGAGATTTACTGTCAAAGACAAAGTTGTAGAGAATAAAATTTTAGAGAACACCTGTTTCAGGGTTTTAAGGAAAAATGACCAAATCCTGGAACTTTTAGAATTTGGCGGGATGACCCATATCTGTAGAACTATAGAAGTTAGATAGTTGCTTCCAAAATCAAAGTTATGGAGAATAAAATTTTAGGGAGGACGTGTTTCATAATCCCGGGATAAAGCAACTTCTAGAATTGGGAGGCAAGACGCATATCTATGAAACTGTGTCAGTTAGTTATTTGTTTCTAAAGTTTTAGAATTTCTTAGAGAGACATTCAAGATCAATAGTCTCAGACGTACTTCGGTAGAGCCTTTGAAATTACCTTGGGTTTCTATGGATCTTTGAAATTCTTATAATTATAAAAGAAGATAAAACATTGGATTGTTTGCTCATTTCTATATTTAGATACTTTCGAGTCTATTTGGTTATGTTTCCAGCTTTAAGTTCGATTGCCGGAGGACACACGCTTAAGACGCTACCTATTGCAAAAAATCGTTGTATAAGAAAAATTGTGAACTTTTAACAGCTCTCAGATTTGAATTTTGGCTCGAAGTTTTAAAAGTGATTCCGTGATTCCTCACATTGACATAAATATAAAGAATTGTGAGGATCCAAATCATCATTATAAAAAATGGTACCCAAATTCAAATCTGACAGCTGTCAAAAGTTGACAGCCGTACTTACATCCTTTAATAGTATGAAAATGACGTCTTACCTTTGGGACTAATTTTTATTTAGAAATGATGACATTATGAAATTAGACCAAGATATTAAGATTACGGTTACAGACAATGATGAAGTCCGGAAAAGCCCTTACCTCGACCATAGTTTAGGCGACCCCTGGTAAATTACTCGGCTGTCATGTCTGATTCTTCGAACGCTCCAATCAGCAATGCGTAGATTTCCTCCCGTAAGATGTCTACCGTCCTTCCCGAATCGAACTAGGTCTCAGTGTCCGAATTGAAAACTGTGATCCTCGCCCCATCTACTCGGAAGAATTAGTTTGTTCAAAGCGTTCGATGAAACTTCGTGTCGGAATTATCCCTTCTCGAGATATATGGTCGCCGTGGATGTGCGACTCAGAAGTATTGAGTCCACAGTCCATTCTGCGCTAGCCTGTTCGCTGCTGGCAAAAGCTCCGGCTTTCACCCTTAGCAAAATGAAAAGGGGAATGATTTGTTTAACGAAGAAGGAAATGAGCACAAACCAGGTCTGTGGCCAACGGTACGGATTGTAGAGTCTTCAAAGCTGTCGCTGCTGATTTGATTGGATACCTTCGAAACTCAAAATTCAAAGACGATTTTTGTTAATTTCGCACAATACTCTTATTTGTGTTTTTCCTTTCTTTTGTTTACATTTTACAGGTTATTTTTATATTAAAATATTAACGACCTTAATCTGCACGAGAGAATATTATTATTCAAGGTGTATTTTCATTTAATTACAATTATTAATTTAAGTAAATTACGTTCTTGTGTTGTGTTATTAGTTCTCCCACTCAGGAACATAATGTAATAAAATTTGCGTACTCATTAAACAGCCTCAGCGCAAATTAATGACAAAATCACATTAATGAAAACTAAAATGAAGTATTCATCACAAATACAGTCATTTACGGTCATTTACCACAAAATAAGAGACTAATCTAAGGTACTTGCACTGCAACTACTTCGGATTGATTTGGAACGCTGACTTATCGACATGAATGATAATCAAGGGAAAAAGAAAAACTCATCTTTAGATTTTCTGGCCGAACGTCATTCCGAGAAAATATGGCAATAATGACTTGAGAATGTTGTTGTCGCTTGGGTAATTAGGAATACGCCTAATACATCCATGGAAAGTGCCGCGACGATCGAATCTGGTACATTTCACATGACTTGTAGGTAACAACACAAACCAAACTTCAATTATGTTTATATACGAATAAGCTACTTCGTCGAAGCATGTGTGCACTTGGCAGAGAACAAAAGAAATTTTCTGAGCCACCGCCGACATTTTAAGCCGGCTTGAGCCACCGCCGTCATTTTAAGCCGGCTTGAGCCACGGCCAACATTTCAAGCCGGCTTGAGCCACCGCCGACATTTTAAGCCGGCTTGAGCCACCGCCGACATTTTAAGCCGGCTTGAGCCACCGCCGACATTTGTCGCTCGGCTCTCATGTCTGAACTGAAATATTCAATATGTCACAAAATGTAATCAGAAAACTTCAACACTCAGAATTGCCAACTCCATAAAAATTAACTGCAATAATTGCATGAACTGCAAACATACCGACTGACGGGCGTGACCCGCGTGACCATACAAATACTATTCAAAGTGAAGTTAGCTGCAGTTGCAACCGAAGCTAACTTCACTGGGAAAAAATCAGCTGTCGCGCCCGTGCACCGACTACAACCATCAATATGAAAAAAATATATCAAAATAATAAGTTTCCAAATAATTTTGTGATTGAAATTATTACCGTAAATAACCTACCGAATCGCATAAAAATATAACAAAATTGCAGGCGCCCGGTCAATTCAGTTACAGTTATTTTTGCCAATGAAACGGCAAAATAACAGTCAACACGAAAGTGGAAATGGATCAGAAAGACTACGTAAATCCTTGCAGCTCTCTGTGTTCATTAGCCAATTTCATTTCAGATTGATTTCCTTTTTTCGGGTTGTGTAGTTGTTTTTCTGGTAGATCAACGTTTGGGAAGATAATTTTTCGAAAAAATTGGATTTAGGTGGGTGATGGACGACTTTTGTTCTTATATTCTAAAGCGTTGGTTAGAAAAAGACAGATATACGCTTTATACTAAGTAAAGATCATAGGAAAATGTAAGAAAACGTTTGAATTTTTAAAAAGGTAAGAATTCCACGCCAGTCTTGACAGACTTCTATATATACAGAACGTCAAAATGTGAGATTAAAAAATGTACTAAATCATGACTTCAACGATTCACACATTCGTCCCGCTGTTCAACTCACTAAGTAACACATTTACCTTTTGGCGAACAAGGTTACAATGACGACAGAAAAAGGTAGAAAGGTAATTTAGTGCATGTCGGCAAATCTCGGAAGGAGGTAGCCTGCAGTCTGAATGGGTTTCTGAGTTTAAATATTTAGGTACAATTTTTGTTGAGTAAACTGCGGATATCTAGTGAACGACCTGGAAATTTCTGACATGCGGATTCTTAGGAGCATAGAAATGGTTAATCGGAGGGAGCTGATGGTTTCGTCAGTAGAAGAGGCGGCAAGGGTTAGCCGTCGGCGCTGGTTTGGGCACGTTAAAAGGATGGCCGATAACAGGCTTCCAAAGAGGATCTTGTATGCACAGGTCCCAGGAGTTCGACCTAGGTGTAGACCAAGGAGAAGGTTCATAGATTCAATCAAGTTAGATTTACGAGTTAGGGGACTTTCACTGGACTGGCAAACCATCTCCATGGCAGGGGATAAGAGGGCATGGAGGAGGGTGGTTCATCCCTCGTCCTATAGGGTTGCGGCTTAAAGACCTCACACCGAAAGGTAGTACCGATCTATATGTACGATGATGGTGCTTTAGTTCATTAATTTATAATTTTTGACATCTAATATGGAAATCTGTCACACTCCATTATTCTTGACTTTTCAAAAAGTCAAAATTTGTCTTAAATTTTCCTATAATCTTTATTTTACTGATAACTCCTTTTCCTTGAGTCGAAAGAAAACAACTTTGTTTCTTTTCAATTATGCCAAATTAAATTTTATTTTTTATCATTATCAAGGCTCTTCTTCGACTAAAATCAGTATTAAGATGAGAAGAGTACTAAGCTTGCTCATATGAAAAGACAAAGAAAACTGAAAGAACTGAAAATGGAATGCCGTATAAGAAAGCGTTGGCATATTTTGACTTGGCGAAGGTCTGTATGAAGCAGAATTTGTTCCAGTTTAAAGGCGCCTTTTACTCCCAATATGCTGGTGTAAGTATAGGGAATTCCCTATCAAGTTTCATAGCTGAGCTGTTTATGTGCCACTTTGAGACTAGCGTTGAGAAACACCTAATATTTCCAAGATTCTATCGGAGATACATGGATGACATTTTTGTCATACAAAACAAAAGAAGATTCGAAACCGTCAAGAGAATGTTCGAAGATAAGATGGATTGTTTTGAAAAAGTAGCGATTAAGTTTACAATCGAACGACAAGTGGATGGGAAAATTTCCTTCCTGAACACTAAATGCGAAATTGAAATTGAAACGGAAAAGTTGTGATCGATGTGTATAGGAAGCCGACCCACACAATGCGCCTCATTACGAGTGATTCATTGCTTATATAGTCTTCCGCTTTCGGAAGAAAAGATAGACATTGAAATTGACAAAGTCCTAGAAATAGGTGAAGTAAATGGTTTTTCTAATGGCGCAGTGATGAAGATCATCGATAAGCACAAAAGGAAAAAGGACTTGCTGAAAATATCAACCTTCTATGCAGAACCGGACAGTAAGGGTTGGGATTAGATACTATATTGAAACAACGAAATATTTAAAACCGATATATAGAATATGAATATGGAACTAGTACATCGTAATGAAGGATCTTTGAGACACGCCTTGGGATTAATTAAAGACAGACCCCTGGACCTGCATAAGTCAGGGATTTATTGTATATTTTGCTCCGACTGCGGTAGGAAATATTATGGAATGACAATTCGCAAAGTTTTCATCAGATTCAATGAGCATGTGAACTCCAAAAATTGGAAGAAAAAGACTGCGGTTGGAAAGCATATGTTTAGCTCAAAACACGAAGTGCACATTAGAGACTTAGAACTTATTCAACCTGTTCGACGATGTGGAAGATCGAATATTATGAAGCGATACACATTTATCGGCACAAACATGAAAATCTACTCAACATTGACGATGGCAATATTAAATCTTCTCTTCTCAATTTATTCTTGATCGAAAGAAAAATAGACGCAAACATAATTGACCTCACAGATGACACGCCAGATTCGAGTATTGACGAGATGTTTTTTGACTGTGAATGAAAACTTTATAGTTCGATTTTTGCACTTTTGTCTCGTGTTGTCTAGATGTAATTGGCAGGTCTTAAAAAATTTTATTTGTTATCTAACCGTCTTTTCTCAAACCGAACGGAATAACGTGTAAAAGAAAGTTGAAAAAAGTTGATAAGCCAAGAAAAGAGGAAAATATTTAAGTGTAGCGCAAAATCAGAATAGGACAGGATAAGGATGATGTTTGAAAAAAGTTATTCTAATTCATTAAGGCCAGGTTATACCCGTATTCGTCGTCAAATACATTGTTTACTATGTAGACGGGTATAACCTGGCCATAAGTCAGCACCCAAGTTAGCACAAAATACAAAATGATTGCAAGCACAAATATTTTTCCATTTCCCTTTTTCTTCCAATTTTTGGTATCTATAAAAAAAGGCAGCTAAAAAGATCGAAAGTATTTATTTTCCTTCAAAACCACTGACTGAAAGCAAATATACTCAACGCTGCATTTCTATTTACAATCGAAAAAAAATGAATTGAAGCTAACGAACGTTTGTCTCGAATAATGCTAAAATCCTATGCAACGTTGGTCGATCAATGTTTTCTTAGTGATTTCGAAGAATTCTGCGAAATCGATAACTAAACACCGTGTTTTTTTACAAGAGAAATAGAAAATGAAAAGCGAAATGTTAATTTGATTACTTTTTCCTTGTTGTGTTTTGTTCATTTTCTTGATAATTCTTACATAAATGTCTAAGTCAAACTTTTCTTAAAACTAAAATGAATTATGTAAAATAATTATTAACAGTTAGTGGTAGAAGTCATTTTACATATAGCCGCTACAGTTTCATTGCTTCAATCGGGTTTTCCACGCACCTGGCACTGAAGTCTGAAAAAAAATTTAATTTTTATACATTTTTTGCAGACATGAACTCATAGAACGTAAATCATTCGAGGTTGACAAGGGTGACCGTCAAGGTCGTTGTCTCTTTCAGCTTCCTTTCTTAATTTTTATGGTTAAAGTAATATAGGGAGCAAATTTTCGGGGAAATTGTAATTGAAATGGGGTAATTACCAAAGTTTTAGACTACGCGGATGATCCCAACGCCAACGATTTTTAGGACGGATTTTATTGGCAATATCGCATACATGTGAGGTACAGAGCCTAAAGTAAGCAATTTTCACTGGGGAGCACTTTCACAGAAAGGGCGAAAAGACCAAAAGGCGTGAATTTATTAAAACATAGGACTCTCTTCACTTCATACTCTTGTTTTGCTTCTATTTTTCTTAACAAAATCGCATTCTTTATACAAGAGTCAAAATGAGCAGGGCGCCTTTAGGTCTTTGTATAAAATGTAGCAACAGCTGGCCGCGAGTCAATTTCCCAAAATTTCTCGTGTTAGACAAAATCGAGCGAAATATCCGAGTGAATATTTAAAAATATATGGAGTGCCCTATTATGTCGGAATAGGCATAAAAAATGAGTGACTTCATTATATCATCAGTTCAGTCTCATGACAAAGTGACGCAACTGCAACAAAATATATTCGCTTTTTTGCAGTTGCGTCACTTTGTCATGAAACCAACGATATGCATTACAACTAGTATATTTTGAAAATGTGTATGAATATGTGTTTTGAAGTTAAACCGGGAGAAGTAAAAAAGCGCGACCATAGCGAGCGAAAAAATTGTGAAAGAAACACAGCGAGCAAATTTTTTTGAGATTTCAAACTCAAACACAGCGTGAAGAAGTAAAACAGCGCGACAGTAGCGAGCGAAAAACGATCCACGAATATTATAGATGAAATCGCACGAGTAGCAAAACTTTTTAAGATCTCAAAAACAAACACTGTGTGGAGTATCCACTTCTCGTTTCAAAATCATTTCTCGGTTCCGGTATCTTAGATATTACACTATTTGAACACTCGGCAAAAGGTGCTGTTCCGAAAGTAGCCATAGAGTATAGACAAAGATGTGAATTTTGGACCTAAATCCTCGGTAAGTCGTTGGTGAATCACCCGGTGACTCACAGTGGAATCATCGATGATTCATCGTGGAGTCAGCGATGGATCGCTGTGGAATCAGAGACGTTTGACAGTGGAATCACCTATGATTCACAGTGGAATCACTTATGATTCACAAAGGAATCACTTAGGATTCACAGTGAAATCATCTATGATTCACAGTGGAATCACCTATGATTCACAGTGTATTCACCGGTAATTCACAGGGAATCACCGATGATTCACAGTGGAATCACAAACGATTCACATGAGAATTACCTGTGAATTATCGGTGATTACACTGATGATTTACATTGGAATCACAGATGATTCACATGACGATTCCTCGGTGATTCCACAGTGAATTATCGGTGATTCCACAGCAAATTATCTGTAATTACACGGTCAATCATCGGTGATTGCTGCAGAAGCATGCACAGACGGGCGGATAGGAAAGGTGAAAACATTAAGTAGCTCTCGCTACCTAATAACTAATCGCGCTGTACAGTTTTCAGGTAACTTGTTCTACGATGTAGTGAACCCACCCTATTGGTGTCGCGTCGCTAATAAGGAAGCACCAAGAAGTGTTCGATTGGACGATAATTCTCCACATTTATAGGTTTTTTGTATTCTACATCGATATCTGCATAGAATTTGTAAAAAGAGACTGAGGAGGACGGGAAGGGCGTTGGAGGATTTCAGTGGGCGTCCGGTGCTATTTTCCTCCTTCAATATATGTTATTTTGGGCTCTGTGTGAGGAGTATGGGATTCAGGTTAGGTTAGGTTACCTATACAAACGTTATGCATGTTGGCAAATCTCGGAGAGCAGCTGGAAAAAGTCTCTGAAGTTTATTTCAATTCATTCTACAAGAAAGAAAAATACTCTGCTGAGCGCTCCGTTAAGAATTTAATTCTGTTAAAATTCGTCATGTGACTGCGGTCGGATGGAGGGGGGCGGATGGGGTCCATTCCATTTGTGCATATCTCGGCTTCTAGACCACCTAAGGAACTGAAACTAGTGTCATTTTGATTTGCAGAAATGCCGGAGGGGTCGGAGGGGCCCGAGGGGTATACACCGGAGGGGAGGAATCTATTGAAAGTTCTCTTAATTCTAGAATGCTCCAGATAGTTCTTGACAGTTCAAGAAAGTTGTAGATTGTAATGTTCTATAAAGTTCTGGAATGCTCGAGGAAGTTCTGTAAAGTTCTAGAATGTGTAAGAAACTTCTGGAATGTTCTAGAAAGTTCTGGACAGTTCTGGAATGTTCAAGAATGTTCTAGAAAGTTTTGAAATGTTCTATCAAGTTCTGGAATGTTCTAGGCAGTTCTGGAATGTTCGAGAAAGTTCTAGAATTTTCTAGAAAGTTGTGGAATGTTCTGGAATATTCGAGAAAGCTCTAAAATGTTCTGAATTATTCGAGAAAGTTCTAGAATGTTCTGGAATATTCGAAAAAGTTGTGGAATGTTCTAGAAAGTTCTCGAATACTCTAGAAAGTTCTGGAATGTTCCAGAAAGTTCTAGAAAGTTGTGGCATGTTATAGAAACTTCTGGAAAGTTTTGGAAAGTTCTAGAAATCGAAAGCAACTGTGTAATTAAATCCTACACCTGAGGTCTGAGGGCTGAGGTCATTTTTTCGCATTTTTGTTTAAATATGGTCTTAGCCGAGCTATTACTTGCTATAACTTTTAATTTTGTATGCAGCCGATCGCTGACACCTTCAAAAAATGATTCCTCTAATTAATATCTAATGTTTTGCTGAAGACACCTAAGCTCTACAACGTCATCTTCACCCCAAGGCGAGGCTTCAGCCGACTTGAAAAAATATCTCGGCTGTCATCTCTGTGCCAAAGTAGAGAGAGTAGCAAGTACTTAATGTACCCGCTTGGGACAGAGAATACATTGCCAAAAATCTTTTTATACCGTAGGCGCTACCATTATGATTTGCCACGCAGAATTTTCAACCTCACAACAGCCTACTCTTTCAGCACTAAAGCTTGCAATACCCTTGCGTTGTTGCAATAAACCGATATAAATTGAAGAAAGTCCAAAGAATCATAAGAATTTTTCAAATTTTACTAAAGTTTGTACTCACCAAATGATTAGAAAAATTAGAATATTTCTATGTGAGATCATCAGTTGCATAAATATTAATATGTCCCTGCTGTTGCAATATAAACAGCCGCTTCTCAACAGCATCTTTGTCTAAACGAAAGAAAGTCACAATTAATCAAAACTGCACAGTATTTACACTTTATTCAACACTTACACTTAGATAGCAGTATTTTGTCGTTTTGGTGACTGAAAACAGATTTTAAATTAAAATTCATTCGAAATGTGCTGATTAAAATATCATAAAACTACTGAGTTCAATGAGTTCATAGCAAAGATCAACGACATAACTATGGAGCAAATTATTCGCAATTTCTTTCACATTTCTCGTTTGAACTTGAAATAATTTACCGAGGACACAAGAACTGTTTTAAGATTAGAGGCGAAATGGAATTCAGAAGAGTCGTTAACACTATTAACATTTTTCACGTGCGGCTTAATGAGTTCAGTTCACTTAACCGATAGCTACATATTTTATGTATTCACCCTTCCTGTTCATCCGTCGTTCCGTTTGTGTACAGTCACAAAAATGACGTTACAGAAATGACTTTAGAAATACGACGTCACAATAGTGACGTAGCAATTACGACGTCACAAAAATGACGTCACACGTATGACATCATAAAAATGACGTCACAAAAATGACGTTACAAAAATGACGTTACAAAAATGACGTCACAAAAATGACGTCACAATTATGACGACGCAAAAATTACGTCACAAATATTACGTCACAAATATTACGTTACAAAAATGACGTCAAAAATACGACGTCACAAATATAATCAAAATTTATGATGTCGCAGATATTGTTTCGTTTAAATCTTCAAGAATACACTATCGCCACTTTTTTATCCCATGTCGATGGTTTATTCACTCTTGACCAAATATTAAAACTGGCAGAATGACAAAAATGACGTTACAAATGCGAGGTCACAAAAATGACGTCACACATACGTCGCGACGTCATAAAAATGACGTCACAAAATAACGCCATAAAATGACGTCACAAAATAATGTCATAAAATGACGTCACAAAATAACGTCGCAAATATGGTCATAAAATGACGTCGCAAATATGACATCATAAAATGACGACGTAAGTATGACGTCACAAAAATGCCGACACAAAAATGACATCACAAAAATGGGATCAAAACTACGTCACAAATATAACTAAAAGTTATGACGTCATAGATATTATTTCCATTATTTCCTATATGGTTGCATTGTTTCTCTCAGTCCGTCCGCCGTCTGTGCACCATCACAATTATGACGTCACAAAAATAACGTTACTAGAATGACGTTACAAATACGACATCACAAAAATGACGTCACACAAATTATGTCACAAAAATGACGTCATAAAAATGATGTCACAAATATATGAAAAAGAACTACCATGTGTTCCACCAAAAACTTTGTTACAGGCCTCAACTGACAAGATTTTTGGAAACCACCCTACTACATAATGATAACAAAATTTTGGCAATTTTTTAGTTTGATCTGCTCAATGTGGACCCTAACCGTTCATTCCTATACCACAGTCAGAATGTGACAAGGCTGTAACGAAACCGGATATCACGTAATTTGTGAGTGTCCAAAGTTTTCTCAACTGAGACTCAGGACTCTGGGTGGTCATGTGATCAGGCCTCTGGATGTACTAAAGCTAGGACCAATTGTCCTCGACAAGTTCCTCGATGGTACTGGAAGGTTCGAAGGATTCACACTGATGAACAAGAAAGGAACAAAGGATCAGCAGATCTCTGTTTCATGACCCAGTAGTGGGTCGTCCCAACCTAATAAATCTAAAAAAAGTTTGATGTTGAGGTAGGGAAAGCATCTTCACCGACTTAAAAAAAGATCGTCAGGATTATTGGGCTGCTTTTGAGTTCAATTCCGACAGAGAGCAGCGGATAAGAGTGGACCCGATAGTGCGATACTTTTCAAATTTCAAAAAATACTTTCTGTCGGCACCGCGGAAACTTGAACCAAATTGCATTACTTCGTCGGTCGTTCAACTATTTTGCTGAAGAAGATTTTATCTGCTAAGGGGCCGTTCATAAAGTATTTCACGCAAAAATCGACGTTTTTGAGACCCACCTCCTTGTCACATTTCTGTCACACGAGCGTCAAATTTTTTTATTTGTGAGAATCGTGAAGGGTGGTACCACTCCATCCAAGTTCGAAAACCAAAAAGGGATTTCAGTGAAATACTTTTCAATTTGACATCAGGCTACGTACTTTGAGAGGAGGCTGCGTGCTATCACAACTTTGAGTATATCACTGTGTCGACAATGCACTCAATACACTGCAAGGAATGTGGATACTATGTGAATTGAAAACTTGAACGATTTCACTCTTATATGTCTGGCGAAGCAAACAGCTACACACAAGCGGTGAAGGTCGGGCGCCAAACTGTCCAGCCGCTTTCGAGTATGTAAGAATTACAGAATACACTTCTATTCTAAGTACTTAGAGGTTAGAGTTATTTAAAAAACTACGAAAATTGAAGAAAAATCTAAATTTCAGTCAACTCCCCCCCCCCCTGTTACGTTACACTCTGTCACACTATACCCAACCCCCTCAGAGCTTGACATACTTTACGGACGGCCCAACGGCTCCTACATTTCTCTTAGGTCAAATCAGCAAGCGAAACTCATTTTCAAGAATCATTTAATGAGAGTCGAACAAAATTCCATTTATGAATCGCAAGTCGAAAGTGAACGAAAAAATCTAATTTTTGATGGAACTATGACATTTTTGTAAAAAACATAATATCTTCAGGGGTCACTACGTCACCACTTCATTTTTTTTTATAGAATTTTTGGAATTGAAATGGGATTTTTGGAATGAAAATGGAATTTCTGCAATTATTGGAATTTTTGGAATTTCGATGGAGTTTTTGGAATTTCTGAACTCCGGAATTTCTGTGGAATTTTTGGAATTTTTGAAATTTCTGTGGAATTTCTGGAATTTTCGGAATGTCTGAATTTCGGAAATTTTGTGGAATTTTTGGAATTTCGATGGAATTTTTGAAATTTTGATGGAACTTTTGGAATTTTTATGGAATTTTTTTATGGAATTGGAATTTTTGGTACAAATTTTTGACCAGTGGATAACCCTTCGGTTCACTCACAAAGTAAGCAGTACGCACGCTACTTACGAGGGAGGAGGTTCGAAAGAAGCGTGCTCCTATACATTCTAATGCATGAAAAAAGTCGTGTGAGGGGGGAGGAAAACTTATCTACAACGCTGAAAGTGCGTGTCAGATGTTTGCTGCAGGGAACATAGATTGAGTTTTTAGTTTATGCAATGACCGCAACAAAAATGACGCCACCGACAGGCGGCTACATGTCAGATTATGACAGTTGCATTTGATTCGTTTATTATTGTTTGTCCGCAATGTCCCCAATAAAAGAAAATAAAGAAACTGCCAAGACTTCAAAATAGAAATTAAAACTTTCTGATGCCAAAACAACGGGAACGAAAGCATAGAATATTTCCGGTAAAGTATTTTACATCCAATGCTGTCGATTCAGTTCCACATTTCCGAAAGTGTTCTGACAACGTAATCGACGCCAACACATCAGTATTTATCAAGAGAACCCCTGCTTCAATTATATTTGGAGTTCACTAGTATCCGACAGTATGTTTTTATGGCAAGCTTTCGATTAAACACTAGATGTTGGGGAATCTGCCACAGTACGGGGACACTACCTTTTATTAACCGTTTTTCGTCAATCGTCATTTATAAAATCACAAAAGTATTCTTCATACGCAACAACATTGTTTTTCACTTCCTCACGAATAAACTATCCACTTTTTTTACCGGAAATTTCTGAAATTTTAACTCCGGATCCTAAATGTGTTGTTTATACAAACACAACAATTTTTCGGCAAGGTCATGACCTATTTGTTTATTTTGAATGTTTTGAATATAATATTATGACATGTAGCCGCGTGTCGGTGTCGCCATCAGTGTTTCCTTACTCGAAGATAGATTTATTGCCTGATGAAAAAGTGATGCACGACACAACCTATTCCAGCAAGCGTTAGTCACATTTGGAAGAGTTCCTTACAGAGAAAGTTTTTCTATTTTTTTGTCTCTTTGCCGCCTCTCACTACAGAGAGTCGAATTGAGCAAATTTAGCGATTTCATTTTTAAGTCTGGTAAGAACAACGGATCTCAGTAGAACAAAACTTACCTCACAGTTGAAGCCAAAGAATGCAAAAGTATCTGTGCGCTCTGGTAACGATTGAAACATTCTTCTGGATTACCAAATAACTCATCTAGTGCAGCTGACTGACACTGTAACAATTCAAAAATTATGAACATCTCTGCGAATGTGACAACAAAAATTACCATTTGTATGGCATGATCGTAAAGTATCTTATCTGCAGTGATGTTGTAAGCACTTGCTTTTTGCAACAGTCCCGAGCCGTTTAATTTCTTCGATTCACCGAGTGTCGAACGGTATTTATTGTTCATAACGGAAAGGACTAAAAATTAGGAAAAAATTAGGAAAATTGTGTTGCATTGCTGAACAAATTGACTTACCGTTCTTTACTGTGTTCGACGGCTTAAGTCTTCCTTGCTGTATTTGTTGTGACGCTAAACTCAAACCGGACGACAGTAACTGAAGCATCCTACAAAGGCATCGAAGAAAAAACGAAATAAAAAGAAAAGGAAGAAAATTTTCTGCGATTTCTTACCTAACAAGCAAAACAAGTCGTTCGGTGCGACTGCAATTTTCCGGTGGATGTGGTGGTGCATCGGCTGCCATTAATGCGGAGATTGGAGCACATCTGTTATCCGCCACCTCAGTAATACAGTCGGTGAGCGCAAGCACAAAATTGAGTTTGGCCAATGTTTCGTTATGGTCACGATCCAAGAGAGTCTCTGCTGGAAGCTCTGGCGCATGAAACGTGATTGGATGATCATCGTCCATATTAACGTTTCCTCGTAGAAAGTTTTGAATTCCACCTCTGGCACCCATTTCGGGTAGGGTGAACGCACGCTGCCCAAGTATATTGTGATTGTTGTTGTCTAATATCAACGTTGGACTGCCGAGAGCTGGGAGCTTACTCAATGCACTGGAGAGTGTCGGTGAGCTGGTATCGGATCTCCGTATAGGAGAATGATGTGATGCAGGACTTATTTGCCATACGCATGGAGGAGGAGGAGTTTCGGACAGAGATCCAGCTGATGTAGATCTACGCCTTCCACTGGGTGGTGTTCCAATGGCAAACTGTACAGCTGGCGGGGATATGGAACTAATTTCGTTTGTGTTACTGTTACGATGTTCTGAACGTTTCATGCTGATTGGCTGAGATCGAGGAATGGAAATTGTTTGCTGTGTGTAAAAATTGTTAATTGCGACGTTCCAATCAATGACAATTGCTGGTATTACCTTAGGAGGTGAGGAAGCTTTAGTTAATTTTCTGGAACTAACGGGAACTGGTTTCGATTCGGAAATTAACAATGTACTCGGTCTCGGTGGACTTGCTTGAATATTTGCTGGTTGAGTGCCGTGTCTACTGAAATGAATTACCTGATAAGTGGAAACGTAGCGACTAAAATTTGTTTTATTACTTTCGCTCATAATTTACAATGCCTTGGTCAACTGGGATATTCTTTGGTACGAGAACAAAATCGTCGGAATTTTCAGGGCTACTTGACGAACTGTGTATACTCAATCCAAGATTCACTATCGCTTCTTCGTCTTTAACTATTGGATACATAATGAAAAATGTAATTAACAAAACTTTAGATTTTCCGATTATGCGATAATCTTTGCAATTATTTTAGTGTCGCGTGCTTCACACAAACAAACTTAGATGTATAGCCTCTCTCATAGACCTCTGCGCATGGGTCTATTTCAGAGTTCATTGTTGCCAACTTTATACACTTCAAATATTATGAATTCATCTAAGTTTGTTAGTGTGAGTTGCAGCTGGTTCAGAATTATGTCAAAAATACAGAGAGATAATAGTAGGTGGCGCCATTTGTTATCATTTCTCTGCGAAAATGTGTGTTAGATGACTGTAGTTCTACTCAATATCAGATTCGAATCCGATTCTCGGAGAAAATTCAGTGCTACAGTAGCACTGCTACTACTTCCTGACTTCTACTTCTCAAACAAATTTCTTACCGATCGTTTCATTTTGGACTTGTTGTAACATAGGACTGGCTGTCTTCGGCGGTGTAAATGCAGCAGGAATTTCTATTTTGAAAAAATTTTAATTTATGAACAATTTGAATGAAAAATGATTCTCACCAGCCGATTTCGTTCTCTGCAGAAATGAATGGTTAAAGAAACTGTCGAATGACATTCGATCTTTCGGATTTCTGCGTAACAGGCCCAATAACAAGTCACACAAATCTGCAGATGTGCCGGTGGGTATTCTGCGAAGATAAAAATTATTCGTTTGCATTTCCTCAACGAAAGGTCAATGACTTACTTTGGTACCAAGTTAATATGTTCTTCGTAAAAGTTTTTCAATTCTTGTGGAGTGTGCGCCTGGAATGGTGCCTTACCAGTTAAACATTGAAAAACAATTGTGCCTAAAGACCATAAATCAGCCTTAGCACAATATTTCAACGACATGATAACTTCTGGAGCCTGACGAACGAAATTCTTCTATTGATAAAATGTTCCACAATGAAAAGTGTTCACTTTACGTACCATATACATGGGAGATCCACACAAGGTAGCTGCCATATTACCTTCTTGCAAGAATCTAGCGAATCCAAAGTCTGCTATTTTTAGCGTTATTTTTGATGGCGCTGGTAACACTTTCCCGCAGTTGTGATGTAGTAAAATATTCTGTCGGGAAATAAAAAGGAATAAATATCGAAAAGAGGAAGAATTACGTTTAAAACGAACCTGTGGTTTAAGATCACGATGAATTATACCTTTAGCGAAGAGAGCCCTCATTGCACCAGCTAAAAACAAATCAAACTTTTAGTAAAAATTCTATTCAAGAACCCACCTAACAATTTACTCTACAAAATGTACATTTAATGTGTTTTTTGTACATTAAAAGGGCACAAAAATGTACATTTAGAGTCACAGATTTACGTTACCTAATTGAACCAAGAATAGTCTGATGGTGTCTTCACTCAAAGTTCCCTTAGCTGATAAATAATCCGCCAAGTCACCTCCATTGCAGTACTGAAAGTTAAAAGAAAGAATAATTTAAAAAAAATTCGAACTAAGCAGTTCAGTTTGGCAGAATTTTTTTTTATTCGTCCAACTCCAATTACAAGCGAATCATTTGTAAGAACCAACCAGACATGACAGCCGCCGATCGAGACGCAGTTGGTCAATTTTCGGGAAACCGAGCCGCCGTTGGCTAAATCGTTGAAGTTGATTTTGAGCCGGTTTGAAGCCAATTTTGAGCCGGCTAGAAGGCAATTCTGAGCCGGATAGAAGCCGATTTTGAGCCGGCTAGAAGCCGATTTTGAGCCGGCTAGAAGCCGATTTTGAGCCGGCTAGAAGCCGATTTTGAGCCGCCTCGAAGTCGATTTTTCGGCTCGAGCCGATTTTTATTTTACCACAAAATGGGAAAATTTTCAGACAAGAAAAAAGAAATTAAGTTCCAGGCGACAGGTATCCAATTTGACTGCTTTTTAATGCAGACTGGTAATTTCTTGACTCCGGGTCTAGTCTACACGGTTGGTGCTTAATGACCAAATGAAAAATCTTCAGCTTAAACAAACTCCTCACTACCTCTCCAGTTTCCAACATTGCTAATATATCAGCCAAATATTTACTGAAAAAATTGGATCATCGATTCCGGTAACGGAAAATATGACTTTTGCTACGTTTTTGGACCCCTCAGAACAAAATCTACAATTGATTTCTGATTATCTATCGGAAAACGAGACTGATATCGTCGAAATGCTAGTAAATAAATGGCGCCAATACAACGTTAAGCTACCAAATAAATCGACTGAAACGAGACGACCGACGTACCCCAGGGCAAACGCAACTCGAGCCGACGAAAACGCCAGCTAACCGAATGAGGTTGGAATCGATCCAAAAGCACTCTATGCCGGAAAATTCAGATATTTCCTTAGTCAGCTGCATTAGTAAAGGATATGCGAATTGCATCGCGAAGTCTGAGATCGTTGACGATCCACTGAAATGGTGGAAAAAAATGAATTAGTGTTCCCACATTTGAGCTCGTTAGTTAAACTAATGTTGTCTATTTCGCTGGTATTGGTCGGAAACAGGCTCTCTAATTACAAAGAAAAAGCTCAACTACATCCGTTAAACTCACAAAGGTCATTGTATGACAATTTCAAATATATCAGTATCAGTATCAGTATCAGTAATGTGTCTTCTTAATTGAAATCACTTGAACTGAATAAATTAATCGATTAAACCTAATGCTTGTTTATTTATTCGCATACTAAACAATTTATTGAAGATTTTAACCTAATTTTGCTGCAGTTTACAAAATGTTCGTGCTGTGAACTAGAAACAAAAATCGATTATCTGTTTGCCCTCTGATTTTGGTACGATTATAATTGTTATAAACAATCGGCTCGAGTCGGTAATCGAGCCGGAGTCGGTCATTTAAAATAGGAGCGCCGCCGCCGCCGCCGTCGACGATTTTTCGTCGGCTGACATGTCTGGAACTAACATTTTTTGTGATTTCAATGTTATTCATTCCACAAAATTTAGATTTATAAGTGAAAGAAACGTGCAGTACAAAAGTTAACTTTGTGGGATTGGATTTAGAATCTCATAAAATGAGGAAAGTTATAAATGCAACACTGTGCCTAAATCGTTGGTATGAAGATAACTCTTTGAATAGAGGGTTTGGGCAAAGCCACTTATAGCCAAGTTTACAATATATACATATAACTATTTGTTTTGAGTTATGTGTTTACATCATAAGTTACACGTTAACGTTATAAGTTAACATCATAATTAGGATTATTAGTTTGAAACTGATCGGTACTGATCCAATTCAGTTTTAAAACTGATCCATATCAGTTTTCAGACTAATAAATAATGATTCAGATCAGTTTTAAAACTGATCAGTACTGATCCGGATCAGTTTATCCGTATCAGTTTCGAAAGTGATTAGTACTGATCTGGATCAGTTTCGAAACTAATCAGTACTGATCCGGATCAGTTTCGAAACTGATCAGTACTGATCCGGATCAGTTTCAAAAATTCAAAATTTGATTTTATTTTGAGCTGAAAACTGAAATGCTTGCTGTGTGCTTGTCGTCAGTTCAATGAATAAAGTTTTATTAAGTTGCCACCTCTCGCTCATACGCGCGCATACACCGGACTCATACACCGGAACGAATTCTAAACTCGCGATGCGAACTAAAAATCTGATCTAGTCCAATCGTATGTCACACAAGCTCTGAACAAATTCGGAACTTGCGTGAGACGTCAAACATAGAACAAAAACGCGTACTTTGGCTTATTGGGAACGCACGTAGTTGTGTCAAAATTTCTTTTGTTCTCTCACTCGACCACGTGCGTTTGTTTACCAACATAAGCACATGCATGCACCCACATGGCATTTCCAACGTTCACATTTTTTATTGTTGGTACTATCGCTTGTTGTCTATTCAGAGAGCCAAAGCAAATATTTTTTCGTTTTAAATAATGATGCGTAATGTTTCATGTCATTATATCACTTCTTTGATATTACCGCTAATAATACTAAAATCGAAGTGGGCGAGAAAGGCACTATAAATCAAAATACTTTCTTTGCCGCAAAATTACTCCACTTCCCCCGTATACCACTTCCCCCGTATCCCACTTCCTCCGTGGAACGTATGCAACGTTCCCCGTATTCCACTTCCCCCGTTTTCCACTTACTTCAACGTTCACCGTATTCCAAGTTCCCCGTATTCCACGTTCACCATATGCAACGTTCACCGTATTCCATTTTCCCCGTATTCCGCTTCCCCCATATTCAACGTTCACCGTATTCCACTTACGCCGTATTCAACGTTCCCCGTATTTCAAGTTCCCCGTATTCAGCGTTGCACTTGCTACGTATTCTACTCTGACACTTCCCCGACCAAATCTCTAAGACGACATCTTGACTGACTTTTGACCGATTTTCAATTTTGACCCGTTTTTTACCTATAATTCCCTTATTTCAGAACAATATCCCACCCCGGAACATGTTTTCTCGACGTTTTGCACCATATCCGACAACATATCAAAAATTACTTTTTCAGTAATTTTCGGGCAGCGGAGCAAATTTTTGTCCATTTTTGCCTCCTTTGACCGACTCTGGACACCGAACCGCTCAACCGATTTTCTTCAACCCAATTCCGCTACCTTCACACTGTCGAAACCATTCATTTGACAGCTCACTGGCCTCATTCCGGTAACTACCGGCCGTGATATAGGTTAATAAGTGCTCCAGCTCTGGACAAAATTGCTGAAAAATGGCCTATATCTCGGAAGTGGGAAACTTTTCCAGCCAAGATTGTTCAGCAATTTTGTTGCCCCAAGCCTCCACTATCGATTGGCACTCAAAAATTATCTCTACTTTGTCCAACAGCAAAAGTTCCCTAACAACAAAGTGAGGAAACTCCAAAATTTTAACAGTTTTCGCTGCCTAGCTCCTCCGCATGAAGTCGGATCAAAAAGTCTTCTTCTACAAAGTTGAAGGGCAACAAAAACTCTAAGACTTTTCTTCGACGACCATATCTCTAACACAACATCTTGACTGACTTATGAGCGGTTTCAATTTTGACCCGTTTTTTACTCATAACTCCCTTATTTGAGAACAATATCCCACCCCGGAACATGTTTTCTCGACGTTTTGCACCATACCAGACAACATAACAAAAAGTATTTTTTTTTCTTCGTCAGTTTAAACGCAAAAATAACGGAGTCGTTACATCTGTCTGTATAAATAGACAAATAGACAAATTAATAAAAAAAATAGATAAACAGACGGACGGATTAGAGGTTTATAATTAGTAATTACAACTGTATATTACATTATAATTCTTTACAACTATAATAGATCAAGAGGTCTTTACGACAGGCTTGGTTATTTTTACAGTAATTTGTTCATTAGATCTAATTCTTGTTGCTGTTCACACATAGTACCACTCTTTAAGTTCCACCTTTTTTCGTATTGTAACGCTGAATATGGCTCATTCCACGAACCATTCTACCGTTGTAAATAATGTAAATGGCAGATTCCATCGGTAACCCATACATTGTAGCTACCAAGTCACCTGGGGAACGAATGTGTTTTGTCTCATGTTAGTACAAATCACATTGAAAGAGTGATAGAGATGAAATTCGTTACCCAGGTGACGGTACCGATGGAATTAGCCAAATGCTATAGAATCTGAGTGTACATAAATGTATTTTCGTTCACTTTTATTAAAAAGTTACCAGTTTGTATGGAAAACAATGGTGAACGCAAGCAAATTCACAATGTTTACAAAGTAGATGTGTTGTAATGTAAGGACCGGTATGTTTTGTCTCAATTTTAAAAGACCATGTAGTAAGAGTAAAAAAGATGCAAATAACGTTCCTTACATTACATACTTCTTGCATTAAGTGGCGTCATCTATGTGTCAACCGTCGATGTGTCATTTACCATCAATCGTTGTAATCAGGGCCGTGGCAAGAAAATTTTGAATTTGGAGTAGTAGTTTAGTCTCACAATGACGTACCCATCCCTGAAAAGTGGGGGGGGGGGCACTTGGAAGTTACGAGACCTAAAAACTCTCTGAACTGCTATAAACTGTTCGAAAAATTTTAGTGTCTCGAACAGTTTTTAACAGTACAGACGGTGTTTTTGCCTTATAACTTCCTTATCTTCCAAGTGCCCCTCCCACTTATTATTTCAAACAACGTCTTCTTAGACATGGATGTGAGAGTAAACTCTTCCCTAAAGTCAATATTTTCTTGCTACGGCCCTGACTGTAATAATAATATCATGTCACTGCATGATAAGTTTCGTTACGGGCATGCTTCACGAAAACTACACAAGCTTGTTCGGACTTAGGGACGTTGCACTTTGCATTTTTCTCAGAGAAAAGCTGTGATGAACAACTGATGCGTATGTACACCATACGTTACAAACGTTCACGATTTATTTCAGTGTACCAGTCCCTGTTCTTTTCATACAATTTCTTGATAAGCTGCTTGCACGTTTTAATCGGATACCATACCAAGCCCACATCAGTATTACTTTTTTGTAATACAAATATAACGCCAGTCCGACTCTCTCCAAATATATGACGCTATAGTTGAGGTAGTGTAAAAGTGATCTTATTACATTAAAAAATCTGCCAAGGTTTCACAATTTTTCCCATTTCATCTGACATATAACAGGCAAAGTTAAACGTATTCAGGTCACAGAGTTACCATGCAAAAAGACCTTATTATAATGAAGCGTAAAAGTTATAATGAGCAATTATTTAAATAACTGGAATTAACGAAATAAATTCACGTCAGCTTGAGAAAACAAGAGAGTCATTAAAGGTTAATGAATAAAAAATGCGGCCCGCGATAAAAACAATCAATCCTGTAAGATAACATAGCGGTGGTCTAGGTGACATTGTGATAACTCGTTGTCAAAGTTGAGTTAGAGAGTGGGATAATCTTGAACTGGTTGTCTTGGAAGGAAATATGATTTCTTACATAATTGGAAATTGCTAATTAATTTTCCATTTTCACGTCAGTCTCATTGACATTGCGTGCAAATATTTTGTAAACACTACGTGCTTTATCTCATTTATAATTCTGCAGGTATTATCGGTATGCGCTGAAATCATTGAAAGTTCAAGGTTTAACAAAGTAAAATTAATTGCAGCATGACACGATTACACGATATCGCACTAAGTGTATAATATTGTCTGTATAATCGCAGCTCTACGTTGATAAGATAAATCAAAGTCAAAGTCTAAACGCAAAGTCTAAAAATATAAAGAAACAGTAAAAGTGACGTAGGTGTTTGCATGATTTTGAAACAAACGAATTTCAATCAAGTAAAGACATTGCTGTTTTGTTTCATTTTGTTGCATCTCCTACCGACAATCGAGGCATCCCTCTTACGCCGATATTGATCTAACCCATGTTACAAAGTCTGAACTTATGATACGAGTACAAAATATAGCTTTTGATGCACGCGCAATTATTTGCTGATGTCTGACTAGAGTATCACAACATTTTTACGCATGAGAGTGAGTCACACACTACATGGAAAAAGCTGTTTGATCTGTCGAGCGAAAATGAAATAAGAAAGTCAAGTGTTTAGTGTGTGGTTCATTGTTTCTCTGAAGAAACTTATATTTCGAATCGCATCAAGTCCTCGGTCTCAAAACTCATGGTCAGCTTCTTCCAAAGATATTTACCAAGGATGTTCGCCCAATAATCATTCGAGTTTATGTTATTTGAGATTTAAAATAATCAAAATTTACGTACATACATACAATTTCAATTTTAGCAATTTAACGCGATGATTTAAATATCTTGAAAATACTCCATCGATACAGTCAACCGAAAATGACCTTAACAATGCGAATTCAATCCAATTCCACTCATATGATAATAACGAACTGGAAGCTGGAACTGTTTTATCTTATCATCTTAATTAATCTTTCAAATGTCGATAGCATACACTGTAATCTGAGTAACGAATAGAGATATGCAGGCAGACCTAATTTTACGCCCGCTTGGCCCGAGCCCGAAATCATTTCAATAAAAAATTCCCACCCGGCCCGATGCCCAGAAAATTCTGAAGGCATACCCGATGCCTGTTTAAAAAATTTTATTGGCCAATTCCCGCCAAAACTAATAAAATCAAATACTCCGTACACCAACATCATTATTCGCTCGCATTCACCAAAAACTTCAAAACTATCATGTGTCCAGAACACTGAACAAGATTCTCTCGGGCTTTCACCGCATAGATTCTGTCATGGCTAACACATTACAGTCAGCCGTACCTACGTAACTCCTCCACTGCATCTGCTAATAATATCGCCGTTGAAAGTCACCATACGTGCCAGAGTTTCTCATGTTAACAGGCAGAGCATTCCATTCAACTACTCCACGCACAAAGAGACATTGCCCATCTCGTTCCTTAGAGACAACCAATTGCCGAGTACGCGCCGATGTGCCAGCTTGGAAAAGTTCCCTCAAATATCCAGGTTGACCCGTAGCAAGAGTCCTGTAGATAAAACTCATGGATCTCGCTTTCAGATGTTCCTTCAAGCCATAACCCACACACCATAACACATGTCTAGCAAATTGAAAGATGCCGCATCAAGTCCGTATGCATATATCTCGCATCAGTAATCAAAATGTGGCATAAGAAGAGCTTTGGCCAACTTAGAGTGAGTTCTTATTGGAGTGGATCGCGCCAGCGGCCAGAGGCTCCGCAGCCCAGAAAAGACTTTCTGATAAACTAATTCAACATGGTCCGTCCACGTACTTCTGAAATTCATCACCAAACACAGATTTTTAACTACAGTCATAGGCTTAATCCCCACACCATCTACTATAACTGAAGTGAATTCAGTCAGTACACCATCATCTCCGGAGACCATAACCTCAAACGAGTTTTCGCCATCCTGATCAGTCACCGGTTTCAACGTATCAGTATCAGTATTTGAGCCAACGACAAGGGCTTGCGTTTTGTCTGCATTCAAAATAAGCTGATTCTGCGCCGCCCATTGACACAAACCGACATCAGATCACTATTCATTTTCCGAACACACCCACCAACTGCCGCAACTGAAAAGAGCTTGTACAGCTGAACGTCATCAGCAATAAGGAAGCACGTAACGAACACTAGCAGGGAGATCATTCACTAACATAGCGAAGAGGAGCGGTCCGAGTATACCCCCGTGGGGAACTCCCCTTAACACCGGCAGAAAGCTAGACATCACACCGTCTACGCAAGTAGCTTGAGACCTCCCGCTCAGATAGCAGTGGATCAACGCAACCGCAGAAAAATCAAAGAAACACTGCAATGCCAACTTCCCACATAGCAGGGTATGTTTGACCATATCAAATGCTTAGGAGAAATCTAAAAAAACAACACAGCAATCATCCTCCTGTTCAAACCCTTCCTCACATCGTGCGTGATCTTCAACAATGCAGTCGTTGTACTGTGCCCGTACCTATACGCAGACTGACATCGAGTCATTAAATCTTTAGAAAAAAGGTACTCTTGTATCTGGCCCTTCAATAATAACTCAAAGACCTCAGAGAACACAGGCAATATACTGAGAGGCCTAAAATCATCCAAATCAAATAGCTTGCCTTTCTTATGAGACGGTATCACCTTGGCCATTTTCCACAGTCTTGGACAGCAGGACGAGGATATTGCAAAGTTTACGATATGCAGCACATAGCGCAAGATACCAGGCATCGAAAGCTTGAAGAATTTCAACAGTAACTCATCCACCCCTCCATTAGACCTGATAGAACACACGGCTTTCGATACCTCCAGCTCATCAACATTCCTAAAAGCAAAGAAATCACAACCAGGTTGCACACAGCTCACTACTGCTCAACTTTGGAAAAAAACAAATGTTCAGCACCAGGCTGCCTACTTTATTCCCAGCTTTAGGTCCCAAGTACGCAGCCTCGTGCCGACTTCGATGGCGTCACTAACTTTAACCTCGCTTCTTCTTCCATTTAGGCGTATTCAGAATTTCTGCACCAGGCTGATTTGGTCTGACAAGGTTTTACCGACGAAATACAAAACCTTGTCTGACCAAGGCAGTCTGGTGCTTAATTTCTGACTACGCCTGATTGGAAGAAGGAGCAAGGTTAATAGCTAGTAACGCCATCGAAATCGGAACGAGGCTGCGTACTTGGTACCTAAAGCTGGGAATAAAGAAGGCAGCCTGGTGCTGAACATCTGTTTTTGGCAGGAGTGAGTTCTGTACGTCACATAAGT
Organism: Pseudolycoriella hygida; assembly: GCA_029228625.1. NCBI lineage: Eukaryota > Metazoa > Arthropoda > Insecta > Diptera > Sciaridae > Pseudolycoriella > Pseudolycoriella hygida. Next base: position 60,461,397 of record CM055403.1, on the reverse strand, counting down.
TTCAATTCGGCTGACTGCTGTTACCCCCCTGGATTCAAAGTGTTATAGCTCAAGGACGCAGCCTAGTGTAGAGTTGAAATATGTAATGTATAGATCTTACTACTGCCTATACTCTGGTAAAAACAGATATTAAGCACCAGGCTGCCTTCTTCAATCCTAGGTTCAGGTCAGATCAAATTTCAAAGCTTCAAATCAGGACAATTTATCTAGCTATTGAGGCACTTTTTCGAATTTGACAATTTTTTTAAACAAAAGTTACTTTGGAAAAACATCGTTTTAATCGGTGGTGCTCTTAAGCAGAACCCTAGAACAACTCATATTTTGACAGAAAAATTGTTTTATTGACTTCAAAACCCGTATTTTCCTGGACTTTTCGTTGAGAAATAACGTGAATCTTTGAAAGTACGGTGCATAGTGATGTGGTTTCACTACTGTACTGTTTCTTAGACGGCTCCATAGAGGCTACAAAAAGAAATTCGAAATATATCTTTTCGCGATGACATTATTGTTTGCCTTAAGAGAAGAAAAATCAATGAAGCGTATCAAATTTTAGTTGATGGTGATTTTCCACAGAACGAATTGATTAGTGACTATTTAAAAGTACGCACGCTCAAAAAAGAGCAGTCCTCCTCGCACGCGTATTTTTATACATTAGGATGAAAGACAGCACGCTTTTTTCGAACCCTCCCTTCGCCATTAGTCGGCATTTGTGGCGCAAATTTTTTAACACAACGTAGTTTTGTCTTAAATTGAATCATTTTTTCAGTTATCAGTGACTGAAGTGAACGAAATTCGAGCATTTAAATTTTTGAAGCGAAATTATGCGAGAAATGGTATTTCTGAAACTAAATCTGAAAGAAAATTTTTTAACTCCACGACTGGGACCCGAACCCAGAATCTTCACCGTTCCGGGGTGCTGCTCTGACAACACAAGGTTCCATTCAAACAAACTTCTGCGTCACCTCAAGCGATATCATTAATATTGGAAGCGGACTTTCCGACTGCGTCACATTCTACCTTTTAAGGGGTTTTTGTTGTGATATCAGTCGTTTTGGAAGTTTTCAGTTGTTGAAAAAATTTATATTTTTTGGAAAAAATTTTCTCTGAAAAAAATTTTCTAAGAAAAGAAAATTTCCTTAGAAAAAAATTTTTCCGAAAAAAAAATTGTCCCCGAATAAAAATTTTTCTCCGAAAAAGTTTTTCCACAAAAATTTTTTCTCCAAAAAACAGTTTTTCTTCAAAAAAAATTTTCTCAGAAAAAATTTTCTCCAAAAAAATTTTCTCAGAAAAAAAATTTCTTTCCGAAAAAAATTGTTCTCCAACACCATCGGCTACCCTCGGAACACTTCATGTTACCTTCGGCTACCTTCGGAACACTCCGTAAACGAAAATCCAAGATGGCGCCGCTATGACAGCTGGTAGCCATTTTCTTATGATACCAAAAAATTCTCTGTAACTCTCTCTCTAAAACTCTATAACTTTCTGGAAGAAACCATCTCTCTAAGTAGTGTCATTCCGGAGCTAAAATCCGAAAACCGAAAAAGTATAAAGGAAAATAGGAAAATCCCAGATGGCGCCGCTATGACAACTGGCAGCCAATTTCTTAAGATACAAAAAAGTTCTCCTCACCAAACTCTATAACTTTCTAGAAGAAACTTCTCTCTAAGGAGCTAAAATTTGAAAACCCAAAGAAGCATAATTTATACCTGACAAAAATCCAAGATGGCGTCACTTTGGCAGATTTCTGGAAATCTCAAAAAATTCTCCTGATCAAACTGCATAACTTTTCCGAAGAAACCAACTCTCTAGCTATAGTCACTCCGGAGCTAAAATTCGAAAACTCCGGGCATTACCTAAAAAACCCTCAAAATTGATCACTTTTCCACATGCCACGGCTTTTCCAGAATTTTCCCGGAAAAGCGGCATTTGAAATTTTTCATAATGATGAGAAGAATAGAAAAATTGATTCTCCATACAAAAATGTTATTTTCAAACCTCGATATCTCAGCCAATTTTCAACCGATTTTAATGAGTCTGGGATCGTTGGAAAGGCGCTGCGACGTCACTTTTTTTTTAAATAATTTGAAGGGGTAGGGGGGCGAGGGGTAAAACTCAAAAGTTCGCGTATATGTGGCTCCTTGTCACAAAGGTATGGAGCTTTTAGGGTTTGTGGACGTTTTTTTTTTGGGTGTGAGGACTGCGTCACGCCCTCCACTACCGCTGCGGGCATGATTTGCATCTAGAAATTAAGTTCACTCTGGTAAAATTCTCGGAGATGTTAAATTCGATCATAAAATGTGACACATTCCTCGCTGAATTAAGTAAAATACGAAATGTTTGGATATTCGTGACCATAAGGCAAGTTTTAGCAGCCGCCGACTGTTCATTCGCACGTGTGAATGATTTTGATGAATAAATGTTTTCGTAGTTTAATTTTTACGTGAGGGTAGCGAGCGTGTCAGTCAAGCTCGCTACCCTCTACATTACATGTGCAGTGAATCACACAATATAAAACACGATTTTGATCATTTTGAACATGTGATGCAATACAGACACAAGAACAGATTACTTTCTTTACATAAATCTAAATGAAAAAATATTATATTGAATAGCCCGAATAAAACGTTTATTGTATTGATTATGAATGAGCTTCAGTTAAGTTTTCGAAACTAGAATGAGTGTTGAGTTGATTCTGAATTCATTACCGATTTGTCTGTAATGTGCAGTGTCTCTACACATACTCATAGTCACGTCTATCTGTGTCATTGTATTGAATCTCAACAATGAATAATTATAGAAAATTTCGAATAGGATGGACCATAAGATGGAAACGATCTCTCAATGTATTTGTCTAGATTTCTTAACTCACACACTTTCTTTTACATTTCTCATATATTTCCGCATCGAGAACATTTTGAAAAATTATTTGCATGCAAAACACACTTCATTCAACGAGTCACTCTGTGTTTTTTCAATCAAACTACACATTCAACGAAACGAACGAAACCTTTATGTATAAGTAATACACATTTCAACACAGACTTACTCAATGCTCATTCATTCACAGAAAATAAACTTATAAAAAAAACATTGAAACTGTGGACAGTGTGTCACTGCCACAGAGAAATAAACAGTTCTTTGCGGATTCACATTCACGACTCAATTGTCCGTGCGATAAGAAAGATTAAAGTAGTGGAATAAGCTTTCGAAATTGTTGGATTTCAAACGAGATACAAAAAAGTGTCTGAATATCTGAGATTTGTATACGTTTAGTGAATCTTTAGAACAAGCTGTAAAAAGACGCTGTAGTTCTGTTGAAAAATCCGCCATAAAACGGTGAAAGTAATATAGAGAACTGAAATTTTAATTGAATGAACTAGAATAATTAGAACTTTAGTGAGAAATACATGAAGAGTTTTAATTGCTTGTTACATCGAAGCATACAAAGGCTACATAGAGAGCGTGTGCGATATGAAAGTTTCGTTGTGTGATGATAATATTGGAATAGCACCAACAAATGTTTGCGATTTTCTTGAGTAAACAGAAAAAATACGTAGAACTGTGTAATTGTCTACTTCTTCAAAACGAGTCATAAAAGTTCATTGGTATTTTTATTTAACGTTTGGTTGTGAAACACAACAAAAAAAATCTTCATCTCGTTCTATTTGGTACCAAATGCCGCTTCGTGTAGTGAGTTGTTCAAATTAATATCATGTAAATACTTGGTATAGCCATTAAAGTTATCTATCGTGAGCAAACAATCCCCGATAAGATTTCAATGATAAAATGAAATATTTGTGGCGACATTCATTCGGAAAAGAGAAAAAGTTGAAGTACTATCAGTTGGATAAACGTTAAGTACAAATGACGATCAAATCCACAGTGCGGATCGCAATAATTGGTGGTTAATAAAAAATAGTGTTTTCGATAAAATAATGAACAATTGAACGTGAAAGGACTCAAAGACACACAAAACTAAAACATTCATTAAAATGAAAAGCGTTATAATAAATGGATTATTCATCGTACTCATATGTTTTATAGCAGTGAGGTAAAGTGTTTACTCTTCAATCCTCATGCAAAACTCAAATCTAATTTGCGTTTTTTTTTTGTACGAAAATAGTCAAGAAGTTGAACAAATAAACGGCGTGGCACTCGTTATAAAGATCCTCATAAATGTGATTTTTTTGTTGTTGTCTCCATTGCGGTATATTTTATGGATGTTGTTTTCTAATTTTAAGAAGTTAAACCCAGTCAACGAAATCACATTTGTTCGATGTGGTGTTCATTCAGTGTACATTAAATGCTTAGAAAGATTCACACCAACGGTACATTTCTCCCACGATTTTTATGTCTATTTAGTGTGACTCATTCGAAAATTCACACTTTTTGTACACAAAATGTACATTCCCTAAATTTTCAATCGAGAAAGAAATGTGAAAAACATCCGCCCAGTGTGGATTTTTCTACACACTAAATTGCAAACCATATTGAAAAATGGTAATGTGTAAGGGGCTATTCCACAAGTTGGTGGCGTACTAAAATCTTCGATACATTCAGCAATTATTGTTCGTTCATGCACAACAATGATCCTTCCTCTAGTGCATGAATTTACTAGATAGAAGTACGCAGCCTTCTCAAAGTTGCAAAAAGTGGAAGACTGCATTTTCGGCTATGAAGCCTGGGATCAAAACATGATGCTAGGAAATGTTAGAGCCAATAGCGAGTACTTTATGGTAAAATAATCGTCAATTTTACACCAGGCTGCGTACTTTTTCATGATTCAAGGTTAATAAGAAGGCAGTGTGGTGTAAAATATTGAAGCATATCACCAGGGGCGTGACAGTCTTTTGTTTTGATCTTCGCAAGTAATACTTAATGTGAAGTTAGCTGCAGTTGCAAAAAAATCAGCCGATTTTTGAACTTTTCAATGAAGTCAGCTAATTTTAGTAAATTCATGAATGAAATCAGCTGATTTTTTTGCAATGAAGTTAGCTTCGGTCGCAACTGCAGCTAACTCCACGTCGAATATTACTTGCAAATATCAAAGCAAAAGACTGTCACGCCCCTGCATATCATTATGACGCCATTAAGAGTGCACACTGCTTACAAAAGAGCCATCTGTCGGAATCTTCTCAACTAATGAATATTTACTTGGTGTTATCCTACACCTCACTGCAAAAGAGTCGGTGCCTAGCGGAAAAATATTCAAATGCATTTTTGACGAAGAAAGTGGAGCCATGACGAGGCGAAAATATAAACTAATAAAATGCAATCTCTGCAAAGAAATTGCTTCCATCTCTTGAAATAATTTTTGTCCAATTGGAATCAAAAACCTCCACTAATACTTCAAATATTAGTGGATAATTTACCCAACTTTTGAAGTATAATTTCTCAAAACGGTTAGATGTGAGAGATCTGATAAACTGGTAGTCATGAGAGGTCTACCAACAACAAATCTATCTGGTAGATGTGGCAGATCTATCAACCAAACAAAATCGCTCTCAAGAATTATGTATAAAAGCTAGGCGCTGTGCAGATGTTTGTTCATTCCATTCTCAACAACAGATGTTTTTTTACACCATTCTCTGTTATTGCTGATATACACATGGTCTCGCGACAAAGGTGTACTGAAGAGGAGTAAACGTCCCAATCAGCTTACTTTGTTCGTTGAAATCAGGGGCGTGACAGTCGTTCTAAACCGTGCAAATGATATTCAGAGTGAAGTTAGCTGCAGTTGCGATCGTAGCTAACTTCATTAAAAACAAATCAGCGGATCTCATTCACAAATTTACCAAAATCAGCTGACTTCATTGATAAATTCAAAAAATCAGCTGATTTGTTTGTAATGAAGTCAGCTATGATCGCAACTGCAGCTAACTTCACTCTGAATAGCATTTGTACGTTTGATAACAAAAGACTGTCACCCCACCTGGTTGAAATAGATAATTACTTACTTATTACGTTATTTCTTACCTCTGTTCATAAGCAACAAATCTGGTCGGTTCCAAGCTATACAAACTTTTAGCAAAATTTAGTTAATACCGACCAAGCAATACAAAATATTTAGTAACAAAAAAATAATGAAAATTTGTATGGAAAACGTCGCAATTTTCTATAACGTTTTTCTCTTAAAGTCTTAAATGAAAACGAATGCTTATGTTGTCATTACATACTTAACCTATTCCAAAACAAAATTGCGGAAACAATTTTGGAGAAAACATTTACATTTGCTAGAAATGTGAATTCCAATATTTCACTACAAAAATCAGTCTTCGACTTTTCCACTTCAAAATGTATCATTTTTTCGACCAATGTGTTTCTTTAATTGAATAATAAATTTAAATGACAGAAAACATTATCTTCGAGTCAGAAATGGATAAGAACTTTTTGAGTTGATACATTTGCAAATATTTGTAAATGTCAAAAGCCAACAAAGATGGCGGCCATTTTTATTTGCAATCATCAACTCAAAATTTTTATATCGATTTCTGACTTTTAGAAAATCTTTTTTGTCATTTAAATTAATTATTCAGTTAAAGCTAAAGTGAGCAAACACATTGGTCGAAAAAATTATGCGTTTTGAAGTGTTTTTTAAGTGGAAAAGCCGAAAGGCTGATTTTTGCAGTGAAACGTTTTCTCCAAAAGTGTTTCCGCCATTTTGTTTGGGAATAGGTTAAGTATGTAATGACGACATAAGTATTCGTTTTCATTTAAGACTTTAAGAGAAAAACGTTTCAGAAAATAGCGACTTTTTCCATACAAATTTTCATTAGTTGAAAAGATTCCGACAGATGGCTCTTTTGTAAGCAGTGTGCACTCTTAAGTTCCGGCTACTAGATTCAAATTGTTCATTCTACATTTTTTGACACCAGTCTGCCTTCCCGGACTTGGGTACTGGGCTTAGAATTCGACAACACCGAAATATTTGTTTTTCACGTCCAAATCGAGTGACGAAACGATGTTTTGCAAAACAGTCAGTTCAACATACTTATAATAAAGTCTGATGGAATTGAACAATAGAATTCACAACAGAATTCAAATCCACACTGACTGTATTTGAGTATTTTGAGCTCACTATGATGAACGTTAAGATAAACTTATTCATTTTGATATTGAAGAGACATGCCCATGAAGACATAAACAAATACGACAGGATGGACATAAAAAACAATTCAAAACCATTACACAAGAAGTTAGGTAACCTGATCGAACGATTGCGACGTCTGAAAAAAAATCATAACTCAAAGAATATAACGTCAAGACAATAAAACGAGTTTAAATTTCGAGGAAAAAAATAAAAAGACCTCCCAACTACGTCCGTTACATCGCATTTATTTTATATCGATGTAAAAAGTATCATTGAGAAATGTGGCCTTAGCGTTTATTTACGATTGCTGCATTAAATGAAACATGAACAAAGACATAATTTCGCGTAAAGGATAAAAATCGTCTATGAGTCAGTTTACCAGTTTAAGACCATATAATATTTTAACAATTTCGATACAAAAAAATATTCTACGCATGACGCACGTTTCTTACATGTACTGATTTCATTTATAAAATTATTTCTGTTTAAAATTGCGACTCATTCCTTCGTTATTTGATAGCCGCGAAAAATATACTGAGGCTCACGAAAGGAAAATAGTAGTTTTTGATACAACTTACGTATGAAGGTAGTTTAGCGCACTAGAGATTGCTGACACAAGCTGAAGGCGAGTTCAGCAACACATCGGGTACGTTAAACTGCCAGCATACGTAACGTGTATCAAACAAAGTTTTTTGCAAATTCATCAACAAAAAACGAGCTTTTCTCTGGGTGTTTCCACTTGCGAAAATGTGTCGAAATTTCAATTATTTTTTCGCGCTAGGGCATGAAAACAGCTTTTATGCACTAGTGCGATAAACTTTTATCATACTAGTGCGTAAAAGCGATTTTTACGCACTAGTGTGAATAAATTTATCTCTCTAGTGCGTTAAAAACGTTTTTTCGCACTGCACAGTGTGACATTTTTTTCAAAATGGAGGCGTTTGTCAAAATCGGACACTACGCCAAATTTACCAAATAAGGCAAAATCGCCACAAATTAAAAAAAATTTACTGTAGTGTTGCTTGTAGCTCACAATAGATTCAACATCCTTATCCGCTTTTGCTTTATTTGGTAAATTTGGCACACGCCGCCATTTTGAAAAGTGACCTCATGCGACACTGAAATGACGCATGAAAAAGCGAAAAAATAATTGAAATTGAAAAGCTCGTTTTTTGTCGGTGAATTGCAAAAAACGGTGTTTTATACACGTTACGTATGCTGGCAGTTTAGCGCACATCTAGTGCGCCAAACTACCTTCATACGTAACTTTTCGTCAAAAACTACTATGTCGTAACTCACTTTGTATGAAACAGTGCGAGAAAGGATTTCCATATAACTAGTGCGAGAAGGTAAATGACGACATCGTTTCGTTACGAAAAACTGTGTTCGATACATGTGTCGCGACATGTCGCATGATGGTACTTATATTATCGCACTCGAGGCTTCGCCTCTGATAAACATCTGACATCTCTTGCAATAAAATACCTTCATACGACACTAGTATCGAAATAGCTATTACACAATTCCGTTGCAAAAAGTGATTTTTTCACGCGTAACCACTTTTTCTCTGTATTAATAAGAAGGAACCAATTTTTGTCATTAATAAAATGTAAATGTAAAATGTAGGATAGAAATGTAAATCTCCCGATTTTCTCAACCAACGCAATATCTTTACGTGTGACGTCGGCTTATGTCAAAGTATACGAAATTTCGTGATGAAGTACGTAAACCGAAAAGTATGGCATTTATCATCGTTCAAACGAATAACGAATTTTGTCATGAAATCTTGATTACTTAGACATAAGCCGACGACGCCGCACATGAAAATTGATGCTTTTCTTCCTTAGAATAATGAAACATGTGGAAACAGATTATTCGCATTTGACAGTTTCAATGTATAGAATAACAAAGCTGAGCATACAGTAAAAACATGAACGTAAGAGTTGAAATGTTACACTTTTTACGCTAAGAATTATATCGCAGTTTCAGACCGACAACCAAAAGCTCTTGCGAAATCTTGTGCTCAACAAACAATGGCACACTCATAGCTGTGTGGTAGTCCTATATGTTTCCATTTTTATTTAGAAACAATTACTGGAGAAGCTATTTTTAAACGATAGCAAGCTTATCGTTTTGTAAACAAATGAAAATTGACAAAAAAAGTAATCCGCTTTACATACAGTTTTACTATTTCGAGGTCGTTCAAAAATTACTCAAAGCAGAATGTTACAGAAGGAATTTTCTATATGTTGGGCTTTGTTTCTATGCCGTTTGGAATGTTTATCTTGAGTTGGTACGCCTGCGGCCAGTCAGAAGATGGTTTAGGAGAAAATCGAATCAATTTGCTTGTATTTTTGAGAGAATTCTTTCGACGTTTCGCTCCAGACGTTCGTTATGAGTTTTTTCTTTGCCACCCGTGAGGTAATCTAGATGCGTCGTAACGATTCTAGATTGTCAGCACGGTGGTTACAAAAACACTTAAGGAGAAAACATTTTTAAAGCATAAAACAACCCAGTTGGGTTCCAATAGTCTGGAGTTTATGTTTTCCCTGTTCAGTAAATTGATAGGGTAAATGCACCAGTAATCGGCCATGTAGTAGTCTCCGGCCAGTACCAGTAACTGGCCATATTTCAATGCGAAATGTGGCCACTCACTAATGAAATTATGGTTTGGCCGGAGACTACTACATAGCCGATAACTGGTGCATTTACCCTACAGATTTAGAGTTCTATGCTCATTAAAGTTATGTGCCCTTCTCATTTCCATTGTGCTATTGAACGTGGAATGCATCGACAATTTTTCTCTATTTGAGAACGTGAATGAGATTACATGCAAAAAAAAAAAAAAAATACGAAATATTGCTTTAATATTATAGAATGAACGCCGCCTCATTATAAAATTATGACGTTATCGCAATCGAATTAATTGAAGTCATCGGATTTTCTCAGATATTTTTGTTGCTTTTAATTGCTTCATTTAAAAAAAATGTTGAGAATTATGACCTTTGATTCGAAAAGAAAAAAGTCTGCACTTAAAACCATACAAAGTAAAGGTAGAGACATTGAATTAGCGTACAAATAGTTTATAATTTGAATAAATTGTTGAAACAAATTATAATCTTGAGATTTCTATCTCTTTCAGTTCAATAGGGTCGTTGCATGTACGCAGGGAATCAGATTCACTATCGTAACATGACTCCGACATTGCTGATTTTAAGTGGAGCAGTAACTTAGTGAGAATTTCCATTTAAATATTTAGGTAAACGAACTGACGGAAATCGTAACATATGACCTACGAACGAAAATCACTAATTCTATACTGTAACGCAGAGTGAACAATTTCAAAGACAAGGCATCTGTAAATTGAAATTGAATTTGCATAGGTGATAACAACTCAACAACAAGCATTTCAACATTTTTCCAATGTTAGAACGACTTATCACTGACACCCACATTTTGTTTGTGAAATTGTTTTCCTTTTGTAATCAATTAAATATATCCATGAAACCGAAACACACCCCAAGACTGCAAATAGATACTTTGGTATTGGGTTGTGTCAATATAAAAGTTTATGCTTATTTTGCATGACTTGCAAGCTTTTATTGCCAATATAACAATTCGTTCCGATCGGATTTAACGAGCTATTGATTTAAACGTGAAAAGGTCCAAATTGTTACACCATACTATGAAGAGGGTTTGTTCGTTGAAGGACGATATTTAGGACATAATTCCTTAACAACATTCGAAAAAGATTTTTGGAGATATTTTTCGAAACACTGGTAGATGGTGGTTTTGTGTTAGCGCATGTGTAAGACCATAGAGCCTTTTTTGTTTACATATGATCATTTCTTTCTGAGAATGCATTTTTTCAAGCAATATGTTGGTGTATCTACGTTGTAAAATCTGCGTACATGAAATTCATTTTCAAACTGTAGACACTGTGACGCTTGCTAAAATAAGATTTTACGACCGTTTATTACGACAAAAATAGTTCAGAAATGTTTGCACATAGAATACAAAATGGAAAAACCATTTGCGTCGTTCCATGTGAACCTTCAGTACAACAATAATTTGAAAATCAAATGAATGTTAGAGAAGTTATTAGAATTTGAGATAAGGGAAAATCAGAGAGCGGATCAGTTTAATTTAAACTTGTCTCAGGGACTGCTGTCAATGATTTGTGAGTGAAAATAATTGAGAGAGGACGGAATTGTTTGAATTTCTCTTCTCTCATTCCAACAAAGTGGTCCGAAATCGCTCTATGAAACTCGCTTATTCCACCAACAATTACATTACAGATGGCGCTCCAGTACATTACAATTTCTTTCATATGTAAGCTGAACCACTTTTGTCAATTTTTCAGAGAAATGAGATGATTAACATTATCCAGGGACGTGACAGTCTTTTGTTTTGATATGTGCAAGTAATATTGAACGTGAAGTTAGCTGCAGTTGCAACTTCATTACGAAAAAAGCAGCTGATTTTTGAACTTTTCAATGACGTCAAATGATTTTGATAAATTTATGAATGAAATCAGCTGATTTTGTTTGCACTGAAGTTTGCTGCGGTCGCAACTGCAGCTAGCTTCACGTTGAGTATTACTTGTAAATATCAAGACAAAAAGATGCCATGCCCCTGACATTGGCTCACAAATATGCGAGATAGATGGATATGAAACCTGGCATTGGCATTTGTAATGTATCAATGACTTAACAATAGCGCCATGTGTAACGTAATTAAAATGTCACTATTAACGCGGAGTGATCCATATGTTCAAAAGGAAGCGACTTTAGAATATAAAATTGAATGTTTGAAATCATTTTATTCATTTGATTACTAGACTGTTGTGGTATAAATTCAAAAAAAAAATTAAAGAAAAACTAATGCGCATGGTTAATTTATATGACAGGTCACTAAACCAGTTAAACTAAACAATTCAAAAACAAAAACACACGTGAAAGTTCCAAATGCCATGCGACGACCGGTAAATTTGATAAGCACAATTAAATAGGACATTTTTTTCGTCAAAATGAGCACATCATGTCGATTCAATCGCGTTTCCAAAAAATAAAATTGTTTTACTTTTAAAGGCAATGAGTAACAACAATACGTGTATTTTATACAAATAATCGAAAACACATCATCAATTTCTGATGCGTAAACTCGATAGGAATGAGTACAAAAGCTTACAACAAACAGAGAAAACTTTTTTGATTAATTCTTTCGATGTGAAAGACTGATAAGATAACATATTTTTATTTGCCATTACATGGTTGGAATCAATGTAAATAACGAAATCATATAATTTTGGCTCGACAGCTTCGTTTATTGAACACTTGCTCAATAAATTTATTTTTTATCACTTTTGACAGAAAATGGCCAATAAAGGTGTAGAAAAGAAGGTCACATCTGTCAACATTAACATTTATTTGCAAATGATATTGTAATGAAAAAATTACATTCACTGCAAAATATTCAGAATTTTTTTTTTTTGCATTTTCTTCTGTTTGGAACGGACAATGTTTAATTTTAAAATGCTGCATAACATCTCCTTTAGTCGTGATCTTGTCGAACGATCCAGTCTGTCCAAACTAAGTTTTATTCCGACTCAGACTAAATTTGGTTAATTGGATTAAGTTGGTATCTTTAGGAGCGCCGCTCTAATCACCAGCTGCTAATTTTCTCAAAACCCAAACCTTTCCTTAATTTTTGGAAAAACCCGAAGCCGAAATTTTTTCTTTAATATTTTAAAACCCGAACCAGTTTTTATAAATAACATAAGAAGATTACGTCGTGACCCAACATGTCGAATGAACAATTTAGAAAACAACGTCAGGCACATGAAAAGTTACACATGAAATTACTCTAGTACAAGCTCCAGTATCATACAGAGACCCTTTAGGATGTTATCACTTCATAGTTTATAGAAAGGATAGACTTTATTGTATCTTAAGTTCAGGCACATAAAAGATCCATTTTCCGAATGGGATCTTAATTTTCTCTGTAATGTGCTGGGGTAACTTCACTTTAAACTGATAATTCACTGTTTTCACCGTTCCTGTCCGTCCGTCAGTCTGTGCACACCAGAGAATCACTGATGATTCACAGTGTAATCACTGATGATTCACAGTGCAATCACTGATGATTCACAAGGGAATCACTGATGATTCACAGTGCAATCACTGATAATTCACAGTGCAATCACTGATGATTCACAGTGCAATCACTGATGATTCACAGTGTAATCACTGATAATTCACAGGGAAATTACTGATGCTTCACAGAGGAATCAATGATGATTCACAGGGGAATCACAGATGATTCACCTTGGAATCACCGATATTTCATCTTGGAATCACCGATGATTCACTGGGGAATCACTGATGATTCACTGGGGAATAATTGATGATTCACCGAGGAATCACTGATGATTCACCAGGGAATCAAAGATGATTCACCGGGGAATCGCTGATGATTCATCGGAAAATCACTCTGTCCGTCCGTCCTTCCGTTCATACCGGAGAATCACTGATGATTCATCGAAAAATCACTGATGATTCACCGGGCAATCACTGATGATCCACCGGTGAATCACTGATGATTCACCGAGGAATCACTAATGATTCATCGAGGAATCACTGATGATTCACCGAGGAATCACTGATGATTCACCGAGGAATCACTGATGATTCACCGAGGAATCACTGATGATTCACCGAGGAATCACTGATGATTCACCGAGGAATCACTGATGAGTCATCGGGGAATCACTGATCATATCAGAGATGACCCACCGGGGAATCGCTGATGATTCATCGGAAAATCACTCTGTTCGTCCGTCCTTCCGTTCATACCGGAGAATCACTGATGATTCATCGGAAAATCACTGATTATTCACCGGACAATCACTAATGATCCACTGGGGAATCACTGTTGATTCAGAGAGGAATCACTGATGATTCACCGAGGAATCACTGATGATTCACCGAGGAATCACTTATGATTCACCGAGGAATCACTTATGATTCACAGGGGAATCACAGATGATTCACAGGGGAATCACTTATGATTCACAGGGGAATCACTTATGATTTACAGGGGAATCACTGATGATTCACAAGTAAATCACTGATGATTCACCAGGTAATCACTGATAATTCACCTTGTAATCACTGATGATTCATCGGGAAATCAACCATGATTCACTTAGGAATCACATATGATGCGGTCATAGGTGATTTTTCATCGGTGATATCATCACCATATCGCTCTTTCCTATAGAGGTTTATTTTCATTATGAACAAAATTAATTTTAAAACTTGATTTTTAGATTAAGCGATGCGACTGACGGGGAAGATAACTATGACGATGATGACTACAATTACGACGACGAATATGATTACATCGATAACTCACAAAATGAGAAAGATGAAGATTACGATGTTACCACAGAGAAAAGCGAACTCCCGGAGGTAATAACAGATCCTGTTCCAACAACTGTTCAAGTCGAAGTTCCTATAAAAGCAACAGGAAATGAAGAAAGCAAAACCGAATCTATTCAGGCTGTGCAGAGTGTATTCATCGAAGAGACAGGTTGGACGGAACAATTTTGATTTTAAAGAAAACAAATTAATGTTTGATGGTTACAGAGACTTCACAAATTGAAAATTGTCCCAAGTTATGCACTTGTGACGAGCAATTTCAGTTTATTGATTGTTCGAATCGTAGTTTGACTGAAATACCAAAAAATCTACCAAACACTTCGCTGCAAATAAACTTAAGCTTTAATGATATCCACGAAATACATGAAAGCGATCTCAGTAATTTAACTGTTGTACGAAAAATATTACTAGCCAACAATGAAATAGAATACATTGATCGAAATGTAAATGACATTTTCTGCACACGGAGACAAATTTGATTTTTAATTTATCGTCTCTAGGTATTTCAAACACTCCACCGACTTGACCATCTCGATTTGGAATCAAATAATTTATCTTCCATCGATCCTGATCTGTTTATTTACGCACAGGGATTGTCAGAGTTAATTTTAAGCAACAATCCAATCACATTCGAAGTAAATAAGACATTTTTGAATCTACCGAACTTGGAAATTCTGAATTTGGTTGGCTGTAACATATCGGAATTCTACAATGAAACGTTCATGAACTTAACTACACTTTCATCTTTAAACTTGGCAAATAACTCAATTAATGAGGTAAGTCTGTTATGTCTGCCAATTGGTTCTTTCTTTAGATAGATAGATTTCATCGGGATTTGTATTTTCATTGTGGCTTGCATCACTTTTCATCAGACAATAGATCAATTCTTGCCGGAGTCTTGTCTCCGAACCTCAAGTTTCTATCCATCTATCTGTCTTTTCTCCTAGCTGAATTTAACATCTCAACATAGAACTACCCCCTTTTCTCAAGTGGCGTCATCCATGCTTTCATAGTTGAATACGGACAAACATAAAACAAGGCGCCTAATCCATGGTAGCCGCCTGACGGTCACGCCATCTATTCTTTCAACACATAACTGAATCCACAACCTTGTTGATTCAAATATCATAAAAGCTTTTCTCAAAACCCGACCCGATCCGAACTCGACACGATCAAATTTTTGAAAACCCGATAAAACCAATTTGTGTTATTCGCGATTTTCACACTAAACAGATGACACTACTTTCTATGTAGAAAATCGGACATAAGTATGTTGAAATAGCGCTCACTACTCATTCATGTCGCCACTTTCTACGTTAAAGTCGGACATAAGTATGTTCGATTTTTTTCCGACATGTGTCGCACCCTTCGTTGCAAATCGCCAATAGAGAGGTGAAATTCTTCCCTCTGGCGCTCAGACTCCTCTGTAACATTCAGTTCAAAGTTTTTTATTTCCCTTCGACAACCTTTGTCGTCATCATTTAATTATCATTTAACGATTATTACCCTCCCATCTTGTGTGAAGCACGACTATAACATGTTCGTTACACCCCTTAGTTCAGGAACATAAAAACTACTTCTACACTTGAATGCCATACAAAAAACATTTTTAATTTCTCAGGACTTGAACGTTAATGCTTTTACACCATTAACGTCTTTGTTGAAGTTGAAAATTCCACATGTCTCACGTACAGCCACATACGGATTATGCGAACAGATATCGGTGATTGATGTCATCAGCTTTGACAATTACAACATTAGTTGCTACGAGCTAATATCTGGATCAACTTTTGACGAAAGTACAATCACACATGGACCCACAGTTCATGTAGAAAGTAGGTTATCACAAACAAGAAAATAATGAACATTTTGCGAGCATTCATTTCATTTACAGATGTTACAGTGCCTATGCAACCATCAACTACAACACCAGCAACAACAACAACGACAGAAAAAGTTATTGTAAATGAAGATATTGAACCCTCATCAACAACAAGCTCCAAAACAAATTCTAGAGATGTTGAAATTAATCCGAAAGTTGGTCAAATTGAACCAGTTTTGTCTGGTGACGGCTTGAATGCGACAAATAGTGATAATGTTCAGTCGGAAAGCGTGGAAAAAGCCGATTCGATTAGGATGATATTAATAGGTTCGTCAAAGAGCAATGTTTATTTGAAACAAATATTCCTAACACTTTGTTACACTTTACAGCGTCGATTGGCGTTGCCGTTTTGGGACTCATAATTGGTCTAATATTTCGCAAGGATTTATTCGGTGTTAAGACGAAACTTTGTCGTTCTCCTCGACCAGAACAACCCACAATTCCCGAACAAGTGCCACTCAACAAAGTGTAGAAATGTTCCTCCACTCTCCTCCAGTGTTTTTCTCCCAGTCACTTTCAGAGACATTCGTGTAGAAAAAATTCACCAAATCGGTTTCTGTCAAAGTACTAAGAATTTCATCATAAAATTCAACGGCATAAGCCGGTGACGCACATTGTACTTGAAATAAGATATGAACAAAGTATTTATTAACGAATAGAAAAATGTCGTCCTTGCTCCTTGTCGCGCTCCTGTTTTCGTGCAAATATGGATGTAAATAACGAGAAAAGGCGACATATTCTCAAGGATTTCTTTTTCGAATGGTGATGGGTATCGTTTTCAGAGTCCGTTAACCTCGAAAAGCTAGGATGCTAAACGACTTAGCTTTTGCAACTCATTCTGTATAAAATAGACGATTTTCTTTTTAAGCTCAAAATGGGGATGAGCACATGGAGGTGATAGTTTAATTAAGGATGAAGTCACATATTTCATAAGGCCTATTTAAAGCTTTTAAATAATTTTAAGAATGTTTTATTGGATTATGTTAGGAGATGGTCAGTGTTATTACTTTGTACATTCAAATAAAAGTATCTCGCAGGTGAGATGAAGTAACATCTCATTTGCAGGAATATGAAAAAGAACAAAATGCTTTTATGCAAATTAAATCCGGGATAGAAGATTTGTAATTTTATTTGTTTATTCAATGAACTTTGACTCAGAAACATTGATCGGTTGCAGAAAACAATGGAAACTGGTGGAAAAAAGCTTCGTGACTTATGAGCAAATCATTCACAATGAAAATTAAACAAAATCTATCTCAAAACGAAACGAAATTTTCTGTACCAACCCACTAGACGCTAAGGTATAGAAGAAGAGCTGAACAACAAAGGTTTCCCTGCCCAGGGCGATTCGGACGACCTGACCGTTCTGATCAAAGGCAAATTCGAGAGCACCCTGGGAGACTGTATGAGGATGGCACTGAGGATAGTGGAAAGATGGTGTCATGAGAAAGGCCTGCGAGTGAATCCAGACAAGACGGGCCTGGTGCTTTTTAGCAAAAGGCTCACTGGCTCTGAGCTTGTTGGAAAAGCGAGGCTCTTCGGCCGAGGCTCGACATTAGGAGTGCGAGGAAAGAGATGAACGAGATTCAAAGGCTGGTATGCATTTGTATTACCGGAGCTATGAAATCGACAGCCACGGTGGCTATGGAGACATTAATTAACCCGCCACCGGACCACGTGGCATTGAAGGCGAAAGCTTTTGCTACGGCGGATAGACTGTCTCAGAACGGTCTTTGGACTGCGAATTTCACTTCAGGCCATGGGAGAATCAAAAAGGCTATCACTAACGAGGCCTTTGAGATGCCTAGGTACCGAATGAAACCGGAGACGGACTTCGTAAGGCGTTTTGAGACTGTCATACCCGATAGGTCTGAATGGCTGGAAGGTTGGCCAAGCTGCCTATCAGATGAAGTAATTGTGAGTTTCACTGATGGCTCTAAAACTTCAGAAGGTACGGGAGCCGGAGTATTCTCCCCAGAACCGTTGGCGGAAAGGTGGTACCACCTAGGTGGGTATGCCGACGTCTTTCAGGCTGAGATTTTCGCGGCACTGATGGGAGCGCGGGAAGCAATCCCACCAGAGGCATGTGGGAAAAAGGTCACAGTCTGTTCTGATAGCGAGGCAATGATAAAAGCGCTCATCTCGCCTGTCGTTACATCCAAGCTAGTAAAAGAGTTAAAGGAAACCTTGAACCGGATGGGACTGAGAAATCAGGTGACGCTGGTCTGGGTTCCCGGACACTCTGGCGTGGAGGGTAACGAAAAGGCGGATGAGCTGGCGAGGACAGGCTCGGCTACATTGGGTTACGGGCCAGAACCTCTCATACCCATCCCACACTCGGCATGCGTAAAAGCAATAAAGAGTTGGGTGAGGTCTTCCCGGTGCCCGATGGGAAGTGGGCCAAAGAACTACTAAATATGGACAGGACACGCATCAAGAGGGTGGTGGGTGCGATCACCGGGCACTGCGGACTAAGCAAGCAACTGGCAAAAATGGAACCTCTAATGACCCCAGTTGTACCTGTGGCCTAAGTGAGGAGACGGGCGTTCACGTCATATGGGAATGCCCGAAATTCTCCTCACTAAGGTTCAGGACACTAGGAAGTCATGTAGTCAAACCCGAAAATGTCTCCAAAATGGGACCTCTCTAGACAGGTTCCTGGTAGGGACTGGAAGGTTTTCGAGATTTACGAAACAAAGGATCATCAGATCTGTGTTTCAAGGACCAGTAATGGACCGGCCCAAACTGATAAATCTAGAGGCTCTTCGGAAAAGACATTGAGACGAGCGCCCAGGTGAAATATCTGGGGGTTACGTTGGACCGCAAGGTCAATAAGATTGCTCACATGAAGACAAGGCCCAAAAAGATCAAACGGCTTTCTGGATGTGCAGAAATGCGATCGGAAAGAGCTGGGGCCTATCCTCCAAAGCAATACTGTGGATATATGAGGCGGTAGTGAGGCCCGCGATGAGCTATGGCTGCGTAGTCTGGTGGCCAAGGCTAAATGTAGAGGAGGCGAAGGAGAGGCTGAAAGAAGTTCAGCTGCTGGTATGTGTGTGGGCCACTGGTGCCATGAAGACGACGGCAACAGCGGCCCTGGAAGTTCTACTGGCGGGCGGTGCCACCTGCAGGTATAGTAATGAAGGCGAAAGCGGACAGGTTGACGCAAAACAGACTGTGGACTTCAGGATTCTGCACCGGGCATTGGAAGATCAAAAGTATGATTTCTGATCGCACTTTTGACATGCCACGGGATTACATGAAGCGAGAATTAAGTTTCGAAAGGAACTTTGAAGCGATCTTGGGGTGGCCAATTACGTTACCTAGTAGCGAATGGCTTGGTTTTACGGATGGGTCGAAGATGAGTGAAGGGACTGTAACTGATATATACCACCCAGGAACGGATAACGGAACTTGGATTCATCTAGGGAAGCTCTCTAGTATCTTCCAGGCGGAAACTTCAGCAGCACTTATAAGTGCTCGTGAACTTCTGCCAGAAGGACTGGGAGACAAAGATATAGTAATATGCACGGATAGTGAGGCAGCGATAAAGGCGCTGATATCACCCGTTGTGACTTCCAAGTTGGTGAAAGAATGCAAGGAACACCTAAATCAGATAAGACTGAAGAATCGGGTCAAACTGGTTTGGGTGCTCCGACATTCGGGATTGGATGGCAATGAGAAAGCTGACGAGCTGGCCAGAACCGGCTCGACGGTTATCACATTCGGACCGGAACCACACATCCCTGTCCCGAACTCACTTTATACGAAAGTGATAAAGGGCTGGGTGAAGGCGGAACACGGACTTTTGCCAGATGGAGTTTTATCTTTGAGAGTAAATTCGCCAAGTAATGAACAGGCCACAGTGCAGTCCGGATTCAACAGGTGATCGAGTTCCAAGTTTTATTGGTCAATTCCTTGGTTCCTTGCGACAATTTCGTAGTACTAGATTTTGGTTGTCAAAATTTTGTTTCAAGACAGTGTGTCCGTAAGAAAATTTCTGCTAGCGGACCGTGAAAAACTGTTTTTTTTTTGTCATTCCCGATGGGATTGACTTCCCAAAGAGACTGACTTTCCGATAAGTTTAGTGTTTAGCTTTAGTTTTACTTCCAGATGAGATTAACTTAACTTAACTTCCCGATGAGACTGACTTCCCGATGAGTTTAGCGTCCGAATGAGTTTCACTTCCCGATGACTGCTGTGGGTTGGTAAGTACCTTCACCTCCGGCAACGACGAAGGTACGATTTCCCGGCAACCAAAAAAAAGTAGAAAGAATTTCCCGGCAACTACGTTAGCGGGCTTCCAGGAATTTCCATGCACGTCTAAAGTGGTCACTACGGGACTTTGCCATTACAGCACACAGATCTTTCCCATTACTTTTCATTACTTTTAGGTACAGTGATGGAATTGGGCAGGAAATGTCGGATGCAGGACATCTCATTCTGGGATGATGGTTGGACTAAATCAATTATGCAATGGCGACCACCACTAAAAAGACCGATGGGGAGACCACCTGAACGATGGACCAATGACATAAAACGATTAGCGGGATCGTCCTGGCAACAATTGGCATTAGATCGCGAAAAGTTGAAAAATCGAGGGGAGGCCTACATCCAGCAGTGGATATAATGGCTGAAGAAGAAGAAGAAGAAGGTACCGCGAGGTCCTCTTCTTCCATTTCTGTAGTTGGTTGGTCAACACACTTCTGTATGAGCCTGTGGAAAGAGTCCATTTTTTAATACGAAAGAAAGTCTAGGGGTCCCCCAAAGTTAGCGTGCAAAAATCTTTGCCCCATAGACATAGACAACTAAAATCGCTGTCACTTTGATATTATTCAAGATTTTTTGAACAAAGCTATGACAAAAAAACTGTCTTACGGTCACAGTGTCATGAAATAAAATTTTTGAATCTAGTAGATCGAAATTGACAGAAGTCACCAAGGACTCAAATGACCCATAAAATTTAGAAATCGATCCCCTGTTGAATCTTAATTGTGTCACATGTTGGCGAATTCGCTCTTAAAAGAATAGACGATGATTTTGATATTTTCTAGAATTTGCGACCCCTACCCACCCTTTGCCACTCAACGACGAATACAAGAAGAACATGCCCCTAATGACCGTCGGATTATCTCAGAATGATAAAACAATAAATAAAACTGTAATTGTTCCACTTACCTCCATAACCAGGTAAACGTACATTGACGTTTCTTTGCAATCAAACAATGCCACCACATTTTCGTGGTGTAGCTCGGTGAGTTCTTTCAATATTTTAATTTCTTTACCAAGTAATGCGTGAGATTTTGCCAAAGCCTTTTTATTTATGCTCTTTACGGCACAAGTTTGATTAAGTTTCTAGAAAGAAAACAAAGTCAATTGTTAGCTAGTAATTTGTTAATTTCATAATTTAATTTGAGAAACAATGACTTGGATGACAATAGGCGGAATTATGAACATATGAATATAAATATACGAAAACGTACGCTTCATCATCTTAAATACGATAACAAAATCAAGTTTTTTCTGACAAAAATATGCAATGAAACATAAACATTTTTGTGTTTAAGTCATATCTTTGAATGTGCATCGATGGAACCACAACGAACACTAATCATTATACTTATTTATGTGACCGAGAGCAAAGTACGTTATTAGGCATCAGATCTTTAATTTTGTCATAACAAACATCGTGTGCCTAATAAAGTACTTTTCATGCTTGCTATCAGGGACGAAAAGAAAACTGTAATCCCACGGGGTGAAAGCTGGCGCTTTCGCCCCTTGGGCTTACATTTTTCAACTTTCGTCCCTGATAGCAAGCATGAAATAGTTATTTGTGTGTCTGTTTTGGACGACTGATTTTAGGCAATGCGAAAGTGCCTAAAATGAGTCGTCCAAAACAGATACACAAAAAATTTTTTATGCAGAGGTCCAAAATCGAGAGAAATTTATAAAATTTCCTTCGATTTTGGCCCCGAGGCATGAAAAACTTAATACGCAACACGGTAAATAATTTTCGGCCCACTCCCTTGTTGCGTAAATAACTATTGAATCAAGTTGCATACAACATTTTATGTAACACGGACGTCCAAAGTTGTGCTTTATGACACTAAGTTGCATAAAATATATGTCGTCCCTGAGAGGCAGAAATTCGTAAGGATGTTCATCTCAATTTATTCTACAATATAGCAAAAAACCATTTTTTGTCTAGGGCCGTCCTTAGGACCGACCTAGGATCCTCAGTAGAGGCCTCGGACAAATACTTACATAGACAAAAATATTTCCCTCCATTTTCTCTACAACATAGTGAAAAACCATTTTTTTTGTTTAGGGCAGACCTTAGGACCGAGCTAGGGCCATAAGGAAATGCCTCGGACACATAATTCCATAGACAAAAATGTTTCCCTCAATTTGCTCTGCAACATAGCAAAAAAAAATTTTTTAGGTTAGGGCCGACCTTAGGACAGACCTGAGGGCCACTTCAGCCCTAAGCACAGGCACCGGATCCAAATTTGTTTTTGAATATAATTCGGTACTCGATTACCTCTCAAATAGAAAAAGAATCAACAAAATCAGCTAGGATTTATCCAATTTATGACTGACAAGGGTTTCTAATCAAAAATTGTTCTTTTATAAAACGGGAGACAGTCCTAGACCTTTCGATCAAAAAAACCAAGGACTCAAATCCAAAAAAGTTTCAGCATCATTTAAATGTTCCAATAAAAACTCAAATGCTCCAAAATAAAATGTTTTTGTTACGTTATTTATTGGTTTTGTTCCAAAAAATAATCTTTTTGTTCTAATCTTGAACACCGGATGTTCCAATGAATAATACAAATATTCCAAAAGAAATTGATTTTGTTCCACAAAAAAATGGTTTTGTTCCAAAATTCGTAAAAGGGTGAAATTCCAATTTTTTGTGGAACAAAATCAATTTCTTTTGGAACATTTGTATTATTTGTTGGAATATTTCTATCATTTATTGGAACATTCAGTGATTTTTTTTGGAACAAAAAGTTTTTTTTTTTTGTAACCAAAAAATATATTCCAAAAAGTTTCTTCCATAAATTGCCGGCCATGCCTACACCTTTCAAACAAAAAAAAGTTTATGACATTCGGAAAAGATTTACTCCAGCTTTTTACAAAAAACACGTATGGCCCCAGCATAGACTCGTACTTAGTGCCCTAGCTAAGTCCAAGGACTCAAATCCGAAAAAGTTCCTTCCATAAATTGTCGGCCATGCCCATATCTTTCAAACATCTTGGTCAAAACAATGTTGTTTTTTAATTAAAAATAAGAAAACGACTGTACACAACATTTTTTTCATCACCCTCCGAAAATTTTCAAAAATGTATGGTGAAAAGTCATTTTTATCAATTACCTCACAATTAGAAACTTTATATTTTCAAGTAATTATGTCCTTGTTCTTCCCTCGGCCAAAGTCGCGAGTAAAAAACTGAGTGTACCTTTGATTATTATTTAAGTTCCGATTAGCCCCCCCCCCCTCCGTGCACCGTTGGTTTAGTGGTGGAATTCTGTGGTCACCCTGAATCTATGAAGTAGATTTTAAAACTACACAATATCCTTCAAAATGAGCCTAATTTATCAAAAAACAATTTACATTTACTATCGGTTTTATAGTATCAAAGTCTAAAAAACCCAAAAAAATTGACATCCGCCGAACTATTTGTTCTCAGAAAAATATGTTTGCTACGAATTTCTCATTTTATTTTGCTGTGCTGTTTTCCTTTAACCCTAAGGAACTCATTACAGCGAAGAGTGGAAAAATTCACACCTTATATTAGCTATGGCGAACCTTCAGAGTAGTACGACTCACGAAAACTGGAAAATTTTCAAAAAACCGCTTTGGTCAAGCAATAGTCGGACTTTTTAAAATTATTCATTTGACCCAAAATGCTATAAATGATTGAATACGTCGATGAAAATAGGTCCAAAGTTGAGAAAAAACATTTTGCATTTCTCGATCCACCCTACTATATAAATATAAAATGCAGCAAAAAAATATCGCTCAGGCCCAGGTTTTGTATGTTTTATTTGAGAGTCTAGTTTTTAACAATTATTGTCGGTGGATGGCGCCAGAACTTTCCAAAGTCGAAAAAACAATAATTTTTGTTTAGGACCTAGAAGTCGAAAATAGCTGACGAAAAAGTCGAAAAAATTGTTTACAAAAAGCCTTTTTAAAACGGAAA
Source organism: Pseudolycoriella hygida (assembly GCA_029228625.1). Classification (NCBI taxonomy): domain Eukaryota; kingdom Metazoa; phylum Arthropoda; class Insecta; order Diptera; family Sciaridae; genus Pseudolycoriella; species Pseudolycoriella hygida. Next base: position 60,436,775 of record CM055403.1, on the reverse strand, counting down.
TGTGACGCAAGTCTTCATCCCTTCTTTCCGAAACAACAGATATACAATTTGGGTGACGCTTGCAGCTTCGGGACGCAAAAAATTGTTTTGAAGTATTTTCACATTTGATTAAAAAAAATGCGTCACAAATGCCCGACCACCCAATGTTTAGTTTTTCTGTTCTTTCAAATTTTACATCCAAAAAATTTAGCTTCGCGTGGTGTCTGGAGTACAGGTAGCGAAATTTTTGCGCATGAAATCTGAAAGAGCAGAAAAATTATTACGTTGGGAGGGTCCGGCATTAGGATCGCACTTTTTTAATCAAATGTGAAAATATTGAAAAGAATTTTTTGCGTTCCGAAGCTGCAGGCGTCACCCAAATTGATATCAGTTGTTTTGGAAGAAGGGACGAGGTCTTGCGTCACATTTCTCTTTTAAAAAGGGTTTCTGTTGTGATATCAGTTCTTTTGGATGTAGAAAAATTGTTTCTAACGAATTATGTACAAATTTTTTTCGAGATGCCGCCGCCTCCTAACCTAAGCGCGGCGGCTACTACTTCCATGGGCGAAAATGATTCGCTTAACTGCCTCTACAACATATCAAAAGTTTTTTTTTGAGCCGCTGCCGCCGCCGAACCGAAGCGCGGCGGCTACTGCTTCCATTGGTGAAAATAAACCCCTCAACTCGCTCTACAACATATCAAAAGTTTTTTTTGAGCCGCCGCCGCCGACAAACAGAAGCGCGGCGGCTACTACTCCAATGGGCGAAAATGATCTCCACAACTTCCTCTACAACATACCAAAAGATTTTTTGGAGCCGCCAAATCGAAGCGCGGCGGCTACTAATTCCATGCGCGAAAATGATCCTCCCAACTTCCTCTACAACATTTCAAAATAATTTTCCGTAAAATCCGGGAAAAATATTTTCCGAGGGGTACGTCGTCGCAAGAGAGGAGGGAAGTCAAAACTTAGCTGTATATATGGTTCCGCAGTCTACGAAAAAAATGTTTCTTAATTTTTTGTTCGTTTGTGGACTTGCGTCACAGGCCCATTGCTACCGCGTGCCCATGATTCTCAGGCCACCGCCGCCCAAAATAGATTTTTTTTTTGAAAAAATTTTGTTCCGCGATTTTTGATGACAGTCCAAGGAATCGATTGGCACAATACTTGGTGGGATCGGTGATGTGATGTATTTCGACTGGTCGCCGGAATGTCACAGATGAAAATTGTGGCCCAGTTGTGGCGCTGTGTTCTATGTGAAACAATGTCAAATTCCATACATTTTTGATCCCCATCACAAATTGGGCATTAGGCAAGGGATGACTAAGCAAACAGTTGAATGAAACTACTTTCGTTTATCATTTTTTTTTGTCAAACGATAAATATTGCCAAAAGTACAATTTGTGAAAAATTATTTAAAGTGAAAATGTTGACAAATGTCGACCGTTTTAAAGTTCCGTGTAAATATTAAAACTTAGTTGCATCAAGTTAAAGTTAAATCTTAAAAAAAAGTCACGTCATGATTACATCGTACGTTCACTAGCATTTACATCATCTCCGATAGTACCGTGAAGTAACTGTACATGCTCTTTAGGAACTGAAAAAGAAATCGGTGTTAAGTCTCTCTTAACATAAATAATTTTCTTGATGTTACATTAACGAGTGTCACGAGACTCAGTGGGCCAATGAACCCAATGTCCGTTTCCTTGGACACTTGCGACTCCCTCAATAACATCATGATCGCCCTTTGGGATACTAAGTCGTACTCATTCCATTTTGTATCATAAATAACTGCGCACAGGTAGTCGTCCTAATTTAATTTGACTTTAAAAAACAAAAGATTTCAATTACAATTTCCATCTATTACTTACAGTTTTTGATATTTGAGTTCCCATGTAGCAATAAAAGCTCATTTCAAATAACATTCCAGAAAAAGCTCCTATTCCACCATACCAACCGTTCTATGAACGAAGGTAGATATGAATCATTTTGCAACAAAATACTCAGCTCTGCAGGACGCGATGCGAATAAATTGTGCAATGTTTTTCATTCAAATCTAGAAAAGCTTATATCCAAGGACTAAGTCGTTTTTCCCTAAAGCCCAGAAAAACGTGTTTGTTTAAATTTAATTCTCTATAACTTCGCCTTTGGAACCAACTTTCTAACTCTCGTAGTTCTGGTGGGTATATTTTGTCTCTCGTAATCTAAATCTTTTGTCTGTTATGAATAAATTATATTAGAGGTCGATTATATCCCTGACAGATAAATTTTTTCTTTCCGTGACTAGACGATATTATTGTCTCATGCACGATATTATTGTATCAGTGGACGATACTATCGTCTCATGGACGATGTTATTGTATCGGTGGACGATATTATCGTCTTGGACAATAACCCCCCCCCCCCCGGGTTTGCCCCCGCCGAATTCCATAAAGTGTTAATCCTTGGATTGGGAAGATAGTGTGACAAAAATTTTTAAAAGCCAAGCTCCACAACCTTCAGAAACGGAACAAAAAAAAACGGAGCAAGTGCTATAAATCCCGAAATTTCAGAGCTGGGAGCATTCTAGAAGAGATTTTTTTGCGTTTCTTGTTCAGTCAGGAGCTGTACTGAGCTTCTACAAACAGATCGCTGAAATGCCATCGAATAATTCCGACTTCCTGACTATTTCTGATAGTGGCTTCTTTATATTCCATGGGAAACTTTGTTCTTCCCGCGATTGTGTAAAAATTTGCCTGCTCAATCAACTCGCTAGCTCTTCATCAGTCGAAATTTGGTAATTCTTATACCTCACCTTACACCTCAGGATTCAAACCATTCCCAACAACATATCAACAGTTTTTTTTTGGCTTTTTAATTTCAGCGTTAAGCTAATTTTAAAAAAATGTTTGTCATCTTGGTTCGACTTTTTAACAAAGTTTTCGGCATTCTCTTGGAAATTTCGGAATTTTATCGAGTTTCCTGCAAAAAATATATTTTGCGAAAATTCGAGAAAAATCAACTTTGAGAAAAGAAAACTTTGCACCTACGTGGCGACTACATGGTCTCATCTGTAACCTACTATTATCATCTTGTCCTTTTAGTTCAACAAGATTTCATCGCAATAAGTTTAAATTTCTCAAAGTGCGAATAACATGTTACCGTTAAGCTGTTACATGTTAATTTATTGAGTGTAAGTCAAAAAGTACGTCTGAAGAAATGTGATATTATTCACGGCATGAGTTTGTTTTTATGAGTGTAACCAATGCGACTGAATGTATCCTTGAAAACAAATCAATTTTTTGTCGATGTGTGAACTGAACGTAAAGAAATCAACTCATCGTTTACATTCGAAAATAGAAAAAATTCTATTGTGTGAATTTTTCAACCCGCATGTGTTATTGCTTGAAACTCGACTGTCTAATCCACCGTGTGAATCCCTTAATCAAATTAAATGTCTACAAATCTGATACACACAGGTACTGAGACTTACAAGGCAATTACAATTACAAATAGCAAGGAATTGTGCCACTTGAAATATGCAAACATCAAAGAAGATGATTTAGCAAACTTTTCGAAATAACTTCAAATAAGTCTTTAACCAAACAACTGGTATCGTTGAATTACGAATGAAGGCCAAAATTACAATTGCTAAAAAGCGAATTTGAGATGGTAAATGGAATTCGCTATAGCGAAGCATTCGAGGACAGAAGTATTTAGTTGAAGAAAAATAATTGTTAATTTGTTTCCCCTATTGCTCAAATTGTAATTTCTTCACTTGTTTCCGAAGTCAGCATAACTCTTTTAGACCCGTACGAATTATACTGGACTTATGTGCTTACCACGTCGTCTGCTTACCAGTCGAATTTCGATCACGGAGTTGAAGATTTTGTAGGTCTTAAAAGGTGAAATCGTCAAACCAGAGAAGGACCAGCTAAAGCATGGTAAGGTCTTTTTCTTCATGGATTGAGTTATATCATGAAATTGTTGGTATGATTAAACTTTAAGTTAAATGTTGAAGTAGTAATATGCCAGGTATGGAACACACTGCCTATATTTTAGAAGAATGTCCACCTGAATTAGGAAAGCAAAAATCAGGAATCAAGAAATCAGGAACCAAAAATCAGGAAATGAAAATCAGGAATCGAAAATCAGAACCTAAAATAAGGAAAAACGTACATCGGGAAACACCAAATTTAGGAAAATCCAAAATTAGAAAAAAACAAAAATTATGAAGGAATTAGGCAAGCAAAAATCAGGAATCAGTCAAATTAGGAAAAACGAAAATCAGGAAGGAAATAAATCAGGAAAAACATCAAAGTTTTCAATTCCTAAGGAGGTCGCAATTTTATTTTTGCCTCCTAAACCCCCGCGCCTTTCGTGCACAAAGTATTTTCCTGATTTTGGTTTTTCCTGATTCCTAATTTTGGTTTTTCCTAATTTAATTCATTCCTAATTTTTGTTTTTCCTAATTTTAGTTTTTCCTGATTTTTGTATTTTCTTATTTTTGACAAATAATTTATTTTCCTAATTTTCGGTTTCCTAATTTTTTTTCCTAATTTTCGTTTTCCTAATTCGTGTGGACTCCCCTTTTGGAAAATTATCGTGAAAAATTTTTTTGGCTGGAAATTCGATGAAATTCCATTAATTTCGATAAAATCATGAAAACTTTGTAAAAAACTCGCCCAATCTTTGAAAAAAAAATTGCGAAAAATTCAAGAAAATCACCAAAATTTCATGAAAATTTTCTAAAAGATAGGCAATGATCGAACAATCAAATTGTCGGGCCAGATAAAGGCCGCACGAACAAATAATTTGTACAATGAGTAAACAGCCAGTAAACATCTCCGATAAAATGAAAATATTTCAAGCTATCAAATATTTTAGTCATCTGGATGTTCATATGTTAACTATTAGCCATCAATTAATTTTCATTGAATACGTGAAGTTTTTGCAATGAAGCTCGGTACTGTTACCTATTAATGATTCACCTTCTACATTTGGTTGTGATGATTGATATGATTTACTTTATAATAACGTCGAGATTTACATGTTTGTTGCAATAATCGGACGAAGTCGGACGAAGTGGTCAAATGGTCATAATGGAATAGAAAAAAAAAAAAAATATAAAACAATGTTGGACGTCTATCCGTTCGTCAATTAAATAACTAACGTCATTAGATAACGTCGATTAGATAAGACAAAAGCGATAAGACAAAATTTGAGGTCGAGGTGGAAGATAAGCAAAACCACTCAAGAACTTTTGAAGAAGGTCGAAAAATTGACCAAACAATTACTTGGTTTTTTGAAGGTCAGTAACATTTTTTCGCCTAGATTACCGCGAAACGCTAGGTCTTAAATGAAACATCGGTATAGGTAGGGTCCATAGAGTGGGTCCACCTCGGGATACTCATTGCGTTTTTCATAGCGAAGTAAGTCCATTAAACACTATTCGCACGTGCGTATGAATAATAATTTAACTAATCGCACGCGAAAAAATTAAAATCGGATAAAAAAATGAAATTTTCCCTGTACAAATGGTGACGATGGTGTAAACATTGGATGCAAAATGAGTTTTTCCTTTACTTGTACAGATTGTACTTTTTTAAATAAAAATATAATTTCGTCATTAAACTTGAGTTTAATTTTATCGCGTGCAAATAGTCAAATTACTATTCACACGCGCGTGCGATTAGCAACTGACTTTTCATAAATGTGTCTACAATTACAGGCTATGGGAACAGGCTATGAGGGTTGATAGACGAATTACACCCAGAGAAATCTCATATTTAGCGCAACTACAATGAAGAAATTTAGAATTTGCACACTAAACTCTTTTTCTATTTTTCTCTTGTTTTGATGTGTTATAATAATAATAATAATCTGCCTTAACAACCCATGAAGGGTTAGGGGCTAGATCATTATTTACTAGTTTCGCTACTTTTTTGTGGTTCTACTATTTGAGATCCTTTCATTACCGGAAAGTTTTTACTGTGCCAGTGGTAAGCTGTGCGACAAACCCAGTGCCATCCATGAGATGTACTAGGAACGAAACTAGTAGGAGTAGAATACCGGCACCTCCCAACAATGCCTTTCACCGGTAAGCCGTACGATGGCGCTACACTCAACTTCACATGACTTGAACCGATTCAATTAGCTTTGTTTTGTTTACAAATCTAACAATCGGAACAAATCTGTCTGCGGCTGAGTTTCGAACCAACGCATTGGCAACTCGATCTCATAGTAGCAAGCAGACGTGTTAACCACTACGCTATCGAGTTGTTTTTTAGATGTTTAGATGCGTTGCTATTGTTATAACAATGAAAAAAATGATGAAAGTGATGAAAAATGTGAATGTGTAGAATGAGCAAATTATAAATTTCTACATTGTGTATCGGGCCCAACCATGAAAAATTTCACATTCATAGTTGGAGTATTCACAACATGTTTGCGGCAACCACTGTTGTTGCAAAAATGTTACATTTACACCAACTAATGTTATATTTACCCTAGGATAGGATAGGATAATGTGGGTAAGGAAAGCGAACCTTCCTAAGCACCTAAGCCTCCAATGGGCCTGTTGTGCATACCCACTGTTGTAGAGAGAATTTCTTTTCGTTGTTGTGAGACTATTCGAATGTAGATGTCGCACTTTGTGAGTGCAATTGTTTGATTATGTCAAATGAGATTCAAGTTTCATTTAGTTTGTGCAACCGTTACAGAGTCAATAGAGCTAACTAGATGTTACTAATAGCAGAGACTAATCATCCATGATTAGGAAAAACCATATGAGCTTGTTCCCCCAGGGGATCGAACCCGGGACCCATAGGCAGTGAGTCCAACGCTCTACCATCTGAGCTACCTGGACTGGATATATGGCAGTGAGTCCAACGCTCTACCATCTGAGCTACCTGGACTGGATATTTACCCTAACTATGAAGGAGAAATTTTTATTGTTGGTCCCGATCATGCTTGTCCCAACTAGAGATGAGCGGGTCGACCATTTTTCGAAACCCGACCCGGATCGAACCCGACCCGATAAAATTTTTCGAAACCCGAAACCCGAATTATTTCTAAACCCGACCCGGACCGAGCCCGACCCGATAAAATTTTTCGAAACTCGAAACCCGAACAGTTTCCAAACCCGGCCCGGACCAAACCCGACCCGATTAAAATTTTCGAAACCCGAAACCCATGAACCCGAAAAAAACAATTCGGGTTCGGGTTCGGGTCGGGTTTTTCGAAGTTTCGGGCAACCCGCTCATCTCTAGCCCAAACTATGCCTCGTTAAAATTTTCCGTTCAGTGTAGGGGATTTCATGTAGGTTGGGAGTGTTTTTTTAGACAGCAACTTCGACCAGTTCCGCAATTTCCAATTCAATTCGATAAGGACGTAATAAAATGTCATTAAAATCTGCGGCGTTGGTTTAGGCTTTAAAAGAAACGTACGGGTCTGTGTAGCTAATATTACATATGGTTGTTTAGCGGTATTTGTTCGTACAGAATGAAAAGAGTTAATTGGATTACTACGCTATGAACTTCCGTAGGATACAACAGTAGTATGTATATCAAGTTGAATGACTAGTAAGATTATGGTATAATTTACACTGTATCCAACCACTAGGACCAAATTGCAGCTCAAGGTCGGTTGTTCGAACAGGGCGAAAGCATACGTTAACACTTAGGGGCCATTCACAAAGTACAGACGCTAAAAAAGGCATTTTTTGCAAGCTTTTTTCGAACGCCCCTAAGCTTTCTAACGAAACTACCGTAACCCATGTCAGTAGCCTATCTATCTCTTAAGAATATGCTCATATGGAATCAAAAACCTTATTAAGGAAGGCTCTTAAGACATGATATCTGATGACATCTGATAACAGATAGCGCATGATATTAAGGCTGAATTCATATGCCTTTCCATGTTAAGCAGTAATTATACTGGACGCGATAAAAATCGCTAGTGCAAGGGTTGTTTGAAAGCTAAACTTAAAAAAAAATTAACAAGTTGAGCTTTCAAACAACGCGAGAGCTTTTGTTATCTACTGATTTATCGGATCTAACTTAAGTTGCGTAGGCAAAGTGAGCTTTTTCATTGCGTATGAGGATAGCTTAGAACATACGATTTGTTGTCAGCTTCGCCTGCTGCTCAAAAAAGAGTTACATCTAGTGCGCTATCTCGTTGCAAGAGCGCGTCCGATACAAACTATATTTTTCCAGAGCAACATTTGTTAAAAAAAAATGTAAATTTCAAAAAAGTGACCAAAATCATTGTTTTTTCATCTAAGGTTGAGATTGCTTAGCTTTTTTAACAAACTTTTCACTAGAAGATAAGTTTGCTCTTTTAGCCAGGACACTTGGTACCTAAAATTTGAAATAGTTAAAATTAAGGAAGTTGCGAAGACATTACGTTGTATTAGTTCGATTAGTTCATAACTCGACACCTGGCTGCGTACTTGAGCCCATAATCTGCGAATAAAGAACGCAGCCTGGTGCTGAGCATCTGTTTTTACCAAAGCGTAGAAGGTAGTTAGATCTATACGTCACATAAGTTTCAACTCGGCACCAGGCTGCGTCCTTAACCAATGACACTTTGAATGCAGGGGGCAGCAGCAGCCTGGTGCCGAATTGCAACTTATGTGACGTATAGAACTCACTCCTGCCTCCACTTTCGTAAGAACAGATGTTCAGCACCAGGTTGCCGTCTTTATTTGCAGATTATGGGCTCAAGTACGCAGCCAGGTGTCGAATTTACATCTCAAGTAGGCAGCCTGGTGCCGACTTCGATGATGTTACTAACTAATAACCTCAATTCCTCTTCCAGTTAGGCGTAGTCAGAATTTTATCACGAGACTGCTTTGATTAACAAGGTTTTACCTTTCTTCAGTACAAATGATGTACTTGATCAAATGATTACTACTTTATAATTCATAGGAAGAACCATAGCCGGTAAGTACCTGATTTCACTGAAAATATAAATGTCACACATCTTTCCGTGTAGACAAAGTATCATTCTACCTGAAAGGCTTGTAAATCATCGAAAAGCTAAAGTGCTAAAGGGTTGAAGCAACATTCTGTCGTGCTTTCTCTTGGCTATTGGTGGGATATCATGAACACTTGATTGTAAATAAAACTCTTATCAGCCGAATGGCAGAGGTTTGCCATTTTTTCATTGTTTTGATGTACCGAACTAATTGTATTTTCTTTAAAGCGAGTCATCTTGTTATCTTAATTGATTTAAAAATAGCCTCTTAAGAGTAACGCACAAAAAGGGGTGGATAAACTTCATTCAAATTGCTATCATTTCAGGCGATGGCAAATTTCCCATCAATTTATTGTTCTTCATTCAAAGTTAGAATGCCAAAAGTTCACATACATTTTGTATGGAAGATCGAAAAATTTAATTCAAAACAAACATCATGTGTTGACGTTTGAGTGCGTTGTTATGTTAGTGTTAAGTATGAAGCTTTGATGTGATATCAATTCGATATTATTATTCATACGTTTGCATACCTTCACGACAGTAACGAACAAAAACAATTAATAAACACGTAAAAAATGAAAATAAACCAAGTAATAAGTGTGCACTTATAAATACCTTGCGATGACGCCCTTTGTACACAATTGCAAAAGCCCCATGTCCAACTAAGTCCTTGCTACTGTACTCATAATCTCCAACAGTAATTGTATCCATATTGAAGCATCAACTAATTAATAAACGTTTGACTTAAATGTAACCTTTCGCCAAATTAACGAAGCCAACAAAAAAAAAAGTAACTCTTTCACGTCCTTATACTTCACTCCGTCGCACCGAAATCTTATAAAGATAATTTCAATGTACTTATTCCACAAAGAATCAATATTTTTATCACAAACAAATATTCCTTTTTTTATTGTTCATCAAGCTGTGCATCCGATGCGTATATCAAATGCAAGTTTTGTTGCACATTTTCCCATCCAATCCACCTTTGTTTAGCGACAGCAATTATTTTATTAAACTATTTGACTTTTTATGAGTTCGTAAAAAATATTTAGTCGAATAAATTGAATCGTAATTTGACATATTTCACCACAGCTCTGGGGTATGGTGAGCTTTTTATTATGTGTGTGTTCAATTAAAGCTACGACTGCGTTCGAATCGACAAAAATGTCAGATTTGCGCGACGTTTAAACGATGAAATTTTTTAAGAAGTGCTTTCAGTGTATGTCTTCGCTTTTGCACCACCCAGCTGCTTAATTCCAGCCACATTTTACGACAATCTATGAACAATCTTATAAAAGCTAATAAACTGACATTTGGTTTACGACGATCTAAATTGACATTTCGTATACTTCGTCCACTATTCAAATGTCATAGGTCGTCATAAATCAAATGTCAGTTTATTAGCTTTTATAAGATTTTTCGTAGAACGTCGTAAAATGTGGCTGGAAAAAGGTTCGTCAGTAAAATAATTGCAGAGAATACGCGAGAGTGTTTGGTGCAGACTTGACACTAACACACTCTCGCACATAATAGTAAAGATATTTATGTATGTTTCGCCCAAAATGTGTCATTTTTCGCACTGAAAACGAGACTTAATTTGACGTTTTTTGATCAAAATTCGAAGTCGACTAACAAAACCATATTAGTCCACTACGAAACGTTCGAGTCGAGTTTCATTCATAAGTTGACGTTTTTCAATGGTTGCTTCATGAAATGTTCAAGTTTATTTCGAAAAAATTGAAGAGTATAAGTTCCGTGTTTTGTGCTCAAAATGGCTTTTTGTGCGAAAGATAACATAACATTATATATCCAACATGTACTACGTGTCGTTCATATGTGCTCTATTGGTGAAAAATCCATGGGCTGCCGCCCTGGGACTTTTCACCAATCTCGCACAATATGACCGACATGTAGTACGTGGTGCGTAAATAACTGTTACACACCATGCCTGAAATTCCAGGAAAAATATACCAAACCTTATTTGTCTTCACGTCACATATTTTTCTGCAGTAGTTTTCGTGTGAATCTATTAACATTATTTCAGCGAAAGCGTCACTACAATATCGTTTAAATGGACTTATAGACTGCATCATACATATTATCAGGCGCGCCGAGTATGGGGGGCGAGGGGGGCTAATGCAAATCAAATCCTTGGGGGTGGGGGGGGGCGTGGGGAAGGGGGCAACGCCCCCACAACCAATTCAAACATTCAACTGCGAAAGCTATTAGTTTTGCAGAAATAACTAAGACAATCATTCAGAGACAAACACATTTTTACAAAAGGACAATTGAAGGGGCTATTCATAAATTACGTCCTATACTAGGGGGTATGAAAAACCGGACGCAACCGGACGGGGCGAGGGGGGGGGGTCATGACCTTATGGACGTCCAACAAAAAAATGCTAAGAAAATGCCGAAAAATGATTTATTCAAATTTTTACCATGTCTCTGTCATGTAAATCAAATTATTTCATTGATTTGAGTTTTTATTTCATCGATTACACGTCAAATGTCAAAATGTCAAATCCAGTTTAACAAACTTGTATCTGTCGGACAATAAAAGAAAAAACATATGTGCAAAGTGAAACTCAAAATTTCTATATTTTGTTTTTGTTTGGGG
>CM055403.1:60412154-60424719 GCA_029228625.1 Pseudolycoriella hygida | reverse complement strand
AACTTTTTTTCAAAGAAATGTTTTTTCAACGAAACTTTTTTTCGTAGAAATATTTTTTCAAAAAAAAGGAAAAATTTTTTCGTGAAATTTAGTTTTAAGAACTGCAAACTTCCAAAACGGCTGATATCGCATACAAAAACTTTTTAAAAGGTAAAGTGTGAAGCAGTCCCTAAGTTCGCTTCCAAAATTAATGATATCGCTTGAAGTGACGCTGATAATACGCAAAAATTTGTTTGAGTTGAATGTTAGCAATGTTTTAAAAAACATATTGCACCACTTTTTAAAACAAAATTGCGCTGTGTTAAAAAAATTGGGTCACAAATGCCGGACCCAACGACGAAATAATTTTTCTGTACTTTCAGTTTTTGCGCTGCAAAAATCTGACTTTTAGTTCTTATTGCGTAGGTTGCTTAGGGTAAATTTAATTTTTTGCGTGTAAAAACTGAGTGTTGAAGAGTTATTCCGTTGGTGGGTTCAGCGTTTGTGACGCAACTTTTTAACACAATTAACGCTGTAATTTTTTCACTGAAAGCGCGTAAATTGTAGCTTGACCAACTTTGACTTCCGTCTTCAAAAATAGATTTAAACCATAAAAGCGTTTGATTTGTTAACGGGTGGCAAGATTTCTAATTTCCTTGACCGATTTTAAAAATATTCGTTGTGCCATTGACTAAATTGTGGATTTGGGGAAATGGGAAAATCTTTGATCGGATTTGATGCATTTCATCATTGATGATTCAAATCACATCCAAGTATTTTATTTCATGGTGCCTCTCGCGTCTACTTCTATTTCGACATATAGTGCTCCTAGTTCATCAAAAATGGAATATTCGGGCAAATTTCACAGTTGACCGCTTTTGGTAAAGTTATAGTCGTCGACGATATATGGAAGCATCTTTGACCAGCAGACAAGCCACATTACTGAGTCGATCCACGAGGTGTTTCATGTCCCCCCTACCAAACGATTAGACAAAATACTTCGTTTGAATAAAGTGACAACTTTTTGATGGTCAGGATTTCGCGATAATATCGACGCCAGTATGATATGCCGTCGCTATGCACATTTATAATCAGATGAAGAAAATTTAAACTTTTCTATTGTTTACCGAAAAAATTGTTCTCAATGAATATTTTATTCTATTTGGTACAAAAAAAAACGTTTAGTTTATACAATAATAAGCACAAAGCAGCAGCAGCTGTAAGAGGTGAATCATATTGTCGATGAACATGAACATGAACCTCTAGAAATATGTATGAATCAGTATTTATGACACATATCCTTCGCATGTCCCAGCTTGTCTAAATTCGGTTTACAACAATGACTAATCATCGGATATGGCCCGCACATCAAGTTGATCGTATCAGCGGATGGTGGATACAAATTGTCTTTTAGCATTTGTTCGTTAATGTACCCTTCACTGTATTTCCATCCTGTTAAGATGCGACCGTTAATCGGTGTACTTCGTTTAACCCATACACAAAAAAGCACTTACCTTCGGTAGCTTTATCCACAGTATACCAAATCTTAAAGCGATCAGGATGCTGTGTAGCTAATTCATCCAACTCATTTCTCAACAAAATGTCATCTTCAGTCTGATTAGCGAACAACAGTGCCACCTTCGTCTGGTCTTTTTTTTTATTTTTTATTATTTCTCTGACCAATTGAAGCATCGGGGTTATTCCTGTACCACCTTTTCAACAAAAGAGATGCGTTAAGATATGTTGAACAAACGATGATCATTTAAACTGTATGCAAGTGTAAAGGGTTGAGTAAATTGTAGGTAAATTGGAAGCGCTTGAGTTCCACTTTATCAATTTTGAGACTTTGCACAACGGACGTTTAGGCAGAGCGCAGAGTTACTGAAATCGGGTACAATCGGTTGGGGATGGTTTTTATGTATGATCCCTTTGTGAACAATTGTGGTAAAAAAATTTGAGGAACGTATGGCTGGAGTTTAGATTTTATAGATTTATCCCGGTCATCATTTAAATCTTCACGCGAGCCTTCCTGTCGCTCTCGCTACCAAAACTCAGTCAAGTGTGGCAGGTCCCAGATTAGCGATTTGGGATGGTCCTACGAAAAATTCTCCGAAGATCTTGCACTTCAGCTGAAGGTATTTGGGGCACTCACAAATTAAGGGTATGCCCGTTTCCTCCCCCAATCCACAAGAGCATTTAGTGGTTCCCGAGAGCCTCAACTTGTACATGTGCCGATTCAACTCGAAATGTCCAGTGATCGCTCCCACAACTCTCTTATTGCGACACCGGTCCATCACTAGCAAGTCATTAGCCCATTTCTCGTCAGGCCTCGGAAAGAAGCGCTTCGTGTGAGCACCTCCGTCATATTCCTCCCATCGCTCTAGGTGTCCTCGCCGCACCCAGTTATTTAACGCTTGCACACATAACGACTTGGGTATTGGCAGGTAGGGTTCGGCTCCCATTGATATAGTCGTCGACCCCATTCTTGCAAGTTCATCCGCCCTTTCGTTCCCCTCTACACCAGAGTGCCCAGGTACCCAAACCAGCGTGAACCGATTGCTCGATCTCACATCGTTAAGATACTCCTTGCACTCTTTAATCAGCCTAGAGTTCACCACAGGCGATACAAGTGCCCTGATCACTTCCTTACTATCCGAAAGGATGAGGACGTCCTCTCCCTGCGTCCCTGTTGGCAGTGCTTCTCGAGCTTCAATTAGTAGCGCGAAAGCTTCTGCCTGGAGAACACTGGTGGTTCCCCTTAGTGGAACCAGTTACCCTGCACAGCATTCGGATCGTATGACTGCCTTGGATCCGTCTGTAAATCTAACTTTTGCCCTTCCACTCAGATAGGCCGGCCATTTGTCCAGCCACTCCTCTCTGCTTGGAAATACCGTTTCGAACCGCCTTGTGAAGTCAATCACCGGCGTCATTTGGTCCCTAGGCATGCTGAAGACTGGGTCCGGAATCATCTCACAGATTTTGCCATGCCCAACCCCGAAACGGGCAGCCCACATACAATTCTGTACCAACCTGTCCGCTGTAGCAAAAGCTCTAGCCTTGATAACCAAGTCCAGAGATGGTACAGCCAACAGTGCTTCCATGGCAGCGGTCGCCGTGGTCTTCATAGCTCCAGTGATGCAAAGGCATACCTGCTTCTGAATCTCACTCAACTCCTTCCTCGCACACTCAACGTTGAGCCTTGGCCACCATACCACAGAGCCATGGCTCATCATTGGCCTGATCACAGCCTCGTACAACCAAAGAATATCCTTAGACGGTAGACCCCAGTTTCTCCCGAAAGAGTTCCTGCAGATCCAAAAAGCCGTCAAGGCCTTCCTTGCTTTGTACGTGACGTGGTCAATCCAGTTCAGCTTGCTATCAAGCGTTACCCCAAGGTACTTTACTCCTGTAGTTTAACAATATCACGATACGTCACGATATTTTTTAGAATTTTTCACCCTCCCCCTTTCCTGACTCGCAGAAAGGATCAAATTTGATCTTTATTTCTTTGGACCGTCACTTTTTTTTGAACACCCTTTAACCCCAGATAGGGAGAGAACCGTGTGGAGATTCTTTAATGTTACAGTAAAAAACTTATGATTTCAACAAACCTGCAATTAAGTTAAGCTTTTTAACGTTATATTCGACCGGACGTAATTTCCTATCTGTCATAATCGAAAATTTGCCGTTGCCAAGGTATTGAATATCACCGGCTGGGCCTACGAATGCGATGGTATCTCCAATTTTCATTTCATCAATATATTGTGACACTTTTCCCCCTTCTGGGAACTTTGGATGAACATTTCTTCTATACACTTTAATCACCAAATCAACATATCCCTTGTCGTCGTCGCTCGAAACCGGTGTGTAGGAACGAACGTTAAAAGTATTTAAATACGGCGCATGTAAATTGACATGCTGGCCAACAGGTAAGCCAAGCACATGATTGGGACTGGGTAGGCCGAATCTAAATCGTCGAGTATCATGACTGATTTCTTCTTTTTCAATTAGCGGCAAATCATATTTTTCATTGGCATTCAACAAAGTTTTTAAATATCCTTTATCGGTGTACTCAGAGATCTTCGTTACTTTCTTTTTCTTTTGACCACCGAAGATGCGATTTATCAATAATGCACTCACAGCGACTGTAGCCACTCCCAACACAACCGTCAAACACTGAAAAGAAAAAATTTGGAATCATTAGCCAGCACATTTTTTGGTGTAAAAATAAAGTTAAAATGAGCTATTCATTTGCCTGGGTATTGTCAATATTACACTCGAAACATGTGTTAGCACTCAGCGTGATAGTACTTCAAACAGTCGTCATATCATTTGTCTGGCATTTCAAGAAAAGAGGTTGACTAATAGGTTTCACAGATGTTGTGAAAATGTGAGAAAAAATATCAATTCAGTTTTAAAAATTACTTCAAACACTTTTCTTCGCACTGTTCATAAATTAACGACCGGAAAACTAACGCCCGGAGCAGAATTTTAGGGAATTAACGCTCGTGAAATTATCACCCGGGGAATTATTGCCCGGAAAAATGTGACAACAACAAAAGCGGGTAAATTTGTACAAGGAAAATACCCAATTTAATTAAGGAAAATGTCCTTCGCCCTTCCGGGCGATAATAATTGATTTCCGCATTGCACATGTTAACGAAAATTTCAATAAAGATGTGAGAATGCAAGGAGGCCTCGCTCATTTATTGGAACTAAACCCAGATGCATCACACGAATAGTTAAAACGCTGCCATTCAATAATAATCCCAGAAATGGACATCGCTATTTTTATTGACGAGTATCGACTTTGCTTAATGAAGGTCAAGGAAAGGTCCCGTTGACGAATTAATGTCGTCAATTTGGCAAAAATGCCATCAAAACGTTCTACTAGTACAAAGATTTCGTTAATATAATGAGCTATGTCTGCATGGTATGGTCATTGGTCACACAAGCTAAAGACGATGAGCGTACGTAGGAGACTTGAGCATGTGCAGAGACTAGCGGTTCTTAGCATAACGGGAGCGATGACGTCGACTCCGACTGCGGCTCTGGAAGTTTTACTGTCATTGAGTCCGATTGACCTATTTATAGAGCAACAGGCATGGATGATAGTAGCTAGACTGTTCAGGTGCAGTCATTGGTTGGCGCTCGCCAGGAGCATGGGTCATGCGGGTATCTTAACTAAGCTGAGGAATGACACCAGAGAGATTGAGATGCCATAAAACTATATGCCAGTTGAGTTTCGTTTCGATAAAAAATTCCGAACCGTTATTCCCAATATAGCGGATTGGGATGGAGAAAGATCACCCGTAGAGGGAGATGTTTGAATTATCACTGACGGATCCAAGAAGGAGAAGGGAGCAGGTGCGGGAATATACTATGCGGAGTTGGGACTGGAGGACTCGGACTGGGAATCTCGCAACAATTTCCCAAGCAGAAACAGTTGCCATCAGTGTGGGCTGCGAAAAGCTATTGCAGCAGCAGCTGGAGGGCAAGACGGTTTCGATTTGTACTGACAGTGAGGCGGCGCTAAAAGCGCTGTCATCTTGCAAGCTATCGACTCAATCAGTCCTAAGAGGTAGAATGGCCCTGGATGCCCTATCAGAGAAGAACGAAGTAACTCTGGTATGGGTTCCGGGACACTCGAACATTGAGGGGAATGAGAAGGTTGATGAGCTGGCAAGGAAGGCGGTCGAATCTCAGTCCACTGGCCCAGAACGAGCACTCGGCATTACCGCTCGATTGTTGCCAGAACTCATCAGAGACAAAGCCAAAGACAAACATCAGAGAGCGTGAAAGCAGCTGAACGCTTGTAGGCAAGCGAAAGAGGTTTTGTTGGGATGCAACTCGAACACCACGAAATATCTCTTAAGCTTAGATAAGACAAGGCTAAGGTTGTTATTGGGAGTGATAACAGGGCACAACTGCTTAAGATACCATTTGAACAAAATGAGACTTAGCAATGATCAGAACTGTAGAAGGTGCGGAGACGTACCGGAAACGGCGAAGCACTTCAACATGTGCAACTGTCCTGCACTGTCGATGCACCTGGGTGACTTTTACCTAACACTAGAGGAATTACGAAAGGTACCATTGCCTGACGTTCTATCCTTCATCACAGACAGCAAATGGATGGACTATCCAGACATTTAGCACAGCAAAGAATGAGTCACGAGACGACAAAATGAGCCCAACAAAGATGGCTTCAGTGTTCAGCATGAGCGCTTAGTAGTTTTAGTCATAGAGTTTTGTATTGTATTGTGCGGTCATGAGTAGTATATAAGTTTTGTATCATGCTACTCGGCCAAATAAACCAACCAAGATTTCGTTGGCCAGAGGCCGTCTAATGATTAATGACATTGGCCTGGCCTAAGGCAACGAAAACCAATACTGAACAAGAATGGTTTCTCGGTGTTTTTCGCAATTTTCCCTGATGTACACCCACTACAAATGAAATTCTGGGCGGATAGGATAACGTTAACGTCAAGACGCGTCATACGTGGAACGTTACAGGTGATAAGTGACATGGTGGCGAGGCCGTGCTTTTTACATTTTACTTTTAAATATAAACTAAATTAATCTTTACTCTTGAATCGAAGAATTATTTTACTCATTGAAACTACCACAAGAGTTAGAGTAAGAAATCGTTGGAACTGCTTCCAATAGAGCGAGACTGGGAACATTTCTGTTACGATTCGCTAGTCCCGGAAATACCTCTAACTGAGATAAATAGATATGATAACAAATCGTCCTTCATGTCCATCAACATAGTAAGTTGAATGACCTACCTTATGATTAGCACGATATGCTGAAATGTTGATCTCTTTTAATAATCTCCAGATGTGTTAATGTCTGAGTGTTATGACAATGACAAAATAATTCATAACATTATCAAGTAACGAAATGGTTTTACGTTTACTCTTGAAATAATAAAACCTAAGACGAAACAAGTTAGCGCCGCAGGCGAAATTTTGAAATTAAAGGGTATGATATCTTCTGCTGAACGGTTTCTTCATCAGTATTAGATGAAAGGGAGATATGTCAACTAATTATCTCATAATAGTTCGATCAAAATCTGGGACAGTTGTCTGGCGGTTATTATGGTTTCTATATGCTTCATTCGATCATTCACAAGAGTTCATTCATTCACAAGAGTTCATTCATTCACAAGAGTTCATTCATTTAGTGTGCTTCGTGTCCCACGTGCATGGAAATAATGCGCGAACCTGCGAAAGTTGTTACTGTGAAATTATTGGTGACAAATTTTAGTTCGCAGGGAAAAGATAAAAGGAAATTAGGGAAGTCATCAGAAATTTTTGGGAAGTCATGAGAAATTGGAAAGTTTCATTTGGCAAATCTTACTGGTAGCCTAAAAAAAAAGAAAGTAGAAAAAGTGTAATTTAGCAAGATTGTTGGGAAGTGTGTACTACTGGCAATTGGGAAGTGTGCGTTGGGAATCCCAACTAAAGTTTAGACATCTCTGGTTTCTGGATCCCGGGATATTTTGACTCAGTTACCGGGAAAAATATTTCCAGGCATTCGTCCCCTACTTTGGTCGCCGACCAAAATATAGAAAATAGGGCAGACGATATTTTACTAAACCGTGCTTCGTCTCCCATGTCTGTCCATACCATCCATACCATCTGTCTTACTGTCCATAGTAACATATCGTCGGCGACCAAAGCATGGGAGACGAAGCACAGTTCAGTAACATATGGATTGCCTCATTTCCTATATTTTGGTCGGCGACAAAAGCATGTGAGATGAACCGCAGTGAATGAATGAACTCTTCTGAATGAATGAACTCTTCTGAATGAATGAACTCTTCTGAATGAATGAGCTCTTCTGAATGATCGAATGAATCATACAAAAACCATAATAATCGCCATACGACTATCCCAGATTTAGGTAGAACTATTGGATCATAACTAATTCTCCAAGAAAATGTTTAAAAAAAAGTGAAAGTCTTCGATAAAAAAAGAACAGCGACGCCGTCGTGTCGTTCGCGTGAAATGACTTTAAAAAGGAAAATTTTTTTATACTATACATAATGAATTTTAACGATTTCTATTGATCAAGTTAATTTTTTTTTATGATTCGCCTTCAATGAAGTAGTCGGGCTAGGTCGTAATCTTCCTACTCATCAAATTAATAGAAAATGCGTATTTATATTGCTTCAAAACGCAAAGTCAATAAGACAAATAAGTGCGAGGCAAAACTAATAGAAACTTTTATTTGCTGTTCCATATGGAAAAATGTCAATACATGTATGTTAGACCGAGTCACGTGAAAAAAAATTTGACCAAAACCTTCACGCAAATCTTTTTTTCGCTTCTTTATGGAATACTAAATGTACTAGTTATATGTTTACGTTATAAGTTACAAGTTTGCGTTTAACTTGCTTTTGAGAATATCTTATATATTACTCGGACTTTCCATGTTTCAGTTTGCGTTTAACATTATAGGTTTACAGCCCAGATAAGTATTGTAGCTGGTCCAGACCAGTACTGATCAGTTCCAACACTTATCCGCATCAGAACTATCAGTTTCAAAACTGATTTGTATTATTAGTTTGAAACTGATCAGTACTGATCCGAATCAGTTTTAAAACTGGTTAGTACTGATCCATATCAGTTTCCCAACTAATACGGATCAGTTTCGAAACTGATTAGTACTGAACTGGGTCAGTTTCGAAACTGATCAATACTGATCCGGATCAGTTTCGAAACTGATCAGTACTGATCCGGATCAGTTTCGAAACTGATCAGTACTTATCCGGATCAGTTTCGAAACTGATCGGTACTGATCTGAATCATTTTCAAAACTGATTCACAATACTGATCTGGGCTATAAACTTGTAACTTGTACCGTAAACTTGTAACTTATAACGTAAACATATAACTTATTACTTACAGCTATAAATTTGGCTATAAGTCGCTTTGCCCAAACTCTCTATTATCACCGTTTTAGTACCAACATTATAGTGAAAAGGTTGAAGCCGTCCAATGTTCGAATGATGTGAGCAGATGTGAGTTCCGCTTATATCACAAAGTTGATCCCTCATGTAATGAATTATTTTCACTGCATAGAACGCAATCTACTATTTTTTATATTGCTGCCTTTTAAGTTCACTTCGTAATACGCATAAGTTATTTGTTTTGCAATGCATCTATGTATATTCGGATGTCTCACTCACACGGGTGTGCGGAAGAGTATAATAACTCCGAATAAACAATAAACATGCACAACATGTGGGACTACAAATCTTTGAACATCCAAAAAGGTTTCTATTTATTTTGCACTTTGCAAACTCCCTTTTGTAGACAGAAATTCGATTCGTTGATCGTAATTCTGTTGGTTGGTTTTGTTTGCCCATATATACTCGTCACCACTGAAAGGTAAAACCCAAAGGTGAGTCTTTGGAAAAACTAATTATTGTTGGTTGCTTGATGCGATATTTTAAAAGTGTCAAGTCCTCGTATCGATTCTAAAGATTTCACAACTGGTGATTTTAACTGTTAAAATTATCTCGCATAAAAATTATGAATACTTCGAGTGTATAGTGTATACAAAAAATTATTCGTAGAGGTCATGGAGTTATTAACAAAGAAAACGTTTCAAGAAATTCGAAGCAAATTATAAATGATAGCTTGAAGTCGCACGCATGAACAATCATTGCATATTCAATATTTATTGCTGAAATTTACAAAAATGATTCCCGAAAATTGAAAAAAAAGGAAACGAAAGTGAATTTTGATTTTATTATCGATCCCACACAACTTTTTCAAAGTGTAAGTAACAGCAAAAAACATCAGCAAATATTTATGCCGACAACATGTAGTCACAGATAATTAATCAAATATTACGTAACACGGTCGGAATACACACAAATCAATGTACAAAAATTGTGTTGATAAGGAATAAACTTACATCAAATTCCACCATGTTTTTCAATTATTAACTTCACCTATTGAGAGGAACTTAGTAACTAAAATGAAAATTATTATCGAACTCAACAGATTCAACAAATTTATTCGTTTACAAGGTCACACTCCACTCTCATAATATAGTCTTGAATATGTATTTGCTATACGGTCGGTGTGTTAACATTATATTACTCTATTTACTATAAAATTGCAACGTCCATATTCATTTTGAAATAATGATAATAATTTATTTTTTATCAGTTCGCTTCAATGAATGCGTTCTAATCTTATCGACTTTCACTCTTTCACGTTTCATGCGTTACATTCTAAATACAAATTTTAATATTAACTTACAATATCGGTTCTTATATAAATAATCATTTTCCAATGGTTCCCACACTTCTTTGAATCGATGAATTTGAATTTAAGTGAAAATTCTGAGAAAAGGTTATACAATAGTTGAAGATATTACAACTTAGAATAATCCTCAACAATCAATTTGAACAGTACACATGCAGTTATAGCGTCTAAAGCGCGTCTGAATAGCCAGAACAATGTCATGAAGAGCAAAACCGGTAAAATGAAGCTGTGTATTTTCGTAAGCCTTGACGACACTTACAAAATTTTTCGAGAAAATCAAGAACATTTGAGAAAATCAAGAACATTTGAGAAAATAAAGAAAATTCGAGAAAAATAAAAAATGTGATAAAATTATAATTATAAAATTCAAAAGTTTGTCTGTTTGTCTGTCTGTCTGTTTGTAAATTGTCGGTCACAAATTTCCAGCGTGAACCAACATAGGTCCGACCTGCTTGAAGAGTTCCGAGGAACTAAAGCAAAGTGTCGTTTTGCATTGCCTTTTATAAGCCGAAAAGCCAAAGAAAAGTCAATGCAATAGTAGATTCTTTTGCATTGCCTTATATGATTCAAAAAAAGGCAATGCAAAAAAAGATTCGAATGCGAATCTATCTACTTCCGACATGCTTGAAGAGTTCCGAGGAACTAAAGCAAAAAGTCGTTTTGCATTGCCTTATATGATTCAAAAAAAGGCAATGCAAAAAAAAAGATTCCCATGCGAATCTATCTACTTCCGACATGCTTGAAGAGTTCCGAGGAACTAAAGCAAAAAGTCGTATTGCATTGCCTTATATGATTCAAAAGAAGGCAATGCAAAAAAAAGATTCCCATGCGAATCTATCTACTTCCGACATGCTTGAAGAGTTCCGAGGAATTAAAGCAAAAAGTCGTTTTGCATTGCCTTATATGAATAAAAAAAGGCAATGCAAAAGTAGATTCGCATGTGAATCTATCTACGTCCGACCTGCTTGAAGAGTTCCGAGGAACTAAACGCTTTTGCATTGCTTTTTTTAACCCAAAAAAGCAATGTAAACCTAATTTCGAGGGGGAAGAGAAAACCACAAGGGAAACCTAGAGACAGAGAACGAGAGACGTTCCTTTTGTTAATTCTGGACCGCAATGAAGCAGTCCAACAAAAATAAAGCGCTCTTATTATGGGTACAGTCTCCCATAATAAGAACAGTATCGCCATCCGCACCTAGCATCGTTTTGCAACGACGCTTAGCGCTGGACATCACCAACCGGCGATACATTCAAGCGAATTAAAAAGTGGTATTTATACATTTGAAACTGCGTACTTTCTGTGAAGTATAAAATTTATACAACGAAAAATGATTAGAAATTTTGTATGAGAAATTTGTTCAAGTCATTTCAGGGAGAATATATTGTTATGAGTGTGTGTGTGTAAATGTAATAAATGTAAAAAGGAAGAAACGAAAAAACTATTTTATGCACGTGGCTTCATTCAGTAATATTCTCAATGTATTTACGTTTGTTTATTAAGTGGCGTATTCAAATATTTTTTTTTTATTTGTATGAAATGAAGTCATGTGGCGTATTCAAATATTTTCTTTGTAAGGAATTATTTGTATGGAACGAAATGATGCATTGATTTTATTTATACATTTTTTTGGTTGGTGAAAATGTCGGGCAGTTGGACATTGGGCCAATTTTTATGTTTTTAAAAATATCTTGGAATGTATGGGAGTTGGGCGATAGGTTTCTTTGGCAAAGTCTTAGAGCTTAGTGAGTAGAAGTCACCAGTATTGGTGAAAATGTCGGGCAGTTGGACATTGGGTCAATTTCTATCTTTTTAAAAATATCTTGGAATGTATGGGAGTTGGGCGATAGGTTTCTTTGGCAAAGTCTTAGAGTTTAGTGAGTAGAAGTCACCAGCATTGGTGAAAATGGCTGCCACCTGTCAAAGTGACGCCATCTTGGATTTTTTCTTTTTTTTCTTTTTTTATCTTCTGAATTAGAATAGTTACACGTTTGGTTTCTTCGGGAAAGCTGTTGATATTGATGAGTAGAATCTTTATCAATCCTAAGAAAATTGCTGCCACCTGTCAAAGTGACGCCATCCTGGATTTTTTCCTATCTTCTGAATTAGAATAGTTACACGTTTGGTTTCTTCGGGAAAGTTGTTGATATTGACGAGTAGCATCTTTATGAATCCTAAGAAAATGGCCGCCACCTGTCAAAGTGACGCCATCTTGGATTTTTGCTATTTTCTGAATTAGAATAGTTACGCGTTTGGTTTCTTCGGGGAAGTTGTTGATGTTGATGAGTAGAATCTTTAT
>CM055403.1:60377409-60412134 GCA_029228625.1 Pseudolycoriella hygida | reverse complement strand
TGTATGGAGAAATGGTAGTACGAGGAAAACAGTAGTGAGGAGGAAATTGTAGGAAGGGAGAAACGGTTGTACGGGGAAATAGTAGCACGATGATAACGTTTGTACGGGGAAATGGTAGTACGGGGGAAATGTTAGTACGGGGGAAATGTTAGTACGGGGAAATGGCAGTACGGGAAAATTGTAGGACGGGAGAAACGGTTGTACGGAGAAAAAGTAGCACGGTGCTAACGTTTGTACGTGGAAACGGTAGTACGGAGAAAATTACACACTCTTACATACATTTTAGTATTAATGTCCCAAATCTCCGAACTAGCGGACAAGAATGCTTAATGTCCGTGTAGCCCCTAGGGGCGGGGGTATTTACTAGTCAATAATATTGAGAACATTAGCGAAAATCAAGGAAATTTGAGAAATTTTTCGCTACAGACTGTGGAATATTCTAAGGACCACACTTTCGAACTTCATATAAAATTTCTATTTACATGCGACGGGGCCGAAAATGAGGGGATTTTTGTAAGTTTTTTTTGGAATTTCGCTCCTTTGCATGTAAAGTTGTATGTGCACCTGTTCTGGACGATTGTTTTTAGGCATTTTCGCTTGTAAAACTCGCGAAATTGCCTAAAATCCATCGTCCAAACAGGTATACAAATAACTATTGAAGACTTCGGGAGAAAAACAAGATAAAGCAATTGAAAGTGAACCTGCTACCATGTATAATATATGAGATTATGTTCACTTTCAATTGCTTTATCTTGTTTTTCTCCCGAAGTATTCATTTACTTACTTACTTAACCGGCTCTACAACCCATTAAGGGTCTTGACCTTCTCCAACCGGACAAAATTTATATACGAAACATAAAATGTGGTCCTCATAATATTCCACAGGCTGTAGAAAAAAGAAACTGTAGAGAGCTGCAAACTTTCAAAGTGGGGGAAATACAACTTTGGAAGAACAGAGGCTTTGGTATGATCGTATCTACTTTATGTCGTGATATTGTGACTGGCACTCCATCTTATTTAGGTGATTTTTTTGCCCGTGGTCATTCGGCTCGGAAGAGGCATTTGACGGTGCCAAAAACCAATAGCAGTAGTGGCAGTAAGTCTTTATTCGCTCAGGGAATTACCGACTGGAGCGCACTGCCATTTGTGGTAAGAAATTTCAGGCACGCTCAGTCTTTTTCGACAGAGGCTCGCAGCACTATAGGCAGTTACATAGGCATGACTAAACTGCATTTGTCTGTGATGTCAGGGTTATGCGAGTAGTAGTAGCTTGCGATCGATTAGGTTGTCCTTCGCCATTGATTAGTTGTTTCTTGCTCTTGCTTTTGTTTCTCTTTATTTGTCTTTATTGTTACTATTGTCATTGGATGAATGCACAACCGTGATACATTTTGACGTTAATGTAATGAGGAAAAGTCATTTGCTCTGCTTTATAATTGAACGTAAATTAACTTATATGTACTGTAGAAAAGTAGTTGTTCTTTGATTATTGTACACTGTGATACTTTTACCATGCCCAACACTTGTGTTGTATAAGGGAAACCTTGGCATAGAAATTGAGTAATAAATGAAATGAAATGTCGTTCCGGAAAACGTTCGAAAATAAAACAATTTCCATACGGTTGCATATACTTGATGCTTCGGAAAAAAAGCAAAAAATGTTGGAAAGGCGGGAAAATTGTTTCCCGCCCAATCGACGGTGGCTGAGTGTAGGTTTTTTTGTCCAACATTGACCACAATAACAAAAAGAGTCTTTTGAACACATACTGTTGCGGAACTACGGAACATCTGACGGTACGCCAACGTTGCAATTCAACGCAGATAACCGGGAAATTATCATTGAATCTTTCATCAAACACCTGAATGAAAGACGTGACTACGACGCGGAGCTCCAAGAGAACTTGAAGCTGCTAGCCGCAATTACATCATCGACTAGAACCTTATCTCTGCAGCGGTGCCACGGGGCATTCATACCGTAGCTTAGTCTAACGGAATTTTACCAGGATTATGCAAAAACCTTGAATTCAAAGCTATGTTCGAGACTCTCCAAACATTTTTGAAACTACACACAAAAAAATGACGTACTTCTGTACATTTGTACGTTTCCCCATATATAGTGTCGCTTAAACAATTGGTTAAGCTGGACTTACATTGTACTATACATCTGTACAATGTACAAGCTTTGGCTGTACGTTATACGTACATGTAGAACGTACATTGTACTATGTATTTGTAAAATGTACAAGCTGTTCTTCAACACTTCAGCTGTACGTTGTAAATGTAAAACGTGCATTGTATTTTCAAAAAATTTTAATACAAAAAGGTTTTTTATACGATTCCAATGTTAGTTATTACAGTTCCTTATTTACTTCGTCGTTATTCATCAAATCCATCAAAACCTTCGACACCTGCATTTCCAGTCCTTGACTTTTCCATTGAGCTAACTTCACATGTTGGATATACACTCTTATTTCGATACGTTGTTACTAAGATGTACGACTCACTTGTACAATGTGCAACTCACTTGTACAATGTACAACTCACTTGTACAATGTACAACTCACTTGTACAATGTACAACCCACTTGTAGAAAATGTACAACTCGCTTGTAAATACAATGTATACAACTCACTTATACAATGTACAACTCACTTGTACACAATCTACAACTCACTTGTATACAATGTACAACTCATTTCTATACAATGTACAACTCACTTGTATACAATGTACAACTCACTTGTTTACAATGTACAACTCACTTGTACAATGTACAACTCACTTGTTCGTCAAACATTAGATTCGTACATTATACTTGTCATTTGTAAAAAATCCGCTGTACATTGTACACATCATTTGTACATAACGTAAATACATCAGTTGTACATATAATATTATGTTGTACATTGTACGTATCACTTGTTCATAATATACTTGCCACCTGTACATAGTATCGCTACGTACATTGTAAAAGTGAATCGTTCATTGAACAAGTACGACAAGTACAATGTACATTCTACACGTTGTGTGTACAACATTATACATTAACCTATTTCCCCACAGCGAACGATTTTTGACACGAAATCTGGAACAGTCCGAGCTCTATCACAGATGTAACATGAAGTACGTCTTAGACGTAAAACGGTCGTAAAAATGTAGTGGATAGTTGTATACATGCCGAATTCCATTTTTTGGGTTTAAATACATGCGAGTTGTTGCAGCTAAGCCACAGCCACATTCTGTAGATGTCGAAGAGTTAATTTGTAAGACTTTTTATTAATCACACTCACATTTCAAAAGTGTAGCAATAAAATAAAAACTGTCTTCTTAAGGCTCTTACAATAAAGTAAAATCCACCGACCCTGTCTGGCTCAACTTTCTATAACTTATTATCTACACATAGAAGTAAACATATCAAATGTAGATACATTCGACCCTGAAGTAGCCGTACAGCACCGGATGTAACAAAAAATTGTCCTGCTGCAAACGAAACGAGAAAACAGCTGGAATATTTCAAGGGCGAAACAAACCATTATTTACCGATCAACAATGCGATAATACATTTTCCTAATATTTTTGCTATCGTAATACACCCAAAATTTCGAATTGGAAGAGGAGTCCGTCAAGGAGATACCATTTCACCAAAATTGTTCACGTCAGCTCTGGAAACGGTCTTCAAAAAGCTTGATTGGAGCGAATTGAGAATCAACATAAATGGGAAGTTTCTGAACAACCTTCGATTCGCCGACGACATTACCCTGACATCAACGACTCTGGAACAGATTGAAGCGATGCTGTTGCAGCTCAACGAGGAAGCCCAAAAAATTGGTTTGAAGATGAACATGTCGAAAACGAAAGTTATGACAAACATCGTTGGCGCTACACCAATCAAAATCGGAAACGAGGAAATTGAAACCGTGGATTCGTACAAGTAACTCGGCCATGTTATGAAACTCGGTCTCGACAATCAAAGAAGGATCGGTCTTGGTTGGGCGGCGTTCGGCAAATTGCGTTACATTTTCAAGAGCAACATGAACAACAGTCTGAAGAGGAAAGTGTTCGATATGTGTGTGCTGCCAGTCCTGACATACGGAGCCGAAACTCTCACAATAACCAAAGCATCGGCGAACAAGTTCAGAGCTGCACAAAGGGCCATGGAAAGGGCAATGCTAGGAATCTCACTCAGAGACAAGATGACAAACGAGTGGATCTGACAGCAAACGAAAGTCACCGACGTCATGGCACGAATAACGTCGCTAAAATGGAATTGTGCCGGGCATATTGCCAGAATGACCGACAATCGATGGACGAAAACAATTATGCAATGGCGGCCGCCAACGAAACGACCAATGGGACGTCCACCGGAAAGATGGACCAACGACATCAAAAGAACGGCAGGCACGAATTGGCAACAAGTGGCAATGGACCGGGAGAAATGGCGACCTATGGTGGAGGCCTACATCCAGCAGTGGCATTAAAGGCTAAGAAAGAAGAAGAAGAAGAAGAATACACTCAAATTAAAAAAAAAATGCTTTTCAATGCATTTCACGTAAATTCAAGAAAATTCATGAAAATTTGAGAAATTCAAGAAAATTAACTAAAATCGAAAAAAGTCGAGAAAAGTTGAGAAAATTAAGAAAACTGTCTCACGAACAGATATACGCGGGGCTTACGGGTTTACCGCAACGTAAAAACACCAAGAACTTGGCGGGTACTCGTAGGCAACACGGACATAAATTCACAGTATACAAATTAGTGATGCCAACGGAGATGCTACAGACGGTACAGTACAAAAAAACCGCTTTCTGGCGCTGTTTTCGTCCAATCAATTTAAAACGAACTCAAACACCAAGGACGTGTACAGCAATTGTCCGATAAGTTTCACTGGTGAATCGTTGTAAGATTAATGACAACTTCCACCATATCGTTCAGCAATCTGCATTCGTTTTTGAAATTTTGACACGAAATTGTAAATAAAACTTCTTTTGGTTTCATGTGTTTTTCAACAGTTTTTCCTAAAATAAACGTTTTTTACTAATTTACTACATAAATGTTGATCACTGGAATAAATTATAAAACGGTTTTTATGCAATCATCAATAACTTTGATTAAACTGAAAGCACCATATGCAAGCACATTTGACATTTATGTTGGGACACATTTAGAGAATGAATTTCCATATAAAAAAGAGTTCATCGGCGTTCCTTCTCTTCTAATTCAATGGATTGATGTAAGCTACTCCTCTCTGTCGGCTTATAAGTGTTCTACTAATATTAAAATCCAGCTAAAAGAAGTCCATTGATCAATCCGAAAGATTTCTAATCTACAAGTTAAAATTGAGTTGTCAAAACATTTTCATTGGGTCTGTAAAACATATTTTTTGTGGTTTGGAAATCTTTTGGATTGATCATTGGACTTGTTCAGATGGATTTTAAATGCTATGAGCCCTATGAGCTAAATGGTATTTTTCTTCAGTCACGACGGTCACGACAAGGCTCCGCAGGGATTTATTGTTTCGTTCGATTATTTAAAATGCTTGGGATTAACAACGACAGCACTGCATGACAGACTACTGTCACATTCTGACGTAAAAGAGTAAAGTAGACTCTGCGGATGGTTGAAAAAGAAAAATATTTTCATTCGTTAAAAATACTAAAACAATAGAAATCAAATCAAATTGCGCGTCGCCTAAAAAAATTTATTATCTCCGACTTTGAGTAGTGTATCAACGACGAAAGTCTTTTGTTTTATAAGAGATTGAAATAGAAAAGAATTTCAGAAGAATGACGGATAATGCAAGCGAAATTTCGAAAGAAAAAGATTGCTGCATGATGGTTGATGTTGAATTAACTAAAGTTCTCGATAAGTTTACTGCTATGCAGGGACATACGAATAGGGTTTTAAGTGATGTGACTGCCAGTTTCGAAGGATTCCAGGCCGCTTTAAATGAAGGTGAGTTTTTGTCTGCGCTCTAAAAACTTAGGTGGGTCGACGACCTTTCATGGTTTTTCAGACAGAAAAAAATGCTCAAATCTGCGCAATAAATGTATTTGTTGATTCTACGATGAACTCAAATAGTTTTTTTTTTTGCAATTTTATGACGTACATTGTGTTTGTTGTAACATTATTTTTAAAAATGTGATTGACACTGAAATGACGAGAAATCCCTTCGATGAATGTTTTTCTTTGTTCGTTGTTACACACGCTTTTCACGCAATAACAAATTCCGAAAATACATTTTCTTAAAATGAAAATGCTTCATAATTGTGTGTTATTTTAGTACCACCAGATGGAAATTTATCATTCGAACAGCACGCTTTATTACGCGACTTATTGGCAAAATCAAGAGAGAAATTACGTCGCTTGACCACAGACCATCGTGATATCCACACTTCAGTTAGTAAAGTGGGTAAAACAATCGATCGAAATTTCATCTCCGATTTGTCGTTGACCACCAAATCTGATGTAATGCTGGAAGAACGTAATGTCCATTTGCTGAATAAAGTTATTGCCCAACATTTTTATCGACAAGGCAAGGATGACATCGCTGACACTCTGGTTAAAGTAATGAATGTCATTTCAAATTTTGGCATTAGAATTATTTTTTCTTATCTGCCGGGTAGGAAGCAAACCTGTCAAAAGATGAATTTACCCAGGAACCATTTGCTGAGCTGCACAGCATTTGGGAATGCATTCAAAACAAAAATATTCAGCCAGCACTGGAATGGGCCTCCAGATATTCAAAAGAGTTGATGGAAAAGAATAGTACACTGGAATTCAAACTACATAGACTCGCCTACATGCAGGTAAGAGACAAGCCATTGTGAAGAAGCAACTGTCAGTCAGTTTATATGTAGGACTGTTGCAAAAGGCAAATGAATTCCGGTGAGTCGTTTGCTGGGAATTGGAATTAATCGAAAATTGTCTCGAAAATTGAGGGGCACAAACGAGGGGCTATTGAATGAGGCGCATACGAGGTGAGGGGGAGGGGAGCGCGTGAATATCGGGCAGTGCAAGAGTTCAGTCGTCCTTGGAAAAATCTGTAATTTTACTTAACCTATGAAATAGGTAGGAGGCCTAAAAATGTGTGTACATAAGAAGTAGGGGAGATGTGGACGTCATTATTGCTTGACTTTAGAAGCTTGATTTACTTACATTACAAGGAAGTGAGCACAAAGTTCATTGCAAGTGACGTGAAAAAATGATTGTCGAATGAAATAAGACTTTGACTGAGACAAGGTTTCTCACGCTCCTAACTCAATGCTCAGATATCAAAATCCAATTAGACCGTTGGAGCCTTCTATAGAAATCGTCTACCTTCTATAGAGGGCACAAAAAATCTCAAAGTTTTTCTTCCCAATTTTCATGCGATTTCTTTCAAGCTTTATGCCCCGCAGCAATACTTACAAATAATGTATAATAATCCCATGTCGAGTCTCATTTAACGAGTCTTAGGATTGTTGGAGGGCTTGACGCATTTTAGTAATTTTAGGAGGAGTTTAAATCCTGAATTCTGAATTCTTGTCGTTGATTTTTTAAAAATTCGTTTTTCAGATACTTTCAAAAGGCATTAATGCACAGACGGAAGCACTAAAATATGCCCGAACACATTTTGCGAAATTCGTCAACATCTTCCAAAAGGATATACAGATTTTGATGGGAGCGCTCATGTATCTTCCTGTTGGTATAGACAATTCACCCTATCGAACATTAATAGAACCAAAAACTTGGACTGAGGTAAGTCATCCCTTTTTTAAGAAAATCCTCAATGGATTCCAATTATTTTCTTTCGGTTTCTTTGATTTTCAAGGGTTTTCTTTGTCAATTTCTAAGGATTTTTGAGCGCTTACACGATTTTTAGGGATTTTCTTTTGATTTTCAGTGATTTACCTTGATTTCCAAGGATTTTCTTAAGAGTTTACACGACGTACTTAAGAGCCATCTGGCGGAAGTTTTTCAACTAATGAACACTTTTGTGTAATGTTTTTCTCTTAAAGTCCTGAATGCAAACCAATGTTTATGTAATCATTACATACTTTACCTATTTCTAAAGAGAATTGCGGAAAAACTTTTCACAAAAACATTATCATTTGCTAGAAATGTGAGTTCCAATATTTCACTGCAATAGTCAGTTTTTTCAGCTGGACCATTCCATTGAAAAGTTGGAAAATGTGTTACGAGGGAACCGTCTTCTGGCTAAGAATGCAAAGGCTGGACTTCTTTCGCATGAAGGAGTTGTACATTGAACCTATAGAGGAATTTTCTTCATACAACACAAATCTCGTATGTGCACGGTTTAGCAAGAACACATGGTTCCCTCGCAACCTACCAATGGAATCGCCCCTTTTCTAGTTAATGAACACTTCGAAATGCATAATTTTTTCGACCAATGTGTTTGCTCACTTAATCTTTAACTGAGTAATCAATTTAAATGACAGAAAACATTTTTTACGAGTCAGAAATTGATAAAAAAAATTTTAGTTGATGATTCCAAATAAAAATGGCCGCCATCTTTGTTGGCTTTTGATGGAAATATTTGCAAACGTATCAACTCAAAAAGTCTTTGTCCATTTCTGACTCGTTGAAAATGTTTTTCTGTGTTTTAAATGGATAACTCAGTTAAAGATTAAGTGAGCAAACACATTGGTCGAAAAAATTATGCATGTCGAAGTGTTTATTAACTAGAAAAGCTGAAAAAACTGACTTTTGAAGTGAAATATTGGAATTCTCATTTCTAGCAAATGAGAATATTTTTTTTAAAAGTGTTTCCGCAATTTCCTTTAGAAATAGGTAAAGTATGCAATGATTACATTAGCATTGGTTTACATTCAAGACTTTAAGACAAAAACGTTACACAAAAGTGTCACTTTTCCCATACAAACTTTCATTAGTTCAACAATTTCCGCCAGATGGCCCTTTAGTACGTAGTGTAAACTATTAAGAGTGCACACTGCTTACAAAAGAGTCATCTGTCGGAATCTTTTCAACTAATGAAAATTTGTATGGAAAAAGTCGCAATTTTCTGTAACGTTTTTCTCTTAAAGTCTTAAATGTCGTCATTACATACTTAACCTATTCCCAAACAAAATTGCGGAAACACTTTTGGAGAAAACATTTACATTTGCTAGAAATGTGAATTCCAATATTTCACTGCAAAAGTTAGCCTTTCAGCTTTTCCACTCAATAAACACTTCAAAACGCATAATTTTTTCGACCGTTGTGTTTGCTCACTTAATCTTTAACTGAATAATCAATGTAAATGACAAAAAACATTTTCTAAAAGTCAGAAATTGATACAAAAAATTTTGAGTTGATGATTGCAAATAAAAATGGCCGCCATCTTTGTTGGCTTTTGACGTTTACAAATATTTGCAAAAATTTGCTCAAAATTTTTTGTATCAATTTCTTTTAGAAAACGTTTTCTGTCATTTACATTGATTATTCAGTTAAAGATTAAGTGAGAAAACACATTGGTCGAAAAAAGTATGAGTTTTGAAGTGTTTATTAAGTGGAAAAGCTGAAAGACTGACTTTTGCAGTGAAATATTGGAAAGTTTTCTCCAAAAGTGTTTCCGCAATTTTGTTTGGGAATAGGTTAAGTGTATGTAATGGCGACATAAGCATTCGTTTACATTCAAGACTTTAAGAGAAAAACGTTACAGAAAATTGCGACTTTTTTCATACAAATTTTCATTAGTTGAAAAGATTCCGGCAGATGGCTCTTTAGTAAGCAGACAATAGACTTTTTGTTGTTGTTACGTTTATCTCCGCCTCGCAAACCGCGTTGTCTCTCTACGTACATTCATTCTTTTGACAGTTCAAAAATTTTTCTCTTTTATCTTTTTCCCAAATTTAAATCTTTTGAAAATTCAAGACGAAGAATTTTACGATTTACAAATTAAAAATGCAAAATCACGTTTCCGAATTTCGAAATTTCCATCCTCTTGTGCATGAAACTACTGGATCTTGAATCTGTAGTACGCAGCATTCAGAAAGTTGCAACAAGTGGGGGAGTGTATTTTAGGCCGGGAGCCTGATGTTATTGCCACAATCATCTATACCAGATTGATTTTGTCCAATGCTTCGGTCCATGTGGCCATGATCATAACGCGACATTGGTTGGCTCGGAGAAATTCTCTCATTTTTCGTAGTGTTGCCTAAGTAAGAGGTCGTTCATAAATAACGTAACGCTTTGGGTAGCGTACCGTATCACAGCATTACAAGGAGAAGGGGGTATGGCAGCTGCGTTGCGTTACGCCACATATTTCATACAGAAAAAAGTGATCAAAGAATATAAAAAAAAAAATCAAATCGTTGTTTGGAGCGCAAAATTAAGTTGGTGAATGAATTATCAATTTTTTTGGAGTTCGACAGCTTTGTCATCGTGATTTCATGCGTATTGCGTTACGTTAGCGTTGTAGGGGGAGGAAGGGAGTCTAAAAAATGTCGATTTTAGCGTTAAGTAATTTATGAACGGTTCTTAAAATAATTTTGAGTAAATAGACCGTGGCTTGTTAATAGACCGTGGCTTGTCACCGAAGCTCAAGTGGTGACATCTACGTTTTTTTCATAGCTGAATTAACGTCTCAACATAGAAGTACTCTCTTTCCTCAAGTGGCGTCATCCATACTTTCATAGCTGAATACGGACAAATATAAAACTAATGACACAGTCTATACCGAGTACTTTATGGAAACACACTTTTTAATTTGACACAAGGCTGCGTACTTTGTAATGGTTCATCGGCACAAATAAAGCAGCTTGATGTCAAGAATTGAAGTATATCACAGCATCGATCAATGCTTTAGGGGTCATTCATAAAGGATGTCACGCTTGCTATAAACTCCACAAAGTCCATATCTCCTAACTGGTCAGAGATTTTGTTTATAGTACTCCGACTACCCCCCCCCCAAACACCGCCAAAGGTAGCCAAAGTTCTATAAACAGAATTTGCTGTCCTGACTGAGTTATTACCTTTTTATGGATACTCATTTTTTATAGCAAACGTGACATCCTTTATGAATGACCCCTTATAACGCACTAATAGATTGTGTCATTAGTTTTATGTTTATGAGAAAAGGGAGTAATTCTATGTTGAGACGTTAATTCAGCTACGAAAAATACATAGATGTCACCACTTGAGGTTCGATAACACGACAGATTATCATCGAGTGAAGGGATTACACCCACGAACCGTTGTACTTTAACTGTACTACATTTTTTGTTTAATTTTTTTTCAATTATCAAAAAAGAATTGTTTGAAATATCCCACCAGCAGTAATAAGTGTAGTAAGGATCGGAGTGGGTCGACACAAACCTGACCCACAGTTTTAGAACGCACAGAAAAACGATTTGAGTGGGTCGACCCACACCTGACCCACAGTTGCAGAAGTCACAGAAATCGTTTTTCTGTGCGTTCTAAAACTGTGGGTCAGGTGTGGGTCGACCCACTCCGACCTTACGACAGCATGTACGAACATTGGGAGTGTCGAGTATCACAAGGAGCGGACATGATGATGATGATGACCTGTGATACTCGACACTCCGAATGTTCGTACATGCTGTCGTAAGGTCAGCGTACCAGTAGCAACAACATCGAGTACCATAGCAACAAACTCGGTGGTGCGAATTTGTATATGTGACTATTGCTGGTACACTTAAGGATAGGAGTGGGTCGACCCACACGCGAACACCTGAGTCACAGTTTTAGAACGCACAGAAAAACGATTTCTGAGACTTCTGCAACTGTGGGTCAGGTGTGAGTCGACCTTCTCCGATCCTTAGTACACTGATCCATGCTGGTGGGATATTTCAAACAATTCTTTTTTGATAATTGAAAAATATTTGACATAAAATGTAGTACAGTTAAAGTACAACGGGTGGTGGGTGTAACCACTTCACTCGATGATTATTGTGGAGTTTGAGCTATACAATAAGCGTTCAGTTCACTCGAATAAATAGTCTTCACGCTAAAATATTTTCTTGTTTCTCAAGGCTGCTGACACATTCTTAAAAGACGCCTGTCACACACTAGGAATTATAAAAGAATCGCCGTTATCCATAGTAGCGAGTGCCGGTTGCATAGCCCTGCCAGCTCTTCTGAACATTAAACAGGCCATGAGAAAGAGACAAGTACCAGAATTATGGAGTGAACGTGATGAATTACCGGTAATTGAATTAACATCTTTCGGAGAACCAATAAATTGAATCGTTCATTTCAGATCGAAATCGAATTAGAGCCAGAGCATCGATACCATTCTAGTTTCACTTGTCCGATATTACGACAACTTACATCCGAAGATAATCCACCGATGAAGCTAACTTGTGGTCACGTCATATCCAGAGATGCCCTAAGTAAATTAAGCAACGGCACACTGTAAGTATCTTTCCATTTCAATGAAGTGTGGTTCTTTAGACGTTTTGTCCAAATTGTTTTGACACACACTTTTGACTTAGATCGCCCAACTATAATTTCAGATTGAAATGTCCATATTGTCCCATGGAACAAAGTCCTGCCGACGCTAAACTTATTTATTTCCAATAAATCAGCGAACGTGTAGTTGTTATTCGCGTATGTTTTACATTTCCTCGTTTTGGGATGATTCGTTAGGCTAATCGATTTATTGATTGTTGGTATAAATTATATGGGAAAATCGTTTCTAATTGAAAATACAAAACGAATTATATTTCACTGATTGCATTCAAGAAAAAAAAAGTTGCAGAAGAATTTACAAAATATTTTTATGGTAATTGAAATTGAAATGATAGATGTAGAAAATTTGAATTGAACATCAGACGTATAATATTTTGTTCGAAGAACGTTTATTTTGAAACAATAACATAAAATATATTTCGTCGAAATAAAAATGTAATGAGAATATGAAAACTTTTTTAAATAATCCATGAGATGAATATGAGGACCTCATAAAATTCTAAATTGTGAACTGAACGAAAAATCATAATCAAAGAACCGTAAGTATCAGAATAGATGTGGCAAACAGAATAGATGTGGAAAAGAGACTCGAACGTATCTAAATATACAAAAAAGCAAACAATCCAAAGTTTTATGTTCTTTTATAACTGTAAGAATTTCAAAGATCCATACCGAAGGTAATCTGAAAGTCCCTACCGAAGTACGTCTCAGACCATTCAAATCTAAAAAAGCTTATATCCAAGGACTGGGCCATTTTCCCCTGAACCCTGAAACACTTGTTCTCTAAAGTTTTATTCTCTACAACTTTGCCTTTGGAATCACCTTTTTACCTGTTATAGTTCTAGAGATATGGGTCATCCCTCCTAATTCTAGAAGTGGTCATATCCCAGGATTATGGCATTTTTACCCAAAACCCCGAGACGGGTGTTATCTGAAATTTTATTCTCTATAACTTTGCCTTTGGAAGCAACTTTCTACCTGTTATAGTTGTAGAGATATGGGTCATCCCTCCTAATTCTAGAAGTGGTCATATCCCAAGATTGTGGCATTCTTAGCCAAAACCCTTAGACACGTGTTCTCTAAAATTTTATTCTCTACAACTTTGTCTTTGGAAGCAACTTTCTACCTGTTATAGTTGTAGAGATATGGGTCATCCCTCCTAATTCTAGAAGTGGTCATATCCCAAGATTGTGGCATTTTTACCCAAAACCTTGAGACATGTGTTCTCTAAAATTTTATTCTCTACACCTTTGCCTTTGGAAGCAACTTTCTACCTATAATAGTTCTAGAGATATGGGTCATGCCTCCTAATTCTAGAAGTGGTCATATCCCAAGATTGTGGCATTTTTACCCAAAACCCCGAGACGGGTGTTCTCTGAAATTTTATTCTCTACAACTTTGCCTTTGGAAGCAACTTTCTACCTGTTATAGTTGTAGAGATATGGGTCATCCCTCCTAATTCTAGAAGTGGTCATATCCCAAGATTGTGGCATTCTTACCCAAAACCTTGAGACATGTGTTCTCTAAATTTTATTCTCTACAACTTTTCCTTTGGAAGCAACTTTCTACCTATTATAGTTCTAGAGATATGGGTCATCACTCCTAATTCTAGAAGTGGTCATATCCCAAGATTGTGGCATTTTTAGCCAAAACCCTGAGACACGAGTTCTCTAAAATTTTATTCTCTACAACTTCGCCTTTGGAACCCACTTTCTAACTCTCATAGTTCTGGATATTTGGGTCGTCCTGCCCAATTATGGAAGTTACCATAAACCAGGATTGTGCCATATTTCCCCAAAACCCTGAAACACGTGTTTGCTTAAACTTAATTCTCTACAACTTTGCCTTTGACAGTAATAGTTAAGGAAATATAGACGAAAAACTGTTTTCTTATATTGCCAAGAAACTCAATTTCGTCCAGTACATTGGTCCCAATGCCCAGACCCCCGACCCGATTCCCACAAAAATTTTTTACCACTTTTGTGACATCAAATGCTTTCATTTGATACCAAAATGAGGAATTTCCGTGCTATACTTGCTGAGATATTTGCGAAAAAGTTTCATCGACCCTCGAAAATTTCATGTCCACTTCTTCGACCGTATCTCCCGAGCTACTTGGCAGACTTTGCTCATCTTCGAACTTGAATCAAGGGAGGCATGTACCTTTCAGGGAAAAAAAAGCTTAGGGTGATCGGTTTAGCCGTTTGGAAAAAAAAGTGGAGACAGCAACGGTTCGATCCCGATTCGATCTTTGTACTTCGTACGAGTCCAAACATAAGATACGCATACCCGTACACAAACCTGAATCAACGTCGTTGCAATGAAAAACCCATCTCAGGCAACAATGTAAGAAACCCTTCCACTTAATCACTCTTAGCCTGCTCCGAACTCCTCCCCTTTAATAATAATAATCTGCTGGATTGAGGACTAGATCATCATCGTGTGGTTAATTTCACCGGCACCGTAACTTCGGTAACGTATTTCATCTCTTTCACTCTTGCAATGTGATTTATATTAACATGAGACAAAACACATTCGTTCCCCAGGTCGCATCTGTCGCTAAAGTCTTGACACTAAATTCAAATGCATGCGATTTCAAAACCAATAGGTCGATTTGGGAAATTCTCTTTGTGGTACTTCACGCTATTCCATTGCTGTCGGAAAACACATGTATAGTCAACTCAATGGGCCTCCCAACAATGACTTCCACCGCACCGGTAAGCCGTACGATAGTGCTGCACTCAACTTCACTTGAACCAGTTTTGTTTACAAAAACATTCGTGTTAACTTGTGGTGACGCCATGTCACGGGTTAACCGCTATGCTGTTGATTGTTTCCCCATCGCCTTATCACGGGTTAACCGCTATGCTGTTGATTGTTTCCCCATCGCCTTAATCCTCCTACTCACCCCTACCCTCCTCTTAATTCTCCTCTTAACTGCTCAGGCGAATCAACGTTTCAGTAAAAATGAAGTAAAATAATAAAATAATTGCCCGAAGCTTCAAAGCGCAGTGCCGATGCAGAAATGCATAAATTTAGTAAAAATAGTAGTAGTTTAGTAAAACATTATTAGCGCGAGAAGAAGTCAATAAAATATTTGACAAAATGCATTTTTTATGAAAATCCATACATTTGTAGCGTTCGAACTCTCAGCGAATATTCTCAATCGCAGAATGTAAAATTAGCCCTTAAAAGCCCTACAGCAGGAATTACTACAATTTCACCATTTTTTTCAAATTTTCTGAGGTGTATAACATGCTGGCACGCTGGCATCGCCCCATTTTGACCTGCATCAAATTAAGCTGTGTTAATTTGGCTACTTTTGGGCTGTCGAATTGTCAGAGGGATAAGTTTTGGGCTTCCATAGAACTCGAGCCCAAAATGATTTACGATTGCCAACATGTCGTTTTGACGTCTCCGTGTGAAATCGAAACTTTTTTTGCTCGAATTTCGGGTTATAAAATGTTGGGCTAATGATTAAAGTTTTGGGCTGCTTTCAAGCCGAAGTTATTCAACTTGTAAGTAAAAATCTTTGTCATTTTAGCTGTTTCCGTGCCTAAATCAAATTAGAGGTGTACGAAAAAACCCGACTCGAACCAGAGCCTGATCCTCAGCCAACTCCGACCCTAACCCAAACCCGAACATAGCCCGAACCCGAACCAATTTTATCGTATTGACGGGTCACGGGTTTTTCAAAATCGAATCGGGTCGGGTTTCTGACAAAGGCCGATCCGCTCACCTCTAAATCAGATTCTTCCGATCCTTGACTTTTCGTATGTATACCGATTTTCTATCAGTAGATCCCTCGGGGTTTGATGAACGTTATAAGCGCATGAGCAAGCTTTGGAGACATGCTCTCAGGGTTAGACTCAGAAATGTTTAGTAAAAATTTCAACAGATGGTAGCAGTTATGAATTCCGTTGCAATTCGCAAGGCACATCAACAGTTTCTTCATCACGTTCATCAGCTTGACTCAAGACTGGCACTGGATCTCCATAACGCAACTGTTCTAAATGTGTTAATGTCTGAGCGTTATGTAAGTTATTGTTGGTTCGGATAGAAAACAACTATTTTAGCTAGTAAT
Organism: Pseudolycoriella hygida; assembly: GCA_029228625.1. NCBI lineage: Eukaryota > Metazoa > Arthropoda > Insecta > Diptera > Sciaridae > Pseudolycoriella > Pseudolycoriella hygida. Next base: position 60,395,618 of record CM055403.1, on the reverse strand, counting down.
TCAATTGTTTAATAGGATAAAGATCAATGAAATAACATCGATCTTTCAATCTTTTGTTAATTCATAACATTGATAGTTAATCTATGCTTATAACTAAATTAATGTGATGAATGTATTTATAAGAAGGTTTGATTCCACTTGCATCAGCACGAATCATTTTTGACATCTTTGTGATACTCCACTTTGTTGAATGTGTTTGGATCATGGTCTTTGACGTGAGTTTTCAGAAATCGTAATTCCTTGATGACCATGTTACAGATTTGACAGCGATAGGCGTTCCCTTCCTTGTGAATTCGTCTGTGTGCTGACGCACCACTTGTGTTGATAAACGTCATTGGACACTGAAGAAAATACGAATGTTGCATTCGTTTCTTTTTCCCAAGAAGTAAGGAACAAGAGACAAACTTACCAAGCCACAAACATAAGGACGAATACCGGTGTGGATCCCGATGTGATTTTTTACTAAATGAAAAATATAAATTTAAAATCGCAGAAGACGTTAAAAACATGCGGAAGCTGTAAGCGTCACCTAAATCGATATCAGTTGTTTTGGAAAAAGGTACGAGGACTTGCGTCACATTGCCCTTTTAAAAAGGGTTTTTGTTGAGATATCAGTTCTTTTAGAAGAAGAAAAATTGTTTTTGACGAATTAGAAATAGAATTTTATTCGAGCCGCCGCCGCCGCCAAACCGAAGTGCGCCAGCTACTACTTCCATGGGCGAAAATGATCCCCACAACTTCCTCTACAACATACCAAAAATGTTTTTAAGCCTCCCCCCACCCTCAATGTCTCACGAAAAACTCACAAAAGTATCTAAAAACAACTCACAAAGTCTAATCAAAAACTAATTAAAAGCCTCACCAATGTCTCAGTGTCTTACGAAAAATAACTCATAAAAATTTCAATTAGTTAGTACTTGGATTGGTGACCAGAAAAATCATTAGCTGTGAAGGTAATTTAAAAAAAGCGATTTATAAGTAAAATAAGGGGTGGCCACATCTCTGGGCAAAATATATAGAAAAGGAAACGATAGATGAAAAGTGTAGCAGCAAATCCTGAAGACTCAGTGAGAACAGAAAATAAGATGTAAGAAATGTTGTTAGAGAACTCACACAAACCTCAAAGAAATCAGAATGTCTCATGAAAAGCTCAAACACTCCTCAAAAATATCCCAATGTCTCACCGAAAACTCACACAAACCTAAAAAAATAACTCAAAAACATCTCAATGTCCAATGAAAAGCTCAAACATTCCTCATAAATATCTCATTGTCCCTCGAAGAACTCACACAAACCTCAAAAAATAACTCATAAATATCTCATGAAAAACTCACAAGCATCTCAAAATTACTCATAAACACCTCAAAATCTAAAAAAAATAGTCACAAAAAACCTTATCATGACTCATGTATGAAATATCTCAAGATCTCATTTCTCAAGAGCTACAAACCTCGAAAGCGCTTTTGACATGTCTGAAACATGTCTGAATCGTGCGAATTTAGGCATCTCAACTCCATACAATAAGAAGTGAGATTTTGTGATATCTCACAACGCAGTTTTTTTACTCAGATGGGCTTCATATGACATCTTCTAAGAGCCCTGGCGCCCAAACGAGGCCGGTACTCCCCTTTTTTTAAATATAGGAGGTCGCAGAATCCCCAGATGAAGCTCCATGCAAGAAAATTTATCGAGCCGTTTTTGAGCGCGAGCCAAAAAAGTCGTTTTTCATACAAGTGCCAATGGAAACCAGTAAGTAAGTAACTATCTTACTAAGTATCTCTCTCTCTCTACCTTTTCTCCATACAAATCCCTACTACAAAAAACGAACACTAACATGACAAGCATCCTGGATACCATATTCAAAGCGAGTCTCAAAATAAAACACATTCCAAAGCCTTGGCGCGACGCCAGAGTAATTTTTATAGCAAAACCTGGAAAAACAAACTATTCTCTAGCAGATAGCTGTAGACCTTTAAGTTGACCTTTAAGTTTACCATCGTTCTTACTAAAAACTCTTGAGAAACTAATAGACACCCCCCCCCACTACTGTGGTGTATGGTAATTGATGAATATGATGAAACAATAACCGATTCCAAACAGAAGGATTCTCAGATGACCTGGCAGTTCTACTAAGAGGGATGTGCGTAAGCGTGTTATGCGATCTGCTTCAATCAGCACTCAAAATAGTGGAAAAGTGGAGTGAAAATAATGAACTTAGTGTCAATCCTAACAAGACGACAATGATTTTGTTCACAAGAAAGAATAATACGGAGGGCCTTCATATTCCTAAGATTAAAGGCACGCAAATTAAAATATCAAACCAGGTCAAATATTTAGGTGTTATCCTAGATAATAAACCCCAATGAACTCCAAATCTTGAACATCGCCTGAAAAAGGTACTGTAGTACTATGGCAATGCAGCAAAGCCTACGGGACCAAATGGGGCCTATCACCTAAAGTCCTACACTTGGAATCACATCTGCACACTAAAGAATATCCAAAGTAAATTGAGGAAACTACAAAGATTAGCCTGCAAAGCAATTACGGGGGCGTGGAAGACCACTCCAACAAACGCATTAGAAGTAATGTTAAACCTTCCACCACTCCACATTGTTATTGAAACAGAAGCCATTAAAGTACTAGACAGACTAGCCAAGTAGCAAGAAGGAAAGATCTTCAGAAAAACTAATCACACAAAAATCTGGCATGATACACTGCTAACCATACCCTCACTGCTAATGCCTTCGGACAAAATAACCGCAGTACACAAGTTTGGCAAGAAATTCAAAGTCACATTAGCAGACAGATCAGACTGGCTTAATGGTAACATGCCTCCCGCGAATGGAATAACAATATACACAGATGGATCATTAATATATAAATCCGGAGGGTCTACTGCAATATCTCTTCACGCCGAAATTTCGATACCTCTAGGATCTTTTGCCTCAATTTTTCTCGCAGAAATCAGAGGAATTACACTAGTCTACAGAGATTTTGTATCTTTCCTGTCTGTCATTGCCCAATGTTAGGCTTAGTGTGCTGTTGCAGAATATGGCCTAGTTGAGTGTCCATCACCCCTCAAAGTAGAGTATTTGGGGTTCAAAGAAAAATGTAAGGACATTTTCATTTAGTCATTATTATATGTTACTCAAGTTATATGTAACGTTAGTATGTACGAGTAACTAGTGCATAGTCTGGCTTTTAAACCAGGAGGGTTGAGATCACTCACTAGTGCGCTAAGGGCGACTAAACTTGACATTACAGCAGTACAGGAAACTAGATGGCCTGGGAAGGATTCTATGATCAGTAGAGACTTTACGTTTTATTACAGCGGCAAGAGCAACGACAGCCCAAGAGGATACGGAACAGACTTCATGGTCTTCGGTAGAGCCAGAAATGCGGTGATTGGTTTCACTCCTGTCAACGAACGAATATGCACTCTACGGATAAGAGGAAAATTTTTCAATTATACTCTTATTAACGTCTACGCTCCAACGGAGGAAAAAGATAATGAAGCGAAGGAGCTATTTTACGAGAAACTGGTGAAAGTGTATGATGGAGCACCGAATCGAGACATCAAAATCATACTTGGGGATTTGAATGCCAAGATAGGTCGCGAAGTCTACTACTGTCCCACTATTGGTAAATATAGCCTCCACGAAAAGACAAGCGAAAATGGAACGTTGGCAATTGATTTCGCAGCGTCAAGGAACATGGTTGTCTGCAAAAACCAGATTGACCACGTGTTCATAGATGGGCGTCACTGTTCAAATGTTTTGGATGTCAAAAGTTGTAGGGGACCGAACATCGATTCAGATCACTACTTGGTAAAGGTGGTTGTTAGGGCTCGAGTTTCGATTTTACACAATCGACAGCCGTCATTGGAAAAGTGGAACGTCGAGAAACTGCAGGACGAAAATATTAAACGACAATATGTGGATAGTTTGGAGAAGAAAATTATTGACGGAATGGAAAGCGAACAACGAAACGTAGACGATGCATGGAATCAAATTAGACGAAACGTAGAGCAAGCCGCAGCAGATACGATAGGAACGAGAACGGGAAAGAAAAGAAATGACTGGTTCGATGACGAATGCAGAAAAGCACTGGATGACAAAAATGCGGCTCGAGCGAGATATCTAAATAGATGCACTCGAGCTGGCATGGCAAGGATGGGTTGGTCTTAGCAGATGAGGAAAGGTGCATCAGACGATGGGCGGAGTACTTTAAGGAACTGCTGAACCCGAACAGACCACCGAACCGAAACGACACCAACAACAACTTACCATTTCAGACCGCGCAGCCACATATTGCCGAACCTACTCTACAGGAAGTGGAGCATGAAATTTTAAAGCTCAAAAATTTCAAAGCCCCAGGAACCGAGAACATACCTGGAGAACTTTTCAAGCACGGTGGTAACGCATTATGTATGGAGATGCACGAGCTCATCAAGAGCATCTGGAATGTCGAGGAGTTGTCGGGAGAGTGGAAGACTAGCATCATCTGCCCTTTGTACAAGAAAGGCGACAAATTGGAGTGTGGCAACTATCGCGGAATTTCGCTTTTGAATATCGCCTACAAGATATTTGCGAATATTCTGTACAAACGCCTTCTTCCATACATGGAATCTACTGTTGGTGAATATCAAGGTGGTTTTCGTGTAGGTCGTTCAACAACGGACCAGCTGTTTAGCATTAGACAGATCTTGGAGAAGTGTAAGGAGTACAACGTGGAAATACACCATTGTTCGTAGACTTCAAGGCAGCATACGACAGTGTCAACAGGAGGAAGTTATGGAGAGTGATGGAGGAATTAGGGGTTCCCAAAAAACTAATCTCGCTAACAAAGTTGACAATGGATGGAGCTAACAGCCGAGTAAGAATCCGAAGCAAATTGTCAGACGCTTTCGACATTGAGGAAGGACTACGTCAAGGTGATCCGCTCGCGACGCTGCTTTTTAATTTGACCCTTGAAGCAGCAGTGAGAACCATGGACATCGACACCAGCAGCACCATTTTCACCAAATCCAGTCAATTGCTGGGCTTCGCTGATGACTTGGATATCTTGGGCCGAAACATGGAAGCTGTTAAGGAAAAGTTCACGGCTTTGGACAGAAAAGGTACCGACCTCGGGTTGAAGGTTAATGACACAAAGACCGAATACATGATTGTCTCCCCATCGAATCGACAACACGACCAAAGCGTAACAATTGACACACACACATTTAAGGTGGTAGACAAGTTCGTATATCTTGGATCTCTGCTTAATTCTGACAACGTAATCATGGACGAAATCAAAAGACGGATAACTCTTGGCAACCGGAGTTATTACAGCCTGATAAAAATTTTAAAGTCCAAATCAGTAAGCAGAAACTCTAAATGCGCACTGTACAAATCTGTGATAAGACCAATAGTTACGTATGGGTCGGAGTCGTGGTGCATGACTCAGAAAGACGAACAATCGCTGCTCACGTTCGAAAGAAAGGTACTGCGGACAATTTTCGGACCAGTATATGACGAAAATATGAACAGATGGCGCAGACGATTTAATCATGAGCTTATGCGGGTTTATGGAGAGTCGGACATAGTTAGAACAACAAAAATTAAAAGACTACGATGGCTTGGTCATATGCAGCGTATGGACGACAATCGTATCCCGAAGAAACTTTTTATCACCAAACCGGAAGGCAAAAGAAGTGCAGGCAGACCAAAATCCAGATGGTGCGATGCAGCTTTTGTCAACCTGAGAACTGCGGGAGTAACCAACTGGAAGACGTTAGCTGAGGATAGGTCCGGTTGGAGAAGCATGTTGGAGAAGGCCAAGACCCTTAATGGGTTGTAGGGCCGGTTAAGTAAGTAAGTAAGATAGAAGAATACGTTGCCATATGCACGGACAGTATGGCCGCCCTAAAAGCTTTAAACTCATATTACATGCAATCAGTATTAACTCTAGAATTCTGGGAAAACTTAAATGAAATCAGTGCCACTAATCAAGTAGAGCTAATCTGGGTTCCATCTCACTCTAACATTTAGGGTAATAAAAGAGCAGACAAGCTTGCCAAAGCTGCTGCCCTAAGTCCTGAACCAATTATAAAGATCCCACAAAGCTTTAACAATAGATTAATTACATCTCGTAAGTACGACAAAGTGTGCTGGCATTCTACAGCCAACTGTAGACAATCAAAACATTGCCTTACCATAGATAAATACAAAACTAAGTTCTTATTAAACATTAGCAGAACAAGACTCAAAACTTATACAGGCGTTGTAACGGGACACTTCGGCTTTAACAAACACCCGACTACCATCGGCAAACGCACAGACCCCAGCTGTGACCAGTGTGGTGAACTCACTGACACAGCGGAACACTATCTATGTCACTGTCCAGCTCATATTACAGCCCGTCGTAAGCACTTAGGGGGTACGAAATAAGGTATAATCTTATCAAAAGCTTAGAACCGAAACATATCCTGAACTACATCACAAGTACGAACAGATTCCAGGAATGATCACCAAATAAAAAAGATGACATAGCGAGCACAATGGGCCTAACGGAGGCCCCCTCAATAAAAAAAATCTAACTTACTAATGTAGGATGTTTTCATCAGTTTCGGATTCTATGAAATACTTTTTGTATTGCAAATGATCATTTTCTAATGGTCATATCTCCGGATCCACTGAAACGATTTTGATGAGTGAAAACACACTTTGCCTTAGAATTTTTTGTAGAATACGTGAAAATTATTTTCCGGGGGGTACGACACAAGGGGGGGGGGGGAAGTCAAAACTTAGTTTACGAAAAAAATAATTTTTTGTTCGTATTTGGAATTGCGTCACGGGCGCGCATTGCTACCGCGCAGCCATGATTAAAGTTGTTCTATTTGGATAGCGAAAATCTCTGACGCTTTTTTTAAACTTAAAGAAGCAGAAACACCTCCATTTTCGCTACGCATTCGGAATTTGGGTTTACAAAACGGTTACACTTACATCCCGCTTTCAATAAAAACAATTTGCCGCAATATTCGCATTTGTGCTGCCGATTTTGTTCGTGAGTCAGACGGTGTAACTCAAGGCCACTGAATTGTGTGAAGCTAGAAAGTTAAGACACTAATTTAGAATATGGCACACACAAGTCTAAACTACATACCATTTACTGCACACCTCACACTTATGCTTACGAATTCCATTATGGGTCAACATGTGAGTTGATCGCTTACAGGCTGTGATAAACGTTTGCTCGCACAGTGAACATTTGTATGGCCTACAAAAGGAATTGCAAAGACATAAATGAAAACTGTAGAAATTAGTTTCTCACTTAGAATATTGTCAAAGATTGAAACAACAAATTTTCAAAAAATCGAAACATTTTTTATTCTCCTTTTAAAATGTACATCCTACTCCATATGTCTGGATGATTGAACTTTACATGAGTTTTAAAAACATTCAATGCGCGCGACTTATACGGACACCCTTCGCATTCGTACACATTTCCTTTCAGATGTGTTCGTCGATGTACAGACGCTCCTGATGATGTTGTAAATTTCAAACCACAAAAGCAACAACTGAATGGACGTTCGTTGGTGTGAATTCCTACATGATTCTTGAGTCCTTTTTTGTCGAGAAATGTTTTATCACAAAATTCGCATTCAACCAAGCGCGATTGGTGTACTAGTCTGTGGGTATCTCTGGTTGTTTGTTGAATAAACGCTTTGCCACAAATATCACACGCGAACATTCGATTGCCAAAATGTATGGGAATGTGTCGTTGGAGGTGAGCTTTCTGTTTGAAGGCAAGCGTACACATTGTACAGGGATATGGCCTAGAAAAATAAAATGACGTAAATAATTGTTCATGGGTTGACACCCTTCTGGGTTGAAATTGTTGATGAACTTATATGATCTATCACAAGATGGCGCCGTAACATTCTATTGTTTGCTTACGTATTTTACGCACTGATCGCATGGAAACGTACGTAATTTACGTATGCACGAGAATTTCAAAACAGAAGCACACGAAAAGCGCCTGTAAATGTGTGCAGAATTCAGACGTGATGCATTAGTGAATTATAATTAAAGCAAATTAAAAAATGTTTATTTTGGTTGAAATAACGAAATGAATAGTGAAACACATGTGTAAGATTCTTTTAGATCAAAAGAAATTTTATTTACGTTTTTTTAAACAATTATTTTAAGAAATAAACTAACAATAATTGGACTGGAATCACATAATGTCATCGTGTCCACTTACAGGAATTAAAGGTGGATAACAAAGATGTGAGTCTAAATCGGCTACAAGTTTCCTCGCGACAAAATTTCTTTGACTTTGTGAAACTTAATGCTTGAGCTGACGCGACGTTTCAACAGCCTTGCTCCACCCAAAGATGAAACAGAAGCTGAGCGAACATATGCTCGCCTCAAGGTGGATATCAAATATTCTCATGATACTATGGCAAAAATGGAGGTGAAGTCGTCAGTAGTTTGTGCATTAATGTTATGATCTCTGATGTGATTTTTGAAAATCGTACGATTTTTACAAATCAACTCACAGATATGGCATTGAAAGACTAAATTATGCGTTTGACGATGTTCAGCCAATTCAGAATTTTTCCGAAATCTTAATCCGCACAATCCACAACGGAAAACTTTCTCATCCGTGTGAATGCCGATATGATTTCTTAAATTTTTCTTTGTCAAAAATTTCTGTCCACAATGTGGACATGGAAGCATCTTATTTTGAATATGAGTGAGTCGGTGTGTTGCTAGGGTTCCACTCTGAGCAAAGCTATCATTGCAAAGATCACATTTGTATTTTCGTTCTCCGGTGTGTGTAAACGAATGACGTGTAAGGGCACATTTTCGTAGAAACTTCATAGGACAATTTGTGCATTGAAATGGTCTGGAAGAGATAGAAGACAATTTGTTAGAAATATGAAAATAGATTTAGAGAAAAAAAAAATTCGTAGGATATAAAGGGTTCACGGTTACATAGGTATATTTTGATTAGGAATTGAATACATCCAGTCACCCCATTAAAACTGATTCTTAGCACTCAAAAACTAATCCGGACCGAACTTCAGGCCAAATCGCTTATTTTGTGATCTCAGTTTTGAGTGTTAATGTGTACCCAATGAGTTCCGATCGGTCAGATTTTTTTACCCGATAATATTTGAAACGTAAGGGACAAGAATCATTGAATTATAGTGCCCTAAAAATTTGATTTTGGGTTCGAATGAAAGTGGAAGTGAATTAGCCTGGACCAAGCTGCAAAAGGCGGAAGACAGTCATTTGAGTCACCGGCCAATATTCACAATCAAATGGCTTAAGAAAGTGATATGTCGATTTCGTACAGGCCCCTATTGGCACCTCATGTGAGAATGACGAATGCGCCATGAGAATGTAACTCTGAGCAAAAAATCGTTCTACGACATGGCCCAAAAATGTACCGTTTTTTACGGAGTGAGTTAACCGCTCAAATTTTTTCCGGTTTTCAATCCACGATATAAAAAAAACCTTAAGTTTCCGAGTGGTTCAGTAGAACACTTTCTTACTTAGAATTATAAAATCGTTCGATTAAAAATGAAAAATCACGAAAAAGTGAAAAAAGTATATGGCTGGTAGGTGGGCAGTAGGTGGATGGCACCCACTTCATGAGCTTCATAAAAAAAACGGAAAATTTCCAAGGTGTGTCATAGAACGATTTTTTGCTCAGAATTATGCTCCGAATCGATTAAAAATATAAAAAAAATCAGGCGCCCGGTCAATTGATTGAATTAATTTTATTGCATTGTTTACTCACTACGTTTGAACGTTCACAAGTACAGCTTTGACAGATGAAGTTGTGTTTTCCTTGCATTTTGTAAAAGGAAAAATAAGTCGAGTCGACGAAATCACTTTTTCGTAGCATTTTCTAGAAGGGAATACCAGGCGAGTCGAGGAAATTGCGTTTTCTTAGCGTTTTGTAGAAGGAAAAATCATTCGAAGAGACGAAATTGGGTTTTCCTAGTATTTCGTAGAAGGGAAAACCAGTCGACCCGACGAAATTGCATTTTCGCAGTATTTTGTGGAAGAAAAATCATTCGAGGCGACGAAATTGCGTTTTCGTAGCATTTTGTAGAAGGAGAAATTAGATGAGTCAACTAAACTACGCTTTCGTAGCATTTTGTAAAAAGCAAAATCAGCCGAGTCAACGAAGTTGTGTTTTTTTAGCATTTTGTAGAAAGAAAGTTCAAGTTGAATTTGTGTTTTGTTACTGCCTTATGTGCCCTTAACGGCGAATAGTCTATAGGTAGTCTAATCACCCTTAAAGACGAATAGCTTATCGGCAGACTAATCGCCCTTAAGGACGAATAGCTTATCGCTTCGCCCTTGAGGGCAAATAGTCCCTTCGATTTATTTTCATAGCTGAATACGGACAAAAACGCGCGCCATCACTTGTTAACACAGTTGAATACGGACAAATATAGAGTAAGTTTCTTAATGGCATCTATTTTTATGTTCAGCAAAATTACTTTTACGGCCAGCAAAGTTATTTTTTGGTCAGCAAAATTATTCTTCAGTCAGCAAAATTATTGCTTTTTTTCAGCGAAATTATTGCTTTTATCAGCGAAATTGTTGCCTCTTGTCAACGAAATTATACCTTTTGCTAGAGAAATTATTGCTTAATCATCAAATTTAATGTTTTTGGTCAGTTAAATTAATCGATCTATCAGCCGAATAATTGTCTGATCCGCAAAATATTTCGTTTTGATTAGCGAAGTTATACTATCCGGCTGACGATATTATCCGTTTATGTAGATCACTCTTCTCCGAATTTGAAAATTTTCGTATAAATTTGATTACAGATTGAGTCAACTGAAGAATTTTCGAAACAAATGTTCTTCTAAAATTATGAGTTTTGGGTCGATCGATTTGTTTTTCAATTTTTTTTTTCGCCGAAAATTTTTAATTTTTTTTCGCCGGAAATTTTTTTTCACTGGAAATTTTTTCTCTAAAATTTGTTTCCTCTTTTCTTCCGAAACTACTGATATCACAACAAAAACCCTTTTTAAAAGAGAAACGTGGGCAAGTCCTCGTCCCTTCTTCCAAAACAACTGATATCAATTGGCGTGACGCTTAAAGCTTTGAAACGCAAAAAACTCTTTTGGAAACTTTCGGAACAAACATTTGTTATGCAACTGCATTACATCATTGATAAACAGATGTATCGAGTCTTCCCATTTTGACGACATTTTGAAGGTAGCCAAGGTGGTTGTTATCCCAAAGGACGGTGACTCAACTGATATGAGCAATTACAGACCTATTTCTCTATTGTCGACACTTTCAAAGCTCTTAGAAAGAGTTCTCTATGAGCAATTATATACAAAGTTGGAGTCTACACGTTTCTTTAAGATGAAACAGTATGGGTTTTTGAAGAAGTCGAACACGTTAGCCTGTTGTTTAGATCTGTGCTCTGAAGTCGCTAGCGACATGGATAAGCGGCTCATAGTTGGGTGTCTTTTTGTTGATTTTAGGAAAGCTTATGACTCCGTGAACCATCTGATCCTATTGGATAAACTACGAAACCTTGGCCTCGGTGGAGCCGCTTTTGAGGTGATCAGGGATTATCTGAGCAGCAGGAAACAATTTGTTAGTGTGACCGGAGCAACTAGCTCTTTAAGGGAAGTCGTTTGCGGAGTTCCACAAGGATCAACTCTATCGTCTCTTTTGTTTGTTATATTCTCTCACGATTTGTTTGCGATGGGCTTTAAGGGTAAACTATATTTATACGCAGATGATACTGCGTTCAAATACTCGGCGGGTACAAAGACGGATCTGAAATGCGCTATGCAACGTGACTTGAATCTTTTAAGTGAGTGGTCAACTGAGAATATGATGTCGGTGAACAACGCGAAGACTAACTACATAATATTTAAAGAGGATGGGTTGGAAGGTTTTGTGTTGAATGTAGGAGAAGAAGTTGTAAAAAGAGTTAATGAAGTGAAATATTTGGGCCTGAAAATGAATCGATATTTAACGTGGAATGACCAAGTGAATGGAATTAGCAAGAAAGTTTCTCCGTTGATTGGCGTCTTGCGACGCCTCAAGCACTTTGTTCCCAGGACTGTTCTGTTCAATATGTACTTTTCGTACGTACATTCTCGTTTGAGTTACCTCAACCCGATTTGGAACAGTGCTCCCCGTTACGCGCTGAACAAATTGCTTCTTCTGCAAAAAAAAGCACTGCGCAATATTTACGGGCTGAAAGGCAGAGGATCTGCTAGGCTATGTTTCAATGCCACGATCTTGCCAATTGAATATTACAATGCGATGCAGACTGCAACGTTGGTGTATATGTTGAAGAATGATCTTATTAAAAACGATTTTGCTATTCGAGTAGGTTCAGACATTCATGATCACTATACTCGAGGAAGTAACCTTCTTTACCCTTCCTTTTTTCGATCTCGCTCCGGTCAATGTACCGTAGTAAACCGTGGCTTTCGTTTCTTTAACAACCTTCCACAAAATATACGAGATATTAAAGGACTGGCGACGCGACGTTTAAGTACCGTTTGAAGTTATTTCTATTGAACCTGTTCAGGTCTTCAGGTGAATATAATTTTACCTGGTGAGACGTGTGTACACGCTGTTGCTGCCCTACGTCTGTCAAATTCATTTTTTAGTTTAATTTGTTCAATGTTTTTTTTTGTTTTTTTTTTTTCTATACATTTTGATTTATTGATTTACTAAAAAATAGAAAAAAGGAGAAAGGAAAGAAAGAAAAGAAGAAGAAAAATGTTTTTTTTTTCTCTTTCTATTTTCATTAATATAATTTGATTTACTTTTTGATTAAAAAAATATATAACGTCAAGATTACATATATTTACTGTTATAGATTGATAACAAGAACATGTACAGGCTAACAGCCTATAATGTTATTTTTTTTCTAGTTAAAAAAAAAAAAAAAGTTTTCATTTTTGATTAAAAAATGCGTTTCTACTGAACCATAAATGTTTATCGATGCAACAATGATGGCGCTACTGTATAAAAACGACTAGGCTTTTGTGTTGAACCATATGAATGTATGAGAAAAGGTAGATCTAAATATCTCCGGATAAGAACTGATCTGCCGTCATAAGGAAAAAAAACTTAGAGAAAATCAGCGAAAATTTTCAACGAATTTCGTCGGAAAAAATAAATTAGCGACAAAATTAAACAAAACTATGGCCGAGAATCTTTTGTTTAATTTTGTAGCCAATTTGGCTTTCTTCGGCGATTTTCGTTGAAAATCTTCGCTGATTTTCTCTAAGTTTTTGTTGCTTATGAGGACGGCAGTGATGCTGGACTATGTCTATTGTCACGTTAAAACCGAGGTGAATTTATCGGGAAATTCTGAGTTTCACACCACACACACTTTTCTTTGTTTTTAAGGACATTTTACAATTTATTCAGAAATTCAGAATTTACAATTTTTCATGATAATTCCTACACTTAGTTAGTGTTATTCAATTGATCCGGCGACAAGAAACAGGCTTCTTTATGAATGGTGAACGATCGATAATGTTTGAATTCGCCTAAACATTTTTCACATTGAAATACATTTCCTACGAGATGCGTTCGCCTGTGTACTGATGCACTGCTTGTGTTTACCTTCAAAAAAGGTTATTTTCAATTACATCATTTCAAGATATTGAATTCAATTTGGCATACAAAAGTCATGTCGCATACTCCACATGCGTACGGTCTGATTCCTGTGTGTATTCCTATGTGCGATCTAAGACCACCAGTATTGGAAAAATATTGGCTACAATGTGGACACGAATAACGTCTCATTGAATGTATTTTTAGATGCTCTCGTAGTCGATCTTTATGAAGAAATTTTTTGTGGCAAATTTCGCAATCAAAGTTGTATTCGGTTGTGTGAATAGCCCTATGTCGCTTGAGAGTTTTTTCGGTTTTGAATTGTAACGAACAGATAGTGCATTTGTGAGACCTGAAAGAAGAAATAGGTTTTTTTGTTAACAAATGTTCGAACAGAGAATTTTCTTTTGTAAGAGGATATGTGGCTAAAGCGATCTGACAACTTTATCCCAGCACAAGCTTAGGGCTGAACCGAATACCATCTTCGATCTTCAAAGTTTGTTACAGACAGAAAGTATCCGAAATCTATGAACTTAGTGGTCAAAAAACAATGGCTTGAGCGTACCACAAACAAATAATCTTTAAACTATGATCTATCAATCCCAGCTTTTATGCTACTTGCAGGGGTCACTGGGTTATTGTGGTGGTAGTCGTAGTTGTTGCATTTCACAAAATTCCATTGAAATGCCAGCAAAAATAGATTCAGAACCAATTTTAGGAACATAAGGACGATATTGAGGTATGATGTAAGCCAACTCATATCCCAACTGGACGACAGTATGCGCCATCTTTGCCAGACTATTGTTACCACAGTGAAAACACTCAGTTACTGCAGAACACTTGTTCTAGTAGAGTTCCCAACTCTCAAAAATAACATAAGGCTACGATTTCCTACAAAGGACCAATGTTTCAAGGTACATTAAGATGTTATAATTCCATGCAATGAATTTTGTATATGACCTGGGAACTGTGTCAATCTCCTGAAGCGTAAAAGGTGCGAGAGTTGTGATGTATGAAACATTTTTCAGGAAAAACCTTATTATATAAGTCTTTCATACAAAAAAAACTTTGTCAGACGAATGCATTAACCCCTAAACGTGGTTCCCAGGTCATCCACTTTTTTATTTTCAACTTTTGAGTGGAATGTACAACAAATCCAAAACTAGATTTTGTGTCTTCGGTCCTATACGGAAAACTTTACGTCCTCGGTGAAACTCAGACCAAGCTTTGAAAAAGATTCTTTGAACCTCAAAATTTATTATAGTGAAGCGTTCGATTTTCCACCAACACTTTTTTTTGTAGGACCGTAGCCAGAAAAAAGCATCCTGGCAGATGTGAAAAATGATTGGAAATATTGTTTTTTAGAGCTATGAAAGTGTCTTGAACACTTATAGAAGGCAGCCTGAAGTCTTATAGAAGGCAGCCTGATGAAGAAAATCTGTGAAAGTCATTGTAACGATAGTAACGCATTTGACACCAGGCTGCTGCTGCCTTCATCGTTTACAGTAGAATATATTGAGTAGGCAACCTCAAAACTTATCTTTTTCGAGAAATTAAAGAAAATTTCGAGAAAATTTCAAGAAAATCGAGAAATTTCAAGAAATTCAAAAAAAATTTCAAGAAATTCGAGAAATTCAAGAAAATTTCTAAAAGTTCGACAAAACTTCAAGAAAAGCAGGAAAAACTCGATAAAATTAAGAAAATACAATGAAATTTGAGAAAGCTTTGGAATTAATTAGGTAAAGATCTAGAGGCACTCACTCTTAATTTCCAGAGACTTAAAGAACGTCATTAAGTCTTGAAAAATTACGCTTCGAAAAAATATTACTTTTTAATGTGACTTATGAGACTTAATGGAGTCAGTACACCTGGAAAAAGATAATAGAGAGTTTGGGAAAAGGCACTTATACCCAAGTTTATAACATACGCATTTAGCTCTTTGTTTTGAGTTATATGTTTACGTTATAAGTTTATAGCCCAGATCAGTATTGTAACTGATCCAGACCAGTACTGATCAGTTCCGAAACTGAATTGCATCAGAACTGATCAGTATCAAAACTGATTTGGATCATTAATTTGAAACTGATCAGTACTGACCCGAATCATTTTTAAAACTGATCAGTACTGATCCATATCAATACTGATCCAGATGAGTTTTAACACTGATCAGTATTAATCTAAATAACTTATGAAACTGATCAGTAATGATCCGGATCAGTTTTAAAACTGATCAGTACTAATCAGAATCAGTTTTAAAACTGATCAGTACTAATCCGAATCAGTTTAGAAACTGATCAGTACTGATCCGGATCAGTTTCGAAACTGATAAGTACTGATCCGGATCAGTTTCGAAACTAATCAGTACTGATCCGGATCAGTTTTGAAACTGATCAGTACTGATCCGGATCAGTTTCGAAACTGATCAGTACTGATCCGGATCAGTTTTGAAAGTGATTAGTACTGATCCGGATCAGTTTCGAAACTGATCAGTACTGATCCGGATCAGTTTCGAAACTGATCAGTTCTGATCCGGATCAGTAACTAATCAGTACTAATCCGGATCCGTTTTAAAACTGATCAGTACTGATCTGAATCAGTTACAATACTGATCTGGACTATAAACTTATAACTTATAAATTATAACTTATAGCTCGTAACGTAAACTTGTAACTTATAACGTAAACATATAACTTATTAGCTATATGTATATGTTAAAAATTTGGCTATACGTCGCTTTGCCCGAACTCTCTAACAGTTGATTTTAGTGAAACGTGAGATTATAGTCAAAAATTGTGTTTCGATAGTGTTGAACATTGAATTTTTTTTATTGTTTTCTCATTAAACCAGTCATTCGCGTTATTTTTGGCAATAGATCGAAAGTGGTTTTCCGAGTGATGTGAGCTTTTTATGTTTCTTATTGTTAGCAGGATCAAAAGTAAAGTTTCACTGCAACTTTATATGCCTTACTTTCGGGATCAAAAGGGAATAAAGGAAAAAAGTCAATGCTGTGCGAGAATTGGAGAATTTTTAATTTTTCCAAAAAAAAATTATTTTTTTGTTCCGAAGCGCCATGTCTGGGTACTTATGTCCACATGGTTCGAGGATTTCAGTCGATTAAACGCATTTTTTAACCGATTCTCATCGCGCAGCAGATTTCGCACCTCGTTGACTTTTTTCCCTTTCATCCTTTTTGATCCAAATATATTTTGGAACGCTTTCTATAACTATATCTTTTACATTCTGCAACAGATCTTTTCTTGCGTACTCGTTTTTTGAGGTGAATGCTGATTTAGTGTTTCAAAAGCAGAGGCAGAGATGATGTTCCGATCGACTTCCAGATCTGATTCAAAATCGACTTGATGGTTGTGCTGATTGACATTTTGTACGTGTACTTGCTGTGTACAATTCCCTCTTTTTGAACTGTAGGCTCGAGTGGAGGGGATTAAACCACGTTTTCTACAAAAGTTTCATCAGTTTGTAGTGGTGTAGATGTGGAAGCTGAGGAGGAACAGGGTGATTTCATAATATGATCTTGCACAGGATCTTGCTGGTATAGGACGCCGGCTTTCTGCCAGTTTGTTCTTAGGTTTTTATTAAGGTTTTAAGCAAGAAAATCAGGAAAATTTGAGAAAATTGAGAAAATATTTTCTAAAAGATAGGTCTGGGCAACCTGGTGCCGCGTTGAAATTATTTAAACGTATAATATTCGTACCTGCGGTTTAGATGACGTTAACAGATTTTTGGCACCAGGCTGCGTTCTTTACAGTTACATAAACATCTCAATTAGGTAGCCTGGCGCCGAGTTGGAGCCGATTGCGAGTACATTACTCGTTTTCCACTCCAGCATTGTCATAGAAACCTTTTTGGCACCAGGCTGCCCAGCTTGAAATGCAGATATCTGTTTGTTGCAATTTTTCTCCATGAAAACGTTCTAGACGACGACACGATAAGGAGTTCAGGCATCGGACAAAGGACCGGTCTAGTGCCTGAACTCCTTATTTCATCGTCGCTTAGAACATTTTCATGTAGTAAATTTGCAACAAACAGAGGCCTTTTTGACCACCTTTTAACGAATCTAAAATAATTCTTTTGTGTGACAAGATTTAAGATTTTTACGGATTTTTTGTGATTTGTGACAAGAGTCAATGTATTAAGAGTCGTTTCCCCCTCGATGTATGCACATTTACGACGTGGTAACAAACCATTCATGTATATGAAGAAAGTGAAGAGATTGTTTTACGTCGCTTTGTTGCCCACTTGGCTGTTAGATGCTTTTCATTCTTTGAAGACGCCAGCTGGTATTGGACTGTATCTCAATAAATGTTTGGGTTGATTTCATATCTATTTATTGAGGTCGTAATAATGCTGACAAAAATAAAATTGATATTTTCAATAACATTCAACAATCATGCATCCGATTGGCATATTTCGGTGTGCATTCTAAACTCTCGAAAATGTTTGAACTCCAGCATACAGTTGTCGCACCGGTACATGTTTCCAATTAGATGTGTACGTCTATGTACAGATGCGCTGCTTGTATTCTGTTAAAAGTAATTGGAATATTCTAAGCGAATGTTTACAATGAAAATGTGG